>JAINUG010000011.1:3740000-3972500 GCA_029706075.1 Aldrovandia affinis
CACACACATAGACACACACTGTTCCAACAGGCATCCGGGCTCCAAAAGTCAGGTGAGCAGCCAGGTGCATGGTGAAGTGATCGTAAAATGTAAATGTAAATGTAATTGGGCACGGTGCTGCCAGAGGTAAAAAGCTTGGTTACAGCTTATGGAACAGGCCCAAGTAAGGTGCAGGTGAGAATGAATCAAAGAGGAACACCTGTGTCAGGTGCAGAGCACATACAGCAGGTACTGCAGAGCGCAAGCTAAACAAACAGAGAGGTGAACCTTGGACCCAGCAGTAGCCACGGGTGGGCATAAAAAAACTAAGTTACAAATCCCTATTCATCAAGCAGGCCGAGGCCAAACAGTGGCATGTGACAGAGCGTGACGCATCCACAATGAATCAATTATTCATTGATACCACTCAAAAGTAGCACACTTGAAGCTATGAAATATTGGATTAGGTCACCTTGCATTAAGAAATGTAGAGTAATGTAGGAGCAAGTGGAAATAACCAGTCACCATAAATGACTAGAAATAGACTGACAGAGATTATGGAGGTGGTGGAACTATTTATTTCGAGATATACATAATTTTTGTTCAGCAGGGGAAGATAACATACATGCTCTGGGTTGTAAAAACCATATGTTTGTAGGGGGTGCTGGTTATTACTTTTTGTAAGACGTTTGAAAACAGTATTCTGAACTGTACTCAAAAAGAAAATAATTGAAAATGAAGAATTGCCTGTCCCAGCCCTTTCCCACCGCTGCTGCTAGAACGCTTCGCTGTTGCGCTCATTTATGTTGCGTGACCAGTTCATTTTTGGGGCAAGCATTTTTCATGTTCTTCACAGAAGAAAATTACTAAAATGCATGTGTTTGTATAAAAACCAAATCCGGATGTATTCTTTAGCAAGTCATGACTGTGTGCTTCTAATTGTAGCCTATAGCAAGTATGAGGCAATGGACATATAAGGACATCTGTAACTTCACACAGAGTTGACATATTCATAATTATTTTCTTTCTGTTTTCTAAATGTTCACCCTAGGGTTTTAGTTTTTTCAAATGAGTGCTCTGTAATCTGGTGCTCTATGGGGTCCTGACATTTCCATCCAGTTTTTTTTCTTAATTTTGTTTAAACACTGATCATTGCTGCGTTGCTGTGATTGGACAGCCAATGCAATGCAAATTGATGGCAGCCAACGAAAACACTAAGGGCCAGATTTACTAAATGGTCGCAATAGGTAAAATCGCTATTAGGATATAAGATGCGGGGGTTAAGTCACTGCGACACTTTGCAATTTGTTCTTTGGATAAATAGTTAAATCTGTTCATGCATATGTATACCTGGGGTGAACGTGCTAAAACACGGTGTGGATTATGTAAATATGATTGATTAAGTATTCCGTCTGATTTACGAAAGTATGCCTTAATTGCGAGTCTCTCCTTTATGTGAGAATATTAAGAACCCCCTTAAACCAGGCAATATTTTAGGGTTAGGTGTGCTGATATAGTGTTATATAGATATATTTCATAATCTGCGTTTTGTACTGCGCTTCCAGAGGTGCTAGTCGCTGCTCCAGCGATGCAAAACAAATAATTCCAAATGCTATTGCATTTACCCAGCTTCATGTCATGACAGCTTTATTTTCAGGAATACCTCTATCTACAGTCAGTTGAATCATAATTGTATGTAATAATCTGACCTATATAGCTTACATATTGTTTACTAGAACTTGAAATTAAAATTATATGAAAGAATGCAGGATTTCTATTGACCAATCTGTCATTAGTTAGATTAACTCAGTTCTGAATTAGAACAATTCTCTTTTTGTGCATATATGGTCAGGAGGGTATAGAATCAATATGCTATGCTCTGTGGCCTTCCACATCACAAGTTCAGTCATTTCTATTCTTTATTCTTGTTCTAGTATTCCTTCCTGGTTTGGGCCACCGCCTGTTTCTTTTCCCCACATTATGTTGTAGGAAAGTTTTTATTTTGTACACCATCCAACCTTATGCCATCTTTTATTTACAAAATCTATCGTTTGTTTTGATATGCCGAATTAATTCTTTATTTTTGTGATGTCACATTTTATTGACTGTACCTCGTTGACCATTACCTCTATTTCCTGATCTGTACGTTTTCTTTTTCTCATGGTACCCTAGCTACTTGTGCCTGGTATCCATTTCTTGGCATATTGTGGTCAGGGCGTGTAAGCGCGCCATAGTTCTTCTGACTCTTTTTTATGGGTTTCTCCTATCAGGGCATTTCATTTCCTTGATTGCATAATTTTGACATGTTTTAGTAAATTGGCCGTTAATGTGTCTGTATTTGCGACTGCAAAAGAGCCGCATCATAGCGGCTGTTGTTGCACTGCGACTGTTTCCTTGGTAAATCTGGCCCTAAGCGTTTACACCAGTACAAAGTCTGCACCTAGTTTTTCTAAAATGAATAAAAAGATAAAACTAAAGATAAAACCTGAAACTATTTCTAGATTATGTATAATTTTTTTATTTTCATACTTTTAACTTCACTGTTTAGTTTTCATTTTAAGTTTTATTCTTTAAAAAAAACACAGGTTTACACACAACTTTGCACTTGTGTAAACGTTTAGTAAATCTGGTCCTGAATAACTATTGTTATTAATTTCCACTGATAGAGGACTGATAGAGACACAACTCACTGTATATGGTGAAGTTGTCTGACATTGTCTGTTCCAGGCACTTTTAAAATGAATAATAATATAATAATCTGACTGTATTTATAGCATTAGTGTGCTTCTATTCTGTGTAAATGTAGTCTGACCAGAACTTTGTATACATATACATATGTATATATAATAACAAATACATCTAGATTCATTGTATTTATCTTGAACTTGCTGCTCTTTCTGGATTTCCCAGAATATAAACTGGGTAAAAAATTGGCCTTTTAACCCTTAAAAGGGCAAGACCCTAAAAACTGAAAATTAGTTCTTTCCATCCATCCATTATCTAAGCCGCTTATTCCTAGTCAGGGTCGTGGGGTGGGGGGGGGCTGGAGCCTATCCCAGCATGCGTTCCAGGCGAGAGGCAGGAATACACCCTGGACAGGTCTCCAATCCATCGCAGGGCACACACACCATTCACTCACACACTCATACCTACGGGCAATTTAGACTCTCCAATTAGCCTAATGTCTTTGGACTGTGGGAGGAAACCGGAGTACCCGGAGGAAACCCACGCGGACACGGGGAGAACATGCAAACTCCACACAGAAAGGCCTGGATTCGAACCCGAGACCTTCTTACTGTGAGGCGACAGCGCTATCCACTGCACCACCGTGCCGCCAAAATTATTTTCTAATACATTTAGGCTAAAATAACACCACTTTTTATTTTTCATTTTACTGTCTGTCTATCTCCTGGGATACATAAACTGTTTAGGGTATACATTTCACAATTAATAAATTCAATTTGACATGTTAAATTTGTTTCATTCATGTTTGCTTTGAACATTGGGGTCAGACTCTACACCCAACTATAAATCTAACCCTTGAATGGACAGTAAAACTACTGCTATTAACATGCTATGAGGTCTGGATAGCTCATAGACAACACAACATATTTATGGTTTTCACACCACAGTTACCCATAATCCTCCTCCATCTTCATTTGCATAACCACAGGATCTCTTGGTCTTGATTTTGTTTAAGATTGGAATTTAGTAGGTTCACAGTAGGTTCATTGACAAACACTACTCTTATTGGCAATGGAAGCTGTGGAAGCAGTTGCGAGCATTTGACCTATAACAATGCAAAGCCTCACATTACACTTTTCACACATGATGGAGATATGTCCACCTGGGCACATCCTGCACTGGCCCTTCACGGACAGGATAGGGGAGTGATCGATCCTGTCACACCTCATGCCAACAACAGGCCTCGATCTTCTTCCATTGGGCAACCCATCAAGCGGATTTTTCAAATGGTCCCCAAACTTCTGAGGCCCATAGACTCCTTCAGATGGGTTATCAGCCTAAGTGATGTAAAGAAGCTGTCAAAGTAGACAACACATTCTTGGGGGTTTCTGATGGTTCTGCAAAGATTCAGAATGATACTGGCGCTTAACCCAAGCTCTTTGTCTGGCATTTGAGTAGCACCATCAAATGTAGACTCCCCTGTGTAGACCATGAAGTCATACACCAAGCCAGACACCCCAGCTCGCACAAAGATCTTAAATCCCCATTTATTGGGTTTGCTGGGTAGGTACTGCCTCAGACTTCCCGCCTGTTTGCCTGTATAAGGTACCTTCATTGATTGAGAATTGGTTCTCACTTTCAATTCCCACGCACCTGCTCCTCTTATGGTCAAGCACAGGCCTGATTTTCTGTAGGCAGTCTTCACTGGACTCAGAGGCCATGTTATCCTGAGAGTAGAGCATTCTGGACAAACATTTGTAGCGCTCAATTGGCATAACATCTGCGACTTTCTCATATCTGGTATATGCTGCCCAGTAGTCCTCCATCGAAGGCATACTCATTATACCCATAATAAGCTTCATGCCAATCGAAGAATTTAGTTTAGTAGGTTAGAGAAGAGGAGAGCTTATCTGGTGCAGTGAAGGAATTTGGTGAGGCAGCTGACTGGTGTTCAAACTAAAATTTTCTCCAACTATGGAAAAAGAGTTATTAATAATGTGAAAAAATCTCATACAGGCCCCTCCCCACACTCACTCACCATACATACTATAAACGATATATAATATTATACACACGCCACACACACATGCATATGTGTACATGCAGGCATACACATGCACGCACGCACACACATACACAAACGACCACAAACAATATACACTGCAGGCTCCTCCCTGCCACTCAGTCACCCACATATATCACCATACATACCACAAACTATATGTAATATTACACACACACACACACACACACAAACAAATGTACAAGCACACACAGTCACACACACACACACGCACACGACCACAGACAATGTATACTTCAACACTACTACTGATAATACGTAGGTCTTTGAAATAAGTGTGTAACAGTCCTATTCATAACAATTACCTAAATTTCCTTGCTCGTTTGTTTTAGTCTGCTCCCTCCTCTGCCTCATCACTAGAGCTACTACTGATATCCTCACTGCAGCTGCTGTCATCCTCACTCTGCATAAAGCTCATCCTCATCTTCATTACTTGTCCCTTGCTCTGTATCTGAAGAGCCATCAGGTGGCAAAACCACTGCCTGTACCTCTCTCTTATGTCTACCATAGAAGGTATTGATGGAAATGCCTGAAAAAATAATATGTTGGTGACTTAAATTAATCAATAATATACATGTAAGAGTAAAATAAAGAGAAAATAGCATTCCATTGTTAATATTATTGATTATCTATTCATTGCAGGCTAAAAACATTAGCCCTATTAGCAGCAGCCCCATTAGGAATTATCTCAGTTTTATACCCCTATTCAGTGTATGTATCCCCAGGGTTACATACTTTTCATGACTGATTCTCAAAATAGTGCAAATGTAATTCTTTATTTTTTAAGAGGAACATATCAAGTCAATCTTAATAATATTTTCCAAAAAAAACCCTCCAAAACTATATAAACATGAAAAAAAATATGAACACTTACCCCAAGGCCAGTGTCCTCCTCACTACACACCAACTTATCAACAGTTTTTGATAAGGATGACAAGTTGATCCAAGAGTATTGATATGAAGTCACATGACAAGTACTTGTAACAAGCCCCTCTTCAATGTTTCCTAATGAAATAGTGCCCACCCACTCTTTGCTCCTCCCCACAGCCTGTCAAATGTTTGTATCTCCCAGGATACATCAACTGTTTAAGGGGTGCTCTTGAAGACACATCCTGAAGACGTGAAAAATATTAATCTTGAGTTTTATTTATCAGTTTAAAAACATTTTCAGGAAACGCATGTGCATAATCGATTTAGAAAAAACCAACATGCTTTCCACAGCCAGTTGAAGCAAAGGTCAACATGGTACATCTATGTGTACAGCATGGACCACCCAGGTTTTAATGGTTATATTCTGTTGAGTGTTTCTTTTAACTGTGTGTGTGCTTCCACAAAAAATATATTCATTGGTACAAAATAATACATTATAGCATTATTTATCTTGAAATGTAAAGGGGAAAAACAGGAATATATTCTGACGTTTTAAGTTGATTCTTATGAGGTTCACATATTTAGGTTTGTGTTTTTCCAAATTTTCATAATCCATTAAGGGAAAAATGTATATAAAATATATTAATATAAAAAAATAATTTTTATACAATTATGGGCTGACTTGAACTGCAGGACCTCGGCCTTCATCAGGTATCACTAATAGTGCGATTCAATTACTGAATCACTAGTAGTGTGATTTCATTACTGAGTCATGAGCACTGTGATTCCATTATGTAATCACAAGTAATGTGATTCAATTACCAAGTCACTAGTAGTGTGGTTCCATTTCTGAGTCACGAGTAGTGTGATTCCTTTACTGAACCGCTAGTGGTGTGATTCCATTACTTAATCACTAGTAATGTAATAATAATAATATAATATACGCCATTTAGCAGATGCTTTTATCCAAAGCGACTTACAATAGTGAATGCATACATTTTCAGTATATGTGGCCCCAGTGGGGATTGAACCCACAACCTAAGCGTTGCCAACGCTGTGCTCTACCAACTGAGCCACAGAGAACCACAGTGATTCCATTACTTAATCACTAGTAAAGTGATTCCATTACTGAATCACTAGCAATGTGATTCCATTACAGAGTCACTAATAGTGTGATCCCATTACTGAGTCAGTAATAGTGCAATTAAATTACTGAATCACTAGTAGTGTGATTTCATTACTGAATCACGAGTAGTATGATTCCATTACTGAGGAACTTAATTTATCCTGTTGGTACAACAGTGCAAAACTGACTGTGATCTGACCCCCTCCCCCCCACCTTGGTCAGATGGTGGGACACAGGTCAGTATATTTAAAGTAGTACTAAAAAGATTATGGTGGTCTGAGATGTTAATTATAACTCAACATCTCATCATAGGTTAAACATACATTCTTTGTTTTTGAAAGGAGGTTGCCTTTTGCATTTTAAAGATTGATTTGATGTCAGCTTTACTGGTTGGCCAATAGTGATAAACCCCCTCACACATGCACAAACACGCACACACACTCTGAACATTATCATGAATGCTTCTACTGTATTGACAACATTTAACAACATCCAAGTGTTCATTTATTGGATACTTAAATATGATGAATTCAGTGGTCACCAAAATGAACAAATCGTACTTTATAAGAATACAAAAAATGTAAGCTGGCATAAATGTGTTACCCAACCTTTAGAAAAAATCCACTGCAGTTTGAATCAAGGCCAAACTATCCCTGAAAGGGAAGAAGGGATAATAAAGAAAGAAATGGGCTCATACTGAACAGGAAGGGAGTTGTAAAAATGCAATAAAATTTGCACTTTATTACTCTCAATCAATCTCCTCAGCCTGCTTTTGAATCTTCTATCTGATAGCTGCTCCGGTGGGAAGACACTTGCTTATTGTGCTGTAGCTCATTACGTATGGGCTCAAATTAATGGCAAAAGTATTTCGTATCTGTAAGCAATGACTTGTGCTTGCAACTTATAGTTTGTGTTTGAACAATCTGAAATAAAACATTTTGTACTTGTAACCAATGACTTGAGCTTGTAACTTGTGGTCCGTGTTTGTACTTTACCATTTGTGAACAGAAATAGTACGAATGGAAAACAGTATTTACGTGCAACACTCCCTCTACATGCAACGCTCAGTTTACAAGATTTCTCTCTACACACAGACTTTTGGCACTGTTTTGCCACTTCTGGTAAACTATCCAATCGGCATCCAGAAGAGATCAGGTTGTCATATTGTGCAACATTCTATGGAGTGTCCAAGAACGTAGCATCGCCACGTTGAAGATTCTATTGAACGTCGTCCAGGTGGTAGCCTAAGATTGCCGCCTATTCACTTTATTCGATGGTGGCTGGTCACGAATCAGTCCGTGTGCACCACCCAGTGGAATTATAATGATGTCCTTGGAGAATCAATGTGTGCAATAAAAAAAAAATACTGTGCAATTAAGATACAATTTCTGTGCATAGCCGGCTATAGGCCTACGTATATATATTTTATTTATTATGTTAAAACTATTTATTAGGGATTATTTCTTGTCATTGTCTGATTGTTTTGAGACAGGGGATCTTATGGATATAGTTAAAATGTACATGATACCCAGGTACAAAAAAAAACCCCAAGCTTAGCACCGGCCAAGACGGCCCAAGCCGTGATTGGTTTAAATAAATACAGCATCCCCCCTATCCCCGAATGATATCCCATCCAGCAAGACTTTTCTCTTGCGCGGGCACAGCGCAAACATAGTGTGGAGATCGGAGATCAGTCTGAATAGCGAGACTAGCCTAGCCTAGATAAGTAACTTGTGGCCAACATGGCAAACTGATCTCTTCTGGATGCCGATTGGACAGTTTACTGGAAGCGGCAAAACAGTGCCAAAAGTCTGTGTGTAGAGAGAAATCTTGTAAACTGAGCGTTGCACGTACTATTTCTGTTCACAAATGGTAAAGTACAAACACGGACCACAAGTTACAAGCTCAAGTCATTGGTTACAAGTACAAAATGTTTTATTTCAGATTGTTCAAACACAAACTATAAGTTGAAAGCACAAGTCATTGCTTACAGATACGAAATACTTTTGGCATTAATTTGAGCCCATAATTACGCTACCTTTGTCTTTTTGCATTGTGTAAAACTTCAAAATCACAGAGTACTATGCAAGCCTGCTGGTTCATACTATGCTCAATTAACACAACATTCTACACTCAGTGGCCACTTTATTAGGCACACCTGTACACCTGCTCGTTAATGCAATTATGTAATCAGCCAATCATGGGGCAGCAACTCAATGCATAAAAGCATGCAGACATGGTCAAGAGGTTCAGTTGTTGTTCAGACCAAAAATCTGAATGGGGAAGAAATGTGATCTAAGTGACTTTGACCGTGGAATGATTATTGGTGCCAGACGGGGTGGTGTGAGTATCTCAGAAACTGCTGATCTCATGGGATTTTCACGCACAAGTCTCTAGAGTTTACAGAGAATGGTGCGAAAAGCAAAAAACATTCAGTGAGCGGCAGTTCTGTGGGCGAAAACACCTTGTTAATGAGAGAGGTCAGAGGAGAATAGCTAGACTGGTTCAAGCTGACAGGAAGGCAACAGTAACTCAAATAAGCACGTGTTACAACAGTGGTATGCAGAAGAGCATCTCTGAATGCACAACACGTCAAATCTTGAAGTGGATGGGCTACAGCAGCAGAAGACCACACCAGGTTCCACTCCTGTCAGCTAAGAACAGAAAAGTGAGGCTACAGTGGGCACAGACTGGACAGCTGAAGATTGTAAAAACGTTGCCTGGTCTGACAAATCTTGATTTCTGCTGCGACATGCAGATCCATCCTGCCTTGTGTCAATGGTTCAGGCTGGTGGTGGTGGTGTAATGGTGTAGGGAATGTTTTTTTGACACACATTAGGCCCCTTAATGCCAATTGAGCATTGTTTAAATGCCACAGCCTACCTGAGTCTTGTTTCTGACTATGTGCATCCCTTTATGGCTACCCATCCTCTAATGGTTATTTCCAGCAGGATAATGCACCATGTCACAAAACACACGTCATCTCAAGCTGGTTCCACGAACATGACAATGAGTTCAGTGTACTCCAATGGCCTCCACAGTCACCAGATCTCAGTCCAATAGAGCACCTTCGGGATGTGGTGGAATGGGAGATTCGCAACATGATTGTGCAGCCGACAAATCTGCAGCAACTGCATGATGCCATCATGTCAATATGGACCAGAATCTCTAAGGAATGTTACCAGTACCTTGTTAAATCTATGCCAAAAAGAATTCAGGCTGTTCTGGGGCAAAGGGGGATTCTACCCAGTACTAGAAAGGTGTACCTAATAAAGTGGCCACTGAGTGTATAGTTATGTAAATAAAATAACTGGCACTTTCATGTGTGTCTATGTGTCACTAGAGTCAAGAAAAATAAACTCTCCAGGCCATAAAAGGGTGAAACCCTAATGCTGCACTCACGCAACACATAGCCTCCAGTACCAATAACTCGCACAAAGACAAACAGATTCTTAAATGCTTTATGTACAAAACTCAAGAATTTAAACATTTTACAGTATACCATCATTTTAATGATCAGGACTTTTCATGACCCCCCGTAACAGTACATACATAAAAATTCACAACCCAAGGTCTATCATTTACTTTGATTTTATACAGTACATTACATGCTATGTTCATCTTTTCATATATTTATATAAAGACAAATATTTGTGCAAGAGTTCACATTTAAAAAATATGAATTAATGAACAACCATTTGCACTGCTTGGCACAAGGTATGCACACTCTTCCATCACGGCAGGGGAGGGGACATTCTGCCCTTTTTCTCAACCAATCAAAGTCCATCGTACAGAGAATTGAGACATATTTCATACAAGCCTGTGATGCGAATCCTACAGACTGACTTTCATTCCCCAGCATAGTGACAGTTCAGAACACCAAGGCGGACACCCCCTGCTGTTGCTTTTCTACAGTTTAACACGTAGAGGACTCCACGTCTGTGCGTACAATGCATCGCAGTTGACTTGAAAATAAAATCAGTTGGTCTCTCCAAGTACCAACAAAGAGCTGATCTTGAGCCAAAATGGCTGCAGGACCATCCTGTTTTTCCAGTCTGGAACAGGGCCTTTTTGTGATGGACAGTGCCTCAAGAACTTTTTCAAATATTCAGCACAGCCAGCAGCAATAACCTGGGAAGATGCCGATGATCCGACCAGTATGATGAGAAAGCAACATCGGTGTGGGTGAAGTCAAAATAAAATACTGTTTTTTGTGTGCAGAGACGACAAAAGGGTAAACAACTTATTGACCAAGAAATGAAAACATTCCACCGGGTCATTTTACACTGAACTACAATGAGAGAAACATGGAAAGCATGGAGGAACATGAAACCATGAGACTGGACTCAATCTCTACAGTAAGGCCTCTCAATAGAACAGGACTATGGAAGATGTGAACAGAGAGGACAGGTTTGTAAACCACATGCATGGACTGCTTTATCTCAGTGGTGCGTCTGTTTCTTGCCAGGGCCTCCACTGGTTCCATATGTACAGCATACAACCCCACACTTCAATCATTCCAGTCCTACACAGAACTCCTGCAATGGCCAGCTGAGGAAACCAAGACTTTCAAGGACTTATGTCTGACACCACATTCAGACACAAAAAAATGCAGGTGACCTCAATATTTTGAAGAGTGGAAATATAGCCCTGTTGATTGAGCGAAAGACATAAATAAATAATAGGAAATAAAAGCAGGTGAAAACACTACTCACAGCTCTTGCAGGATTACAGGAGAAGAAAACGTTCCCCCCTTTTGAACTTGTCTAAGACTCTGTCCATTCTCCTGAAAGAGGTAAGGCTATAGACTGGGAATAGTGAACAGGTTTCATATGTCCAGATCCCTAAAAGTTGCTGATTTCTATAAACGTGATTAAAAAAAACAAATGGAATATGTACAATGTGTCTCAGGCAATGTTATGAGCCCTCGGTGTATGGAATAAATACACATTTTATTTCTGGACACACAAGTAAACAGGTCATTTGCATGTATTCACCAAACCAAATACAGTAAGATGGCCACAATGTGTCCATTGTGCAGAGGAAACATACCAGAGTCAAGGTCAGTAATGTGATGGTCAAACTCCACACATTCATACAGTAACATGAAAACCATAAGGCAGTAGATACTGTGATATTGCACATGAGAAAAACCCAAGGCATGACAGTGGTCTCTATTAACAGAAGAAGTGGACATTACAGAGGGCTGTACTGGTCTACAGTTTCTTTACTGGAGGTAATGGTAGAGGCGGGGCTGCTTGACAGGACAATAGAGGCCCTGGTACATCCACAGACACATAGAGAGACAAGTAGTGTGTGTATGTGTGTGTGTGTGTGTGTGAGAGAGGGTATGTGCGTGTGAATGTGAGTGTGTGTTTGTGAAAGTGGGTATGTGTGTTTGTGTGTGTGTGTGTGTGTGTGTGTGTGTGTGTGTGTGTGTGTGTGTGAGTACTGTGTGCGTGTGTGTTTCTGTGCGTGAGAGTGGGAGAGGTGAGAGTGGGAGAGGTGAGTGGAAGGTTATCCTCATGTGTTCAGAGAGGGAGTTTGTGAAAAATGATGTTGGAGGAAAAACAGGCGGTACAGTATGTGCATGTAACTGTCGTTGAGCTTGTTGCTCAGTGAGTCCCCCCTTTCACCTCCCTCTCTTCTCCTCTCTTCCTCCTGCGGTGCAAGAAAAGAAAGGAAGCAGGAGTCGGGGTTGGGGGGGTAATCACCCCCACATCGGTCATGTGCTTACCCAAGCCCTTGTCATTGGACCGCCAGGCCCAGAGGCCCGACCCTCACCCCCTCCTCATCTCCCCTCCTCCGCCGATCGCGTCTCGGACTTGAGCTTGACAAACTCCTTGGCCACCTCGTCGTTGGAGCGCTGGGACAGGATGCGCAGGGCGGTCATGCCCGTCTCGTCCATGTGGATCCGCGGGCCCAGCGGGCACCAGCAGGCCACGCTGCCCCGGTCCACCACGTCGCGCAGCTGCATGATGGCCACGCCCACCATGCGGTCCGCCCGCCCGAAGCAGTAGTCCTTCACGCACACCTGCAGCTCGTAGCAGTCCAGGGCCGCCTCGTTGCCTAGGACACTGCAGGGGGGAGCCGAGGCCGAGGGAGGGAGGGAAAGAAGGGCAGATGACAACGAGAGATAAGGAGATAAGAGAGGAAGATAGGGGTAGAGAAAGAAAGGATTTGAGAGAAAGTGCATGAGTAAGAAGGACAGAATGATGAGGGGGTCAAGGTCAAGGAAGGTCAAGGACAATAAGGATGAGGGAGGGAGATAAGAGGGAGATATGGGTGGAGAAAGAAAGAGGGAGAGTTAGATTTAGGGTTGACAGGCAGTACAGAGAGAAGGAGAGCAGAGAGGGGAGAGATTGAAATAGCCAGCGTGTTTTTCGCAGCACCAACCAACACACTGTGCAAGATATTTTTTACACAGTAATTGAATCACGCGGACAACCTGGCTGACTCAATCCCTCCCTCCCTCCCTCCGTCCCTCCCTCCGTAGGCGATGCTACCGCCAATTATGCATTGCCCCATGAGAGTGCTGGCCATAGTCGGCACTGGCATGGTCTGGATTCAATACCAGAGCGTTGGGCTCATCCACACACTAGAACAGTGCCTTAACAGGACCATGTGGCTCATCCACACACTAGAACAGTGCTTTAACAGGATGAGCAACAAAGCAGCTCGCAAATTGTATTTATTTTAATCAATGTTATTTAGAAGAAAGTCTCATTGTGTCTAAATTCTTGCTTGCATGAAATGACAAATAATACAGAGTCCTTCTGCACTCACAAGTGGAAGGTCTCGTTGTATTTGGGAGACCAGCTGTTGTTCTTGGATTTGGTGGCGAACTTGCGCTTCTTGTCGCTGAGGTGGGGACCAATCACAGTGACCTCCACGAAGGGACGGAACATTCCGGACGTCTGCCACTTCAGATCATTCACTGCCACGACTGCGTGCGAGCGAGCGAGAGAGAGAGCGAGAGTATTCATCACTAAGCCACACTCCAAACACAAGCAAGAAGTAAATTCTCAAACAATAGGCAACAAAGACGTGGGAACTTTTCTTGAAAAAAATATATTTTTTACGACCTCTCCATGCCTGTCTTTTTATATTTCCCTTGCCTTTTACTAAAGAACATAACAAGAGAATACGTAATGATAAGAACTGGCCACTCAGCCCATTTAGGCTTGTCATTATCTTTACTTAAATTATAATTTATTCATTTTTGTTTTACTCCTTGAAAAGTGCTTTAAATGCCTTTTGTGAATACAATATATAATACATTGTATCATCATCAACATTTCCTGAGAAGAAAAGAAAACAGAGGGGATTGTGGGATTGTGGTGGTCTCTCGGTTTGGTGTGGACCCACCTTTCACAGTGACCTTGTGTTCTCCGTTCCCAGGGTGTGTGAAAAGATCCACCTGTATGGAGATCTCGCCCACAGGCCGATCCACTCCTGACCCTATGGAGGGGGCGGAGAGGGGCTTCATGAGAACTTTAGAACATTTGAGGATTAGAACAGGCTATTCATCCCATCTGGGCTCATCATTTACCTACTGTCAAGAGAGTATCCAGCGCCATTCCTATAAGACTTGAATTCCCTAACACATCTACTCAGACAGTCAGCAGTAACGCTCTGCAAAATCTAGTATTTGAGAGATGGATTGAGCTTCAGGCGGCACGGTGGTGCAGTGGATAGCGCTGTCGCCTCACAGCAAGAAGGTCTCGGGTTCGAATCCAGGCCAGGGGCCTTTCTGTGCGGAGTTTGCATGTTCTCCCCGTGTCCGCGTGGGTTTCCTCCGGGTACTCCGGTTTCCTCCCACAGTCCAAAGACATGCACGTTAGGCTAATTGGAGAGTCTAAATTGCCCGTAGGTATGAGTGTGTGAGTGAATGGTGTGTGTGCCCTGCGATGGATTGGCGACCTGTCCAGGGTGTATTCCTGCCTCTCGCCCGGAACGCATGATGGGATAGGCTCCAGCACCCCCCCGCGACCCTGACCAGGAATAAGCGGCTTAGATAATGGATGGATGGATGGATGGATTGAGCTTCAGGATTATTTGAGTAAGACCACATGCAATGGATTTAGACTGTTAAGACACAAGTGGTTCAACAGTGATTATATGTCTTTCTTTGGGTGGTTACATAATTCCCATGTTGCACAGGCCGTGGTGTGAATGTTACATTTGAAGACTAAGATGATTGATAACAGCACTGTAACCTTTATAAAACCCAGCCGGCATCCCCCTCAGTGGATTGGATCAGGGTACTCTAGCCTGGTCTGGGGGAGACCACAGTGTTGACAGATTTTTCTGAATCAACCAATCATTGTCCACTGCACTGAAACTATGATAATTCTTTGTTCAGCTCCAAGAGTGCTGTTGGTTTCAAAATGTTAAAAAAAACACGAATCCCGGTTAGGTTGTGGATTGTGTGCTGTGGACGGGAGGAGGTGAGGGGAGTGGAAGGGTCTACGACAGTGATCTGGGATAAGGGCAGTGGGATAAGAGGAATACTTTCAGGTGAGACGGTTGTCGTTCATCTGGGGACGGTACTGAGAGGGTGAGAGGCGGTTGGCGGAGGGGACGCTGGGTCGGTGGCAGAACCAATACCCAGGTTAGTTTGGGAGGGGGCTAGCTACAAGGCTGTCATGACCTACCCCTGTTTGGCAGAATTTTTTCATTAGGGGTAATCCTGATACCAATCCCATTATGCACTGGGGAGAAACGAGAAGCGGTAGACAGAAAAGGAGACAAAAACAAACAGAAATAAAGTAAATGGAGAAGAAAATGCACAGAGGATCCTTTTCTGACAGTCTCTGACAGTATGTCGAGATTTCATTACTCTTTCATTATTCATTCATTAGAGCAGGGGTGCCCAAGTTCGGTCCTGGAGATCTACTGGGTGTGCTGGCTTTTGTTCCAGCCCTTCACTAACGCAGCTGATTTCATTAATCCCTTCACTAACACACCAGATTTCATTAATCAACTGCTCATCAAGATAATGAATATTTGAATCAGGTGTGTTAGTGCTGGGCAGGAACAAAAGTCTGCACACCCAGTAGATCTCCAGGACTGAACTTGGACACCCCTGCATTAGAGAGACAGAACATTGCTGCCTCAATCTCGCCCTCTGCTGGCCCGAGCAAGAGCAACAGCCCTGTGTAAAAAATTGTAGACTACACTGTATTACAGGAGGGTGAAAGTTACTCCAATATAAAATGCAGTCTGTACTAGCACTTATTTTTGACTAAAGTATATTATCTGACTGTACATGGTACATAGTAATTTCAAATATGAATTATGATAAATGATTTTTCAAATATCTGCAGTGAGGACTGCGTTGAAATTGGGGTAAAAAAAAAAAAAAGTATACTGGCTCGAAGACTGAGACTTAGCTGAAAGAGCGGATATGGTCCACATGATTCGTTTGAAGGGAAGATTAGTTAGTGTTCGTGTTTTGTGTTTGTGTGGGTGTGGTTTCCATGTTGGCATTGTTATACATATGTGTGTGTGTGTATGTGTGTGTGTTATGTGTGTGTTATTTGTGTGTGTGTATGAATGTGCATTGTTTGGGTGCTTGTTATGTGTGTGTGCACTTTTGTGTGTGTGGACGTTGTTTGCATGTTATTTATGTGTGTGTGTGTGTGTTATGTGTGTGTTTTGTTTGTGTCGTGTGTGTTGTGTTTGTGTTATGTCTGTATGTGTGTATGTGTGTGTGTGTGTGTGTGTGTGTTTGTGTGTGTGTGTGTGTGCGTGTGTTATGTGTGTGTGTGTCTGTCTGTTATGTATGTGTGTGTGCTATGTGTGTGTTGTGTTTGTGTCATGGGTGTGTTTGTTGTGTGTGTGTGTGTGTGTGTGTGTGCTGTGTTTGTGTTGTGTGTGTGTGTGTGTGTGTGTGTGTGTGTGTGTGCTGGAGCCGTACCCTGAGCATGCTGCGTAGTGACGAAGGCGCGGATCAGTGCATCAGTGGTCTGTGTGTACAGAGAGAGTGCGTAGCGCAGAGACGACAGTTCAGAACTCTTCTCCAGGTACGCCTTCTTCAGACCATTACCCCCAGCATGGAAGTATTGCTACAGAGCACAGGTAGGGGGAGAGAAATAATGAGAAAAATTGAGGAACAGGGGAGACAGAGAAAGAGATCAAAGGACAGACGTACAGAGAATAATAGTGGTAAGTAGGTAAGTGATTTGGTAAAATGATGGTAGGTGGGAAGGTAGGTAGGTGTGTAAAATGATTGGTAAGTAGGTCAAATGATTGGTAAGTGGCTAGGTAGGTAGGTAGTCCGGTAAATGGATGGGTAAAATAATTTGTGTAATAATTGGTGGGTAAAAAGATATATGAGTATATGAGTGGATGGACAGAGGGACACATAGGTAAAATGATTGACAGGAGAAGTGTCTCCAGACTACTCGTTGCATTCAACAGGTAACAATGATCTAAAACTACTTTTCAAGGGAATGCAAGTTGGAAACATGTTACCAGGCACTAAAACTGACTTAACACAGACCCCATTCATAATATATACTGCAGACATCACGTTAATAACGGAAATCCTTCATCCAGTTTGTTCCGGTGTCACTGATTGGTGAATGCAGACTATAGCCCCAATCCCCTGGCTCACCTTGATGGTCTCCAAGGATACCTCCATGATGGCACACTGTTTGGGGGTCAGGCTTTTGGCCTCGCCCGAGCCCTGCAGAACCAATCAGAAGGCAAGGTGTGAGACACATGGAGAACTCACCTCCAAATCACCAAACTACTAATCTTCCCATAACAGAACAATACATATTCATCCCAAACTGTACCCTAAGCCTATACTCTGAGTAAGAACAATACACATTTGCCTTAAACCAGTGATTATCAACCCTGGTCTTGGAGAGCCGCTGGGTCTACTGGTTTTCGTGGTCACTTGGCCCTGACCAACACTGATCAATTGAAGTATCTGATTGGTAGATGGTTTCTTGGGTCTGAATTGGTTGCTGATATTAAGGTGAAGACAAAAGCCGACATTGCGGCCCTCTAGGACCAGAGTTGAGAACCTCCTGTCATCACAGTGTGTATTAACTCTGAACAGTGGCATGAATATTTACTAGTAGTAGTACTATCAGTATTAATTCTTAGCAGTAACATACTTCATAACTCTCATAACTCTCTAAACAAGATATGAATACCACTCCTTCCTACGCGGAGACACAGATCCATCTCCAATGGTACGGATAATAAGGATTGGGTACACACAGGTACAGTACCTTGAGTTTGGACAGCTGTCCCAGCTCCTTGGCAGCAGTGAGTATCTGTGCCCCCTACACAAAACAGAAAGAAGCAGGTTAACGATGACATTATCACAGTCGAAAGAACACACTTACCCACAGTCCCCTGTTACTGGTTGTTCGCACACCATCATCAACACTAAATGTTCGCACACCATCATATTTACATGCACATCTCAGCTATGATTCTATATAGATGCTGCAATCGCAGCTATAATTCATGGCAAATTAAAACTTCCAGTTTGACTTGTACTGTGACAGTTAATGCTACAATTCAAATATGAAAACGCCAGCAACTGGAAAAACTAGTTTATTATCCATAGTCTTCCACTAGAGGGAGATCATTCACTAATTTGAAGCTCTTGTTGAATGAAGTGTGAATGAGAAGACCACGGTTTAGTCCAGCATATCAAACCACCCCCGAAAATACAAGCTTAAGGTCCAACAGTCAATCCTCAGTCAGCACAAAATGTTTTCTGAAACGAGTCTCAGGTCTTTATAGTTGTGTCATCGAATGACAGGATTATCGCTCTCCTCAGGCGAGCTTAGGAGCGCAGCAGACGTGTGATGGATGAGTGTGTCAAGAGAAAACAGCTTCAGAGTGCTCACAGTACTGAGGGATGCTTTGAGGTGCGTGCGCTATCAGGCTGGGTTTTCGTCAAAAGAAAAGGACCTGAGGAGAGCTGAGGAAGGGCTTTGGACTTTACTGCAGAACTTAAGTGTGTACCAGTTCTGGTAGATGTGTGTGCGTGTGTGTGTGTGTGTTGATTTTGTCACGTGTGTGTGTTGATTCTGTTACGTGTGTGTGTGTGTGTTTAGGTTCTGCCACGTGTGTGTCAATTCTATTAGATGTGTGTTGGTTCTGTTAGATGTCTAATATAATATAATATAATATATATATATATAATAAGATGTCTGTGTGTGTGTGTGTGTGTGTGTGTTGGTTCTGTTACGTGTGTGCGTTGGTTCCGATAGATGTCTGTACGTGTTGGTTCTATCACATGTGTGTGTGTTGGTTCTGTCATGTGTGTGATGGACACTGGTCAGAGGCAGTTTTGAGGCTTTGAGGCTGACAGACAAGGCTCTTACAAAGCTGTCGTTGCTCTGCGGCAGGACGATGGTCTTCTCCATGCTGTTCATTACGATCCTCCACAGGTCTTTCAGAACCCTCTTCAAAACTGTCTTCTCGCACACCGAAGCAAACAGTATCAGGCTGGTCACACACAGGAGAGAAAGAGAACAAACACACACAACAAACACACGCATACACACACAGGCACAGGCACACACACATACAAACAAACATACACAAAGAGACACACACATGCATAAACAGAGGCACACAGGGACACACACACACACACACACACACATAGAGGTACACACATGCATTAACATAGGCACACAGACACATACACACACACACGCACAGACACACGCACAGACACACACACATACGCACCCACACAGGAGTTAGAAGCACTATTCGAGGTGCATTGGTCAGAGCCACATCAATCACAGCACTGAATTATAAAAAAACGAGGCAGGACAGCATTAACAAGCAGGACATGGGGACATTGGTTACAGAGACAATACAGCAACTGGATAGGCACAGGCCCAGTCACAACGTCAAAATGGTGGCCGTGGTGTATAGGAGGCCTCACTCACTTTCCATCCAGGAATTCCATGAGGGGGCGAAGGATGTTGTCGGAGTCGGTCTCCACCGTGTTGCGCACGTTGGTGTTGACGGGGCCCTTCACCTGGTACAGCAGCTCTGCCATTTGCCGCAAGCAGCCGTCAATTCGGCTCTGGAAACTGGAAGAGAGAGGCACGCCCGAAACAGGGTCTGTTAACCAACACTCACCAACCAACAACCAACACCAACAATCACCATCCAACACACGTTAACCAACACCAACACTCACCAACTAACAACCAACACACTCCAACCAACACCAACACTCACCAACTAACAACCAACACACTCCAACCAACACCAACACTCATCAACCAACAACCAACAATCACCATCCAACAACCAATACACGCCAAACAACACCGACACTCACTAAACAACAACCAACACTTGCTAACCAACACCAACACTCACCAACTTACAACCAACACACACCAAACAACAAAGCTCACCAACTAACCCTCACCATTCAACAACCAATCAACAACCAACACTCACTAACCGACATCAAAACTAGCCAAGCAACACTCCACCAACCAACAACTATCACACACCAAGCAACACCAACACTTGCCATTCAACAACCAACACTCGCCATTCACAAACCGACACCAACACTCACAAACCAACAATCAACACTCGCCAACAAACACCAAAACTCGCCAACCAGCACAACACTAATTGAGGCCTGGTATAGACCATGGCAGTCTGCATTCACACAAATGAAAAGAATGCATTATACAGCCGCCTTCTGAAAACCTTGAGGAAGGGGTGGTGGCTGAGGCATTAACTGGGGGGATTAGAGGTTTTCAGTTGTTAGGAATGGGTGGGTTGGATGCTGTGGATTGAGGTGGAAGTGAATAAATAGCATAGGCTAGGTTGGGGTTTTAAATGAGAGAGATAAGGTGTAATGGCAAACAGATGTATGCTAGGGTCTGTTCATGGTGTGAATCACACAAAGTATCGAAGAAGGGGATGTGTAGGGTTTGGGGAGGTCAGGGTTGGAGGGTGAAAGGTAAACTGCATTTTGGGGATGGGGGGTGAGACAGAAGGGAGGAGCTGAGTTCTCACGAGGGTGGTCTGAGTTTAGGGTTGATGTAGTGTGGGGGGGGGGGGATGTAATTTGAGACAGGCAGCTCACCTGTTCCCAAACATGGTGCTCAGGTTGTCCAGAACGCTGTTCAGCTTCACCTGCAGATCGTTAAGCAGGTTTGCGGCCTCCGGATCCAGCTGCAAACAGAGAGACAGAGAGGTAGGGAGAGATTACTATGATTAGTAATATATCCAGCCATTGAGTGGCAACCCCAAGAAATTATGGGTGGCCCTCCCCATTGGCTGACTGACTGCTTCCCACAGTAACTACAGTTTGCCACTAGAGGGCAAAAAGGGCAATAATACTTCCATCTAGTTCAAATACTTTAAAAAAGGCTAACAAGTAAAATAACAACATGCTGGGCCTGGGCACCTTGTCCCCACATGATCCCATGCTTCCTGGATGCCTCTCTGTCACTGACTGCCACCTGTGGAGCAGCCCACATCCAACACAAATGAACGGCTGCAGTTATTTACCACAATGTGTCATCACCCCTCTCCCCTCTCAATTAGAGGGACAGCTGAACCACATTGTTGTGTTTGACAACATATCCAAGAGTGGAGGCAGACCAGTCAATTTTGTCATCCCCCCCCCCCCCCACCCCCAATTCTCCTCTGGTACTTTCGCTCTCACACAGGCCAACTGGACCCCCACATTTGCCCCCAGGATACCCAGGCACCCGAACCTGTGTTTAAATTCCAGAAGATTCCAGCATTCCATCTGCATGCCCACACAGAGGGTTTTGAGCCAAAGGCAGATCAAAAAGTTGAGCTTGAAAAATCTAGCACAACACCACACATTCAGAAATCTCTCCTCCGTCCTTCCTTTTATGAAACCTGATTTCAATGCTTTCACAGGTGGCTCTGAGCAGGAGCCCTGCCTGTGTGGCAGTGTCGGGTCATAACCGAGCACCACGGAGTGCAAGGCCTCCAAAAAGAACGGAAAATTAATCACTCTGCCATCTCTCCCCCCCTACCCCCGCTGTTTGGGACGTCAGGAGTGTGAGGGATTAACAGCTTGAGGGGAAGAGGGGAGAAAAAACCCTCCAGACAGCGACACTGGCTGTGTTGACGTCTGACTTCATTTATGTTTGAAAACAACGTGTGTAATTATGTTGGATGTTGGAGCTCCTCATATTTAGAAGGCAAGGCTATGTTAGCAGGGAGTGAAAATAACACCAATGATTGCTAAGAGAATAGCCCCCATTTACACTCAGAGCAACTAGGTCCAAACGTTCTTTCTAAAAACGCTGTCAAAATAAAGACACACACTGACATCCCCTCCCCACAGAGAACTCCACTTCGAATCAAATCTGGAGGTAAAGTTAGTTTGGTTACTTATTTTACCGAAAGATTTAATTTGAGAAAATATACGTCCAACATTCAAAAAAACTAAAAAAAATACTCTAGCACTTAAAAAACAACAACTTATGAATACATATGGAAACTACCCCAGCCCCCCACATTCATGAGGTTTTCTTATTCACAGCAAACCAAAATTCTGAAATCATGGTAAGCTACAGCATGTTCTTTTTTATTTTTCTGTGCTGGTATCAGCCTTTGTAGAACATAATGTAGAGTACAAGGATTTCAAGAAAATCACCTTATCTCAATGTCACCCATTCAAATCCAACCTCACAAAAACTAAAAAGAAAACCCTTTGAATTATTAGTTACATATTACAAAACAAGAAAGAACAAAAAACTAAATCTGAACAACCTGACCTCGACTCTACTCAAACCCACCTTCTTTGTCATGGCATTGGCTTCGATCTTTAAAGAAAGAGAGAAGAAAAATCTGAGTTAAGTGGCCCTTTCCGATTTCCCTTTCTCAGAAACAGGTAAGATTTAGTAAATGGCGTGGGTCACATTAGGGTACATTGGGGATCAGGAGACTCGGCCCTGGGTTTGAATTCATTTGTGCCTCGACTGCAACAGAACCTCAACATGGGGCCAGCTGAACCCAATCTGGAGCCAAGCCTCATAATCAAACCTCCACAGCTCGCCTCAGGTCCTGTCGCAGTCGAGACACAGAAACACAACCGACTACCTCTACAGGAGCAAATCAGCTGTCACCTGATCTAAAAGTGGATTGACGATTGGTTCCACCTTACAGTTCCTCCTCCTGATGTCATGGCAACGGGCATTTCTTGTGTGTGTGCATGTGGTCCCCCCCCCCCCCCAAAAAATCGCAATCGATCATCACTAACACCGATAGGACACATGACCCTGTTCGGAAGATTCTGGAAATTGTTAATTAATACTGATCCAATTTTAGTGGATTAAGTACTCAAATCTCCTTGTACTTTAAGGCTTCGGACAGATTGCTATTTACATCTGCTGCCATTTCGCTGTGGATGTCTGCAGGCTTTTAAGGGCAGAGTTTGTCTGACCCCTGATGCTAAAAGGAGAGAACCCGACACCCTTGTGGCAATTAAAGCCCACAGTGAGGAACTGGAAAGAAAGAGGGACAGAGGTGCTACAGACAGCTTGTCATAAAGCACTGGGAGGTGGGGGCGGTCGAAAACACGGAGGCAGGGAGGTCTACACTGTGGCACATCACACGACACGAGACACAAACCCACCTTATTTTCCTCGTCTTTGGACTAATGATGAGCAATATGTCCAAACAGAAAAAAAAGACAGATAGACAAAACTTAAGAGGGGGTAGGTCTTCTGAAAGGGCATTACTAATCTGGTCTAAACTGCTAAGCTACACACTGAGCGTAATGATCATCCACAGTTTATTATCTTTCAAACACATTCCAATAAAATACCATTTCATAGCATTCAGAGGATATTTTTGCTTATTTCTTATACTTTTGTTTATTTTCCGTTTCTTGTTTATTTATAACTTTATGTATGTTTTTCTCCACGTGAAACGCCCAATCGTATTTTAAGCCCCGCTCACTCAAAGCCCCGCTGTCAATTTGAGAGAGCGTAGACAAGCACGCTTTCTCCTCTGAAATATTTGATGTCAGTCGCTGCTTCGTTTCCCACTGCAGTCTACATGTTAAGTTTGCACAGACATGAGCTGGAGGAAGACACTTCATGTGCAGATTTACACTGGCAGACTGTATGCGCCCGATTGACCAGTAGGGGTCACTGGTGTGTGATGAGACACGGACAACCCGGCCGGCTTAATTTCCTCCCTCCTTTGGCATCACGACCACCATGGGGCTCATCCACACACTAGAACAGTGCCTTCACGGGATGAATCACCTTTTATATTATTTATTGCAGCTGAATTAAGTGTTGCTGATAAGATGTGGGTACTGCCACCATCACAAACTCCACCTCATGCTCTCAGTCAGTCTGCATATCTTTAGGGAGAGCTGGGCTAATATAGTGGAAAAACGCAGCCAAATGAAACCATTACTCCTGGCGAAAGTTCCACTCAATCCACCGATACATTTGTATTTCTCCTGACATAATTGGGTCAGGTCTGAACACAGTGGCATTAATGGCAACTATTTATTTTATGACAACGTTGTCAATTTAGTTTGTCGCCCATACCAGCGCACGTGTTTCACCTCTATCAGTGTACATTCCACTACAAAGCATTCACGTGAATTTGCCACGCTCTGTTTCCAGCCAGTCTCTGTCCAGCACCTAAAAACAAATCTGACTAAACGACGTGAAGGGCCCATGGGGAGAAACCCATGGAGGCATCGTCAAGAGCCGAAAATCGTGGAAGAAACAGACCAAACCAAATGTGTGAGCCATGTCTTGGTTCATTTGTTACTCAAACATTAAAATGAGTGAATTCCCTCTGCACCTTGCTCAATCCTTAATATATATATCTATTTGTTTATTTGTCAGGGACACGCATTGTTACAATATTAAAAAACAAGCATTAGATGCATTGCATTGTGTTTATAGCCAAATGCAAATTTCCAACACCTGTATGTGGATCAATGACATGACGTGCATTTTTTGTGTTCGAAGCCATTATCTTTTTTAAGATCTTTTTAAATAAATACATATAATATATCAAATTATTCTACAATATCTCCTTTATGGGAAACCAATTTCATTTTATTGGAAATAGAATTAATTTTTGGAGTTTTAGTGTTTCAAAGCCCCAAAATGTCAAGTGGTGCAACCGTCCAAACACATATTCAGAATACAAAATAGTAGTAAAAAGGTTATTTTACTCAATAAAACCCTTAATAAAATAGTTTGGCATAATTTTATGTAAAAATTATTATAAATGATGAAAAGTTGTGAAACAGAGTTATTTTAAATGTATTCTACTACTTAAAAAACGTTTGTCCGAAAAATGCGTTTCTCCACATGTCAAATGGCACCACCAACAAAATAAAGAATTTTTATGTCATATTTATTTAAAAAAACCCTAAGCAGGATCTGACATCACAAAGAGGACCCCAAATGACCCCTGTGCTGCAGCAACAAGGTTAGTAAGTCTATTTTTGAGACATGGTGAGCTTGGTTCAAGTTACCCTGGAAAACTATGAAAATTAGTTTTTTTGGTAACAATTTAGATTTTATTTAAAAAATGTATGTATAAACATAGTTCAAGGCCAAAAGTTATTATAGGTGTACAGGTTAATGCCTGGTGGTTCTCTGTGGCTCAGTTGGTAAAGCATGGCGTTAGCAACGCTTAGGTTGTGGGTTCATTCCCCACTGGGGCCACATATACTGACAAATGTATGCATTCACTACTGTAAGTCGCTTTGGATAAAAGCGTCTGCTAAATGGCATATATATTATATTATATTACTGTTAGATTTGAATTGAGTTTGAAAACTCAGGTGATGCAACCAATAAGTCAAATGGTCCAACCAGAATTACAGTTCTGGTATGACCCCTGGAAAACTATGAAAATCTTTTTTTTTGTAACAATTTAGAGCAGTGGTTCTCAACCCTGGTCCTGGAGGGCCGCAGGGTGTGCTGGTTTTCATTGTTACTCAGCATTTAATTGATCAATTAAAATGGTTCACCTCACCTCACCTGGTTTCTTGTGTTTAAATTGGTTGCTGATTTTAAGGTGAAAACAAAAACCTGCAGGCCCTGCATCCCTCCAGGACCAGGGTTGAAAACCTCTGCCCTAAAGCAGGGATGTCAAACTCATTCCATCGAGGGACGTGTATATGCTGCAGGTTTTTGTTGCAACTAATGCACTACACCAGGTGATTTCACTAATTAGCTCACTTCAACAAATTATGGACTCATTGAAATCACCTGGTGTAGTGCATTAGTTGCAACAAAAACCTGCAGCATATACTCGTCCCTCGATGGAATGAGTTCAACACCAGTGGCCTAAAGCAAAGGTTTTCAACCCTGGTCCTGGAGGGCCACAGGGCCTGCAGGTTGATGCTTCAGAGTTAATATTTGAATGAATTGATGATCAAACACGTTCCTATTTTAACAATACATGTAGTATTTTAATTGTTCAAAATGCACACCTTATTAATTAAAATAAATCATATGAATTATTTGCAGAATAAATTGTTTAGAGATTTGAAATAAAAATCTAAATGAAACCAGTAAAAAATGCATTAACTTATTTCTTGTTATTTTGTGATAATCAGTTGTTACTGAACATGTCAGGTGGCGCAGCCGGTCATGGTCAAGTGGTGCAACCAGCTATTTTACATTTAAAAACATAACTTTTCATTGGAACTGCAGTTAAGTCATAAATACAACTATAACACCTGATATAATATATACAAATACTTTTTACAGTAAAAAAAAACGTTTTCTTTGGCCCTAAGGGAAATTGGCTCTTTTAAAACATAAATAAGTGTCTGTTTCAAAGAAATGTAATAAAAGTACCATAAATAAGCTATTTAAAGGGGAATTTATTATGTGTTATATATTTTAGACCTTACAATAAATTATATTTATTTGTTCTCAGTTGTGGGAAATAAATTAAAAGCATATTTTAAAATCAGAAATCTTGTCAAAAAAATAATGAATGCCATCTTAAAAGCTATAAAACAAACATTAATATATACAATACATTCTTGTGGACTTCAAAATGCATTTTAAATCCAATAAGCTCAATGTTATTTTTTTCCCCTGTGAAAAACCTTATTTGTCATTGACCCATGTATAATAAATAAAAGTATGTATCAACTATATGTAACTGTATCAATGTAACAAATATAAACAAACAAAACAAAACAATATTAGCCACAAGTGCGTAGGTTTCAAAAGCGGAGTCATTAGAGTGATGGAGACACAGGTGCGTAGGTTTCAGAGACAGTAGAGTGATGGAGACGTGCACTTTACACTTGTTTAGAGCATATAAATGAAAATAAAAATATATATTTGTACTTTGATCCTATACAGTGTGCAGGTCTCAATCACTCTACTTACTCAAACATTATTCCCAAACATTACTCAAACATAACCCCACATCTCACTCACACTCACTCACACACACACACACACACACACACACACACACACACACACACACACACACACACACACACACACACACACACACACACACACACACACACACACACACAATCAATCATAATAAAACACTGCATCACCCACACACACAAACAATCAATAAAATAAACACTTAGTCATCCTCTCTCTCTCACCCAGACACACAAAAACACACACAAATACACACAAGTACACACACACAATCAATCAAATAAACACTTAGTCACTCACACACGTACACACACACACACACACACACACACACACACACACACACACACACACACAACACACACACACACACACTCACACACGTACACACACACACACTGGTTTTATGTGTAGGATGCACTGCTTGTTATTTTAATTTGAAAAAGGCCTATAATATGAACCAGGGCAGTCTTAATTGATCTAAATGGCTAAACAACCCACCTGTTTGCTCTTGTTCTCCGCCTTCACGTAGCAAGAGGAACAAACACATGTTTAATTGTGATGTGCACAACAGCTTGCCACAATAACAAATTCAATATACGTTTTTTTTATTTATTAATTGGCGGCCAATTGTACCCTTTATTGATTCAATTATGCCCCCCCCGCCCACACACACAGAAGCCTGCCGCCTGCAACTACAGGACCAATCATTACTCTGGCACCAGCATTGACAAAGGTGCTGAACCACCTCCTTCGAGATGGAATGCGCCAAGCTGTCGACTGTGATTCCAACAGAGACAGAGAAGCTTTCTGTGCCTGCAGCGAGCTCATGCCAGCTTCCCTCACCCCTCCCACTGGGGCGCACAGCCAGTCGCCACCCCCGAACAGGGCTGGGGCAGTGGGGGATCGAACAAAGGGTGCAGTGTGCAACCTGCACTTCGAACAAGCGCCTTTACTGGCTGCGCCACCTGGGGGCCCATGTTTGTCCACATACAGCGAGGTCCAAAAAAGTCCACTACCAAGATCTGTCTGTTTTCATTGTTCCTCGAAAATAACACAACATTTTTACTCATGTGGTATTTGTTATTCAAGGATGTCATAAAAAACTGATGCAAATTTTAAAAAAATGTTTGTTTGAGAAAGGATCGTATGAAATTGAAATATCTATAAATATTTTGTTTGCACACCATTGCCTTTCATTTCTTCAAAATGTTGTGACACCTTATTTTTCATTTAGGTTTTAATACATGGACACTCCTAAAACACAGTGTGAGTTGTTTTGGTCTTGTAACAATTAATACAGGATATTGACGTAATTAATAAGGTCCTCTATGCGTTCTTGTTGCTACTGCTCCTACACTTCCTTTGCAAAGGTTTTTGCAATTATGTCAGCAGAGCTTAGTGAAGTAGTTCTCCTGAGCAATTTTGTTAGTTTTTTATGATTGATGAAAACAAACAGATCGTGGTAGTCGACTCAGAATTTTGGTCCCCACTGTACTTAAACTTTCAACAGAATGACTGCCATGTATAATCATATCTTTTTTTTTTCTCCCAGTTTGGTAGCCAATTACAACGTCTATTTAGTTTGATTAACCCTCCCCACATGAGGCAAGCTAATCTCAGAGGGCAGCGAACTCCGCTTCCTTCGAGACAGAATTTGCCCACCCACGTTCTAGAGACACCCTTACGTGCTTCACAGCGGACCCGAGCCTGCTCACCCTCCCCTTCCCCTGGGGGGGAATTTTTTATAATAAAAAAAAAAAAAAAAAAAAAAACCTCCATATTTTAACTCTACTATGCACAATTTCCTCTAAAATGTATGAAATTGGTCAATATAGACCCTTTATTTCAGTTAAGAAAAGGCTGGTTCTGATTAAATAAGGATTTTGTGGCAAAAAATCTAGATTTCTATGATTGCACAAGGGGTTCACAAACTACACTTGACCAGCAGAAAGGGGACAAATGACTCGATAATTCTTCCAGTCATGTCCATTTCCTCTGCCGCCGGCACAGCCCACCGAGACCTCCGCTCTTGGCAGCCACGCCCGAATCGCAGCGCCTGTCCCACCGGATCCCAGCCCACGTGATCTAACTAATTAAAGTTAGTGTTTTCCGAACAGCACAGATGAGGAACCTGATCTTTCCTATTAAAGCTGAGTGTTCCGAGCAGCACAAATGGGAACGTGATCTAACGAATTCAAGTGAGCATTCCAAGCAGCACAAACGAGAATGTGATCTTTGCAGGAAGGCGGGAAAGCGTGAGATTCACATTCGGGGAGCGGGGGGGGGGGGCAGGTATGTCACACGCATATAAACAGCATATTTACTGATCCTAGGAGGGGAGGTGGGGAGAGACAAAATCCCCAAATAAACCCACCTGCTTTTCCAGGTCTTTCTTTTCACTCTGCTGGGAATGCAATGAAAAAGAAAGAGATGTGTGCAATATATGGGATGCTAAAGGTCACAGGCACTCAACTGCATTGTGCTTTGAGACTCTTTGTATATGAAGGTTATTATTTAGCGAGAGGCTGACACCAAACATAAGCCACACAGCACATTCAGGGAAGACAACAAGGCTCTCTAAATGCTGTCTATAACTATTTTGTGTTTGTGCTTAAATGTAAACCTAATGATAGTTATATTAAATGTTACAGCAATAATGGAACAATAGTGGGACTAGCAACAATAGGGTTGCTGTAGGAATGTTGGTATACTGAAAATTGGACTGCAGATTGAGGGAGTGGTGTGACAATGATGAGCAAACAGGAATTGATACCATAGTTCAGGACATGGCTGTTTTTGCAAAAGGCATTTATGAAAATGAGTTACATCGTACAACTATCATACTGCAAGTGCCCTGTCAGCCCATGAGTGTTAGCTGTCTTGACTGGGGATTGTTTTAATGAACACACACCTTGTCCTCTCTGCTCTCAGCCTAGAGGAGAGAAAGGGGAACAAACCAGTTACTGGTCAGTGTTGAATGGCATCAGGTCACTAGTGACTACTATGGCCTACATTTCCCACAATGCACTTCACAAGAACCACCAGAACTGTGAAAGGCAGCACTCTTTTGCTATGCACAATGTTTCCACTTTGCAGTTATATTAATTCACAAATACTGTTTTTGTACATTTATAAAAGTCTACTAAAACCCACCTTTTCTTTGTCAAGCTATTGAATGCAAGAGGGGAGAGATGGAGTAAACAATAATTATGATGAATTTAGAAGCAAAACAATGTGCTGTGTTTGTAAAACAAAATCTTGTGGAATAAGCAAAGGGATAACCTTTTAGGGATAACCAAAACAGCAAGTGCAACTCTACAGGGAACTGCCAAAATAAAGGCAACACTTTGGTAACCTGGGGGAGTACTGCACCTGTTTAAAGGATCCCTCAATTGCTGCCTTTATTTTGGCAGTTACCTGTATTAATGCAATATACTGCCCACTGGTTTAAAATGTTTCATTAGTATAAAAGGTGAAAGATACAAACTGAAAATCATGATGAGCTGATTAAACTGAACAGAAGCAGCGTTCAATTTTTCAAATGTTCTTTAAAGACGCCTATTATAATATGCAAAACCAAATTTTCTCTGGGATTTCACAAGTATTAATTGGACCACAATATAATAACATCTGAAGGACACTCTCACATCCACAAACACACACACACACACACAGCTAGTGTGGGGTTCACAGCTACTTCACAGTTTCTCATTAACAAACCTTTTCTTCATCGTTCTCCAACTGGGAGAGGCAAGGGAATGAAACAATCTGGTTTAAACCCCTTTCAGAGACTTTACAGCACATCTACAGAATTAGCTTCCAGGGCAGAGATACAGTCCCACAGAGGGAGATGAGACAGCTACCAGCTGAACTACCACAACAAGCCTTGGGCTCATTTTCATACAGCGCACACCTCTGAAAAACAAGACACAGCTTGAGAAAAGCCTCAGCGGGTGCTACTCTGGAAATGACTGCCGTCTTTGTCTCTGCATTTGAGCCCAAAGGTATATATATATATATGATATATATATATTATTATATATATATATATACAGGTAACTGCCAGAATAGATGAAACACCAACATCTGTCTTTATAAGGCGTTGGGCCACCATGAGCCACCAGAACATATTCAAGGCGCCTTGGCATAGATTCTAGCAGTGTCTGGAACTCTATTGTAGGGATGCAACACCATTTTTTCACAAGAAATTTGTTCATTTGGTGTTTTGTTGATGGTGGTGGAAAACGCTGTCTCAGGCACTGCTCCAGAAGTTCCCACAAGTGTTCAATTGGGTTGAGATCTGGTGACTGAGATGGTCATGGCATATGGTTTATATTGTTTTCATGCTTATCAAACATTAAGTGACCACCCGTGCCCTATGGATGGAGGCATTGTCATCCTGGAATTTTTAAAGGGCAAGGTGCATTGGTGTTTAACTTGCTCTCTAAGGGGTTGTGTGGACCTAAGCCATGCCAGGAAAATGCACCCCACAACATAACAGAGCTTCCAGAATTTACTCAATTTACTCAATTATTTCCTTTATTTTGGCAGTTACCTGTATATACTGTATGTGTGTGTCTGTGTGTGTATATATATATATATATGTATATACACACATACATACTGTATATATACAGTGCTCTCCAGAATCATTGGTACCCTTAGTAAAGATGAGCAAAAAAGGAATTAAAAATGTCTTTGTTGTTCGTCAGCTTGATCTTACACTCAAAATATGAGAGAAATCTAACCTTTATTTCAAGAAAATTATTCAAAGAAAATAAATCCTCATCAAAACCTGTTTTACCTGTTTTCTTTGTTTTTATTGATGAGGATGAGGCACCCTCTGGGTTTCTAACCCCATCCTGCACTGTTTATGTGATTATATTTTTAATTTGTATATGTCCTCTGTTTTTAAACCAGTGTGCATACTAAACTAAATCAGGCAATGGCTATAAAAAATAGCTACATGCCGGAAAATACCCATCTCCACTATTAGGGCAAAGAGACAAAAGTTTCTCCAAGGATCACAGTTGGAGAATTGCAGAAGTTGGTTGCATCTTGGTGTCACCAAGATGCAACCCACTTGCCAGAAGAAAGCCTCTACTGTCATCTAACCACAAACCTAACCACCTGGAGTTTGACAAACATCACTGGAACTTTGAATGGAACCAGGCTCTATGGTTAGATGAGACAAAAATAGAGCTTTTTGGCAGCAATCGCCAGAGGTGGGTTTGGTGTAAAAAGAGGAATGGTCATGCAGAAAAGAACCTAATCTCACTGTGAAGTATATTGGTGGATCTGTGACGTTGTGGGGCTGTTTTACTTCCAAAGGCCCTGGGAACCTTGTTAGGATACATGGCATCATGGACTACATCAAGTACTATTCCAGTCCCCTGGCCTAAACCCCATTGAAAACCGGTGGGGTGAGCTGAAGAGGAGAGTCCACAAGCGAGGACCAAGGACTTGCTTGTGGACAGGATCTGGAGAGATTCTGTGTGGAGGAATGGTCTCAGATCCCTTGCTATGTGATCTCCCACCTCATCAAGTATTATAGGAGAAGACTCAGTGCTGTTACCTTGGCAATGGGAGGGTGCACAAAGTACTAAATGCAGGGGTGTCAATAATTGTGACACATTTCTCTCATATTTTGAGTGTAAGATCAGGCTGATGAAGAGCAAAGCCTTTTTTGCTCATCTTCACCAAGGGTGCCAATACTTCTGGAGGGCACTGTATATATGCATATATATCAATAAAATAAAATGGATATGTCGTACAGCACTGCTTAAAATAAAGTAATTGCTCATAATAAACGAAGCCTTCAATACAAGCCGATAAAAAGTTGGCTTATGAGCGTGCCGTGTGATGTGAAGGGCAGTGCCCTGTAAATTTGCATATCAATCTAGTTGGTTTACTGATCCCAATGGACCAAAGGAGGAGGGCTCGTCAGACAAACCTTTTCTTCCTTTTCTTTGTTGTCAAGCTAAAAAGGCAAGGAGAAGAGAACAAAAAAAATCCATAGTTGTCAGTCACTAAAAACTGTGAAAGGCAATCTCTACTGTTACCTGTGCAACCATAATGGCCCCCGTTCTAGAGGACTCGCTACATTGGCACCTCCTCCCTCTTTGGTCTACTGTGATATTCCATCTCTGACACCCATTGTCTTGACAGTGTAATTTTTCTCCGCTCCATTTTTCACCGACTGTCAATCCCTCTCGACACATAACGTAAAAAGAAAGGAATAATCAAACTGAAACAGCGAATGAAAGACATGCGGTTCCTGTCAGGGGCGATGGTGATCTATCAAAAGCGTGTCGTGGGGGGGTCTCTGGAACTCCTTACAATAGCAAACCGACATCATCCGGAGACAACCGGGGAGGCGTATTGTGCCAAGTTTGTTTACTGAGTATGTGTCCTTAACCCCGGGCCTTACATATAGAGAGGTGAAACATACAATTTTAGAAACTCTTTGGCATGGATTCAATAAACATCCAAATCAAATTAAAATCAAATCAATTTTCTTTGGATAGTGCATTTCACAAAACATTTATCACAATATGCTTTACAGCAGACCTTGGGCTAAACCACCACAAAAGCAAGCCTAGGGCAACAGTGGCAAGGAAAAACACCCTTATTCATCCTTAGCTTTGATTCATGACTATATGCAAATATTAGTTTGTTTTTTTCCAGTTTGGAGAGTTAATTTTAGTGATCGCTGAGCTTGCTGTGTTTGTGAGGGAAAAAACTCTATCAAAATGCTATACCTGCAGTGCACATAACTCCTTTGCAATAATAGGTTCTGTCGGAAACTGATTCCCCAACACAAGTGGGTCCTTTGGAAATGTGCATTTGCAGCACCTTTAAGGTCAAGAACTCAAGGTGATCACAACTGCATCATGAAACAGTTCCAAGCTGCTGCATTTGTAAACTTGAAAGCTTGAAAACTCAATACCATGCTAACAGACCTTCTAATTCAGTTTTATTTAAAATGCCTTTGCATCAGATTACCAATACTGCACAACTGTGTCTGAAGAACACAATCGAGAAAACCTGTGTGGAGAACGCTCCACAAACCTTCTCCCATTCCCCTTCCCCTATTGAAGCCTCTCACCTCTGACCCTTCTGAGTCCGAACCTCCCGACTGACATTGAGGGTGGTGGAAAGAGAGAGAGGGGGGCAGGTGAGAACACATTGGATCCATTGACATCCCACAAACAGCCTTAACATGAGGTCTTATCGGCCCGAAAGACACATCTCAACTACAGTATGCAGTATCCCTACAGTGTCCCAAAAAATCAGGAAACAAAAGTCCACAAGGACACTAGACAAAACTGTGACCATGGTTTCATTAGAAGACTGGAGAATGAACTCTGGCAAGCCGATGTGGACATTAAGTTCATAACTCCAATCGCCGAGAGAAGAAGTTGGGAAAGCTGATGTTCTGAATGCCTGTGCATTTGTGTTTTCTTCAACCGCAGTTAGCTTAATGGAAACATAGCCACTGATGTTCAATCAGGAAATATTTAATATCCTGGTAAATGACTGTATATTCATCATGTTGCTAAAAGCATGTATAGGGATGCAGAACATCAGTATAAAGTAAACACAGGGTTTGCATTTTTCAGCTTTCAACCGTGCACATCAACAACTTTTCAATTCGCCTCCTGCAACATTGAAAATGATTGCCCTGTAATTGCGAGGGTTCCACAGTTGGAGATGCCAGCCAGGAATGCTACTGAGTTTCAAATTGCTCATCAAATGCCAGGTGCTACTAGGATGAAATCAGTACCGATGGGTTGCTCTGATACAGATCACTGAATTAGAGGCCCTATACAGATAATTGAATTAGAGGCCCTATACAGATCACTGAATTAGAGGCCCAATAAAGCCATGACCAAGACTGAAAGCAATGGATGTCATTTGAGGATAACCTTCTTTTTTAAAATCAAGAATAGTATTGTAATGTGAAAACAAGATTTAGTTGTCTTGTATGTTGTAAAACAACATAAGAAAGGGAACATCACATAAATAATAATGGAAAAAAAACCTGAACAATGCAAGCCCCATTTCTCTAATTAACAGCCTATGCTCTTCTGACGTGTGGACAAACACTAGGGTGCAAACATGGTTGTTTATTCATTTTGTCATAACTTGGATGTCTTCAGGGGACGGTGCTGAGGGAGTGAGGAAATACTGTGTGTCAACACCAGTTCCCCGTTCCTTTCTAGTCTCACCTTGGTTTCCAAGTCATCCGACTGGTGACGTGTGAAAAGGGAAAAGGAGGAGGGGGGACAGAATGAGAGGGATAATTCTCAGGATTACCCTTATTTCTTCTCAGATGGGATTTCCCATGAATCATTGCTCCCAGGAGAACAAATGAGGTCACCACAATCACACACAGTTTAGAAAATGTCTAAATGAACAGTGCAAGCGGAGAGCAGTGGGGGTTGTAGAGTGGAGCATTTTTAGTCAGTCTAGGGGTATCCCAGTTTATATGGAGTCAGCTTGTGCAAAAGTCAATGCTAAATGGCGTTTTCCATAAAAATAATTTCTGTAAATGCAAAAGTATGGATTTTTACTGAGCGGAAATAAAACAAACCCCCTTTCAGAACTAGTCCACAGCAGTCCCACAGCTCCATATTGAACACTTGTATATTGAGCAGCTGTGTGTATAGATCTGTCAAAACAGATTTTACCCTTGCCCTTTCAATGACTCATATACAAGATGTGCTTTCATTTCAGAGTGTTCAAAAATCAACTTCCGTGTATCTCAGCATGTTTTTATTTCCTCGATTCGAGACCCAAGATCCATTCAAATGTCCCTCACCCTGTAATCTCTCTCACTGTGAGCCATGTAATTGCCTGGAAGCTCTCTTTCTCCCTCTCTTTATCTCTCTCCTCATTGTTAATTTACCCTCTGAGCTGACTGTCAGAATATCCCTCCCCCCTCTCATTCACTCCCTGAAGCTATTTCTGGCCTTTGCCCTTCCACCTGGAAAAAACAACTTGAGAAAGAAAGAAAGCTTATCTCACACTTCTGCAGCAGAACAGTCTCTCTGTTAAGTCCTTGTCTGTAGCTGTTTAAAATCTCAGTTCAAATTTAATTCATATCGATACAACAACAAACAAGAAAAAACATGTGCACAGAGAGTCCAAGTCGCCTCCAGTTGCTGGAGACAGAGAACTAGCAACGTGAAGGGCATGAGAGGGTACTGGTTTGAATCACGGCAATGAGAACACCACCATGTCTACACACAGAGGCTGTGAGAGTGAGCATGAAGGAGCAGTCATGTCAATGGCCTCTAAATTCACAGCGAAAACGGGTAACTATAGTGCTACTAGTGTGCTGAAGTTGGGATCAACAGGCAGCAAGAGAGGATTTTTCACTTTGCTTTGACCTGTGCAGCCAACCAGCATGCTCCATATGTTATGTTACCCATAATCCCCTCAGAACATACTTATGAAAATACTACTCGTCTTGATTTGGGTGCAGGCAAGCATTAGAAACCACATTTCAAAACCTGCTGCAATTCAGCCATTGGGATTCTCAGAACAACCCTTGACCCCTTCCCACCCCTTGCTGTGATAGACTGTTGTGTTGTGGGTGTAATGAATCAAGGTGTGCCCATTCTGCTCCTTGCCCCAGCTTGTGCCCCTTCACACAGGCTTCTGCTAGGTAAAGGAACCATGTCTAAACTACTACAATACTACACCATACTCTAGAGCTGCCCTGCAGTAATACCCACCATGGCATCATCACCCTCATCATCAGTGATTGGCTAATCCAGCCAGAGGCAGGAAAAGGAGAGATACAGCTCAGTACTCAAGCGACATTGACAAGCTCCTAGTACCGTATGTCAGAAAAATGTTACCAGTGTACAAACCATCGATACATCATTAAACTTCAATGAGACAGCAAATACTGGTGTCTCTAAATGACAATGCTACTTGCTAAACAGCTATACCATCCTACATTAGAACTGCTAGAAATGCTGTAGATACATTATCGCTACAAAAGTAGAACGTATATAGTACAAGTACAGAGAGTTGCTAACTGCAAACTCGTAGGAGAGGGAATCCACCACTAAACGATGCACACACCCACCTCTTCCTCATAATCCTCTGGCTCGTCTTCATCATCAAGCTTAAGGCAAGCAGGGGAATGAGAGAATTTAGACTGACTCACACACCTGGCTACTCACCCCTGGTCCTGGGGAATCACAGGTTTTTTGGCTATGATTTTGCACTCAAACTTAGATACAACTAGTCCACATTGGGTTGACCTAATCAATCCCATCTATACATTTGTGTTTTTCAAGAGAGCTGGGAAAAACCTGCTTGAAATGGGCTCCACCAGGACCAGATTAGAGAAGCCATGTGTATCTATGTACTGCATGGAAACAGGACGACAGAGAAGACAACACATTACTGATCCATTTAATCAGAGACTCAGCCTAATCAAAGCTCATTACGACCGCCACTTTGCCACACTTTAATAACCCACCCAACGGACCTCACTTCAAACCACTGGCTTCTTGATTTTTTATTGCTATGCTCTGTTTATCATTATTTAATTAAATGAGAGGCAGTGTACAGTGTGACACAGCGGCCAGTAATGCTGGTGATGGCTTGTAGGCAGGGAGCTGAGGGGAGGAGTTATCAGGGTGGAACTATGTAGGGATGTAGAGTTATGAGAGGTGAGAGCTGTGACAGGATAAAATATACAGGGGTGGAGCTAGTTTGGGTGAGAGCAGTAATAGGATGAAGTTATATTGGGGTGGAGCAATGTTTGGTCAGAGCTGTAATAGGATGAAGTTATACTGGGGTGGAGTTATGTTGGGTCAAAGCTGTAATAGGATGAAGCTATATTGGGGTGGAGCTACAGGGGTGGAGCTATGTTGGGTCAGAGCTGTGATAGGATGAAGCTATATTGGGGTGGAGTCCTACACCTACCCTCTCCTCCTCTGCAGCCATCTGAAGCGAAAAGCAAAAAAATAGAAGAAAATACACAGAGGTTATGGACTATGCCTGAATTATGCCTCCCATCGACCAGAGGCTCCTCCCCTTACTTCACAATGCATCGGCACAGATGGGCATTGCCCCCAACAAGCTGACCCACACATTATAAAAGCACTGACTCTACGCAGGCTGCTCATTGGTCAACCTCTCTCATCACACATGACTTCCTACAAAACCCCTACAAAATCCAGCTCATTGCTGGCATGCAGCATTCACAAATCCATTAGACAAGGGAAACATTTTCCTCAAAGGTCTTCCAGTGTAGCCAATAGTATGGGCAGCCCTCAGCATTCTCCTGAGGTGATTTAGAAGAAGACCCTTCAGTAAACAGCAGTTATTCCTGGATAGATATCTGACCAGACTGAGGTAAAAAATAAAACTATGGTTCATGGCAGAGAACCAATGAATCACGGTCCTCTCCAAGTCCATCAAAAGGTTTTGTCATGGTGATCACTCACCTGTGTGGCACCCATGGACTCGAACATCTTCTCCAGAAGGACTCGGAGCTGTTGGACGTTGTTCATGAGGACACAGGGCTGAGGAAGAGAGAGAGAGAGGAAGAAAGAGAAAGACAGAGAGACTCAGTCACACCTGAACACCAGCACACTCCAATATATTCAAGCAGCTCCAGAAAGAAACTAAAGCACATACATTTATGCGACTAGTCAATCGAACTACAATGTAATTTATGGGGAAAAAAATGTATGGGAATTTTTTTTTAATGGGTAATTTTTTCTGCATTTATTACAAAATATTCTACCTAAAATTATACAATTCTTTGTGAGAACTGGAAATAAACAATTGTAGTTGTAATATAAAAAAATGTGTTTCTAGCATTTATAAGCATTTTGCATTGCAGTTATACTAGCTGAAGATTCTATGGTGGGAGTAAGCACAGCTGACACATCTCTCTGACACATCCGCCCATCAGGGTACTTACAATCTTCTCCTTCTCACAGTAGATGGGGAAACTCTTGGTCAGGATGGCACAATACTGCAGTAGCACTTTGGTGATGGTCTGTCAGAAAGACCAAAAACTCATCTCAATCAAAGACAAACACAACATCTTCACCCAAAGCTACAGGTGACTGCCAAAATAAAGTAAGCATTTGAGTAAATGAGGGATACAAAGTATATTGAAAATAGGTGCTTCCATTTACCTGCCATGGTTTAGGTCCATTCAACCACTTAGAGGGCAAGGTAAACGGCAATAAATACAAAGCCATTCAGTGAAATCACTTCCATCAGCATTTCTTTCCTGATGGGAGTGAGACAGCTTTTTCCACTACCATCAATAAAACACCAAATGATGGAATTTCTTCTGGTAGAATGGTGTTGCATTCCTCCTCCAGTTCTAGGCACTTGTAGAATCTATGCCAAGGTGCATTGAAGCTGTTTTGGTGGCTTATGGTGGCCCAATGCCTTATTAAGACACTTTATGTTGGTGTTAATTTTATTTTTGCAATTACCTGCATATACATGACAGCCTATACATACTGTATATGCGCACACTTGAAATGCTGTTTATCAGCAATTTATTTTTTAATGAATTGCACCTAATTGCACTAAATTGTATTTATATAGCATCTAAAAATACAGTGGTCAAACAAGACATGACAAAAACAGAGGAGATACATACAGTATCAGACAACTGCAAAGATCAGTACCACAATAATTCCCAATCAGAAGGCACATCAATAAAGCAGTGAGAGGCAGTAAAGAAATTGTGCTAAAAGAAATAAATAAATCTAGAGATAAAATGCCAGACGTCAACAAACTTTTAAAATGCACAAATAATGGGCAGTATCTCAAGGTGGTCGACACGTTTCTACAACCTTTATCGCAGGCCACCGCTCCTTAGCCTACCGTGGGTCCCCATGAATATTTGATAACAAAATTAATTCTTTATTTTTATGGCAAATTGTAATGCCTGGAAAAAAAAATAGCTTGATTGGGTCATGAATTTCTATGGGTTGGAACTGGGCCTGCAGGGGTTGAACAGGACCCATTTCTATCTAACAAGGACATATGGAACATCTATCACACAAATGTGTGGGGAAAGTCATGGCCCATTTTCCATTGCTGTTACATCGAATCGCAATTTCCGCAGTTAATAAGGTACAGGCTGAAAAGGCAACAGTAAAAATTGAGGGTGACTGATGCCTGCAGCCTTGTTGCTGGGTTGAAATATTGTGTTCTTCTATGGCACATTTGTCCAACACCCCCCTGCTCCACACCAGTTGCTTGTTCACACATTAATACTGCTGGTAGAGCGCAGGGAGGGTCGGAGGGGCAGTGCGTTACCATGAATTTGGGGGTCTGGGGGCACAGAATAGGGCGGTGGGGTATGAGGAGGGTGTGTTACCCTGGCAAAGTGGCGGTCGTAATGAGCCTTGAGTTTGGGGTTTGGTGGTGGAGCTCAGTGGGTTGTGGGGTTAGGGTGTGGGGTGTAGGGGTCAGAGGGAAGTGTGTTACCATGGCAAAGCGGCGGTTGTGTGAGCCATGAGTTTGGGGTTTGGTGGTGAGCCAGTGGGTTGTGAGTTTGAAGGGTTTGGCAAAGTGGTGGAGCTCAGTGGGTTGTGGGGTTAGGGTGTGGGGTGTAGGGGTCAGAGGGAAGTGTGTTACCCTGGCAAAGCGGCGGTTGTAGTGAGCCTTGAGTTTGGGGTTTGGTGGTGGAGCTCAGTGGGTTGTGGGCTTAGGGTGTGGGGTGTAGGGGTCAGAGGGAAGTGTGTTACCCTGGCAAAGCGGCGGTTGTAGTGAGCCATGACGTTGGGGTCTGGGCACTCCAGTTTCTTGATGATCTCAAAACTCTGGTTGAGCTGGGTGAAGATGTCCACCACTGAGCAGGAGAACAGAGCATGCTCTGACGTCTGCTGGAACTGGTGGTGGAGAGAGCGAAGAGTAGAGAGCAAAAGAAGAAGAGAGAGAGAGAGAGAGAGAGAGAGGGTCAGAGGGGAGAGAGGTTATTATTTTGTTATGATGTTTCATCATTATTATTATTAGTAGTATTGTTCTTATTACCAGTGTAGTATTGTTCTTATTACCAGTCATCATTGAACTTGCCTACGTGTTTATTTTTCATTCTTTATTTTCCTTTATTTTTGTTGCTGTGGTAATAATTTCATTTGTCTTACATCTTGATTTATTGAAAATTTATTTGAAAATATTTTGATAGCCATGCCAATAAAGCACTATTGAATTGCATTGATATGAAAGAGAGTGAGGGAGACAGGGGATCAGGGTAATCATTAGTAGAGAACTGAACTGAAGCTGAGGGCTGTAGGTTCAAATCCCAGGCGGCAAATTCCTCTGCTGCTTTGCCCTGTACGGATTCAACTGCAGACACCCAAAGTAAGCCTTAATCGACCTAACGTTGTCCGCGTGCATCATTTACAGGTAAATCCTCAGCCCTGTAGAATCTGCTCGTGTGTCAACATCCACGCTACAGTGATCTGATTTTGCTTTACTTAACAACACTGTTCACCTTCCCGGTTATTTGAGCCAAGCCCTCCAGACACATCGTCCTCTGTCCACGTCTCATCTGCGCGCTTTAAATCAAATCATCCACGGGAACAAGCAACAGCACAATTTTCCAGCGTGTCATTCATAATGTCAACCTCTGAGTCGCAATTTCCAAACGCTCACCCAGTGGAGTAATCTTTCCCACAGCACCGATGGCGGAGCTTTCATTTAACCGAAACGTGCAATAAAACAGGCCGCTGCCTCAGTCCTTCAGTGGCCGACACACATCACTCAGTCACTCCTTTCTTCTGTTAACAGTTTTTATTTTCCTTCGAAGACATCAGTTACACAATAATGGGGAAAAGTCTGTAAAAACGCCACCCCGTCAAAGGGCTTATACAGAGTCAGCGATCAGAACAGACACAATAGTTTGGACCTCCATCCATGAATCACTTGCTAAGGGGCAAACAGTGAGCAATGCTGGCCGTGGGAAGTTCCAACAGCATAACCGCCTTTATAAAGCCAATACTTCCAGTCCTGGATACTGATTGGTCAACCAGACTTCCTGCTAGTGCCAATATTTATGAATACATTCATCATAAAGCACGGCTAAATAGAATGTTTGTTTTAATATCATTGTGCCTTCCACTAACATAAACATTCTAGCTATGAAACATTGTAAGCTGCCAATAGTAATACAAATCAAGACTTTTAAAATCTAATTTAGCACAGAGAATAAAATTTACGTTAACACCAAAACTGATGGCAAAATTAATAAGATTCGGCATTAATTCTACTAAATTCAGAAATGGAACTGTTGCTCAGTGACCGAATAACTAAGCTAGCGGAAGAACGCACCTTATATTCCATTCAGGTTTTCTATTCCAAATGCTCGTCTTACTTCTCTGAGTACGTACATATGTACATATCTCCAATGGATGGATCCATTTCATAAAAGTGATATGGAATTTGTACCCGTGTTGCATCATGAATATTGGTAAGGCTAGGGGGTTGTCAGCACCCCGCTTCACGTTGTGCTTTACAACACCCCCTAGTCATGCCGGTATTCATGATATTCCATGGGTTCTCGTTCCATATCGCTTCAATAAAACGCAGCGGCCAGTGTTGGCAGGGTAACAGGTGGGGAGGATGCCACTTACTCCCTCCCTCTTGTCTCTTTCCAGGGCGCCCTGCATGAACTCCAGGGATACGTCCTCATTCTCCGTCAGCCACTGGAGGACAAACTGCAGGAACCACCTACAGAAAGAGAAACATGCATCTATATCAACAACGCTCCAGCTTTGGCAATATTCTCTAAGTGACTTATTTGGGGAATTTGGAATTGGGAATCCCAATTTGTAATGCCAAATCGTATGCTAAGACGCGCTCGCTGCAACCTCTCCTCCGAAACGCGTCATGTCAGCCGCCACTTATTTTCACACTGTAGTCTATCAGTTAAGCTTGCACAGAAATGGGTTGGAGGAAGACACTTCATTTGCAGCTCTAAAGCAGCAGGGGTCGCTGGTGAGTGATGAGACACGGACAACCCGCCCTGACCATGGTCACCCTGAAGGGATGCTGGCCACAGTCAGTACTGGCACCATCTGGATTCGAAACCACACCATGGGGCTCATCCACACATTAGAACAGTGCCTTAACAGGATGCAGACCGTGGGGCTCATTCGCACACAAGAACAGTGCCTTAAAAGGAAGAGTCACCCAGCAACCCCGATATTCTGTAAATGATTGAACTTGACTTACAGAGAGTTGGGAGGGAGGAGAGAGATTAATTCAACTGCCATTCCTGATATGTTATCAACTATAATTACTATGTCATCTTATTCCAAACAGCCTTTTTGTATTCTCAAAATGAGTCTAAATTCTATGAGTGTCTCATGGTGGCCGATTACTGCTGGTGACAGGGCAAATGAGCGCTCACTTCTAATTGTTTGGCAGAGCGAGTAAAGGCTCGGGACTGGCTGAGACACCAATCACAGCAGGTCAGAGAGCAAATGAAGTCTGCTCACACAGCGAGAGAGACAGAGGAGTAAAGGAGGTGACCACTCACGCTGGGTAGTCCGGCACAACGTCCTTGAAGGCGGGAAGATCATTGACGTACTCGTTGTACAGCCACTTCACCTTGAAGTGCAGGTTCATGTAGTCGGCACTCCTGCACAGCTTGTGCTTCTCATGCTCTGAGGGTAGCACAAACAAGGCCCTCTGCGTCATTACATTTACATTTACATTTTAGGCATTTATCCAGACGCTCTTATTCAACAGAGCAATTTTACATGTCAGTTCATTCAATCCATTTATACAGCTGGATATTTTTTACTGAAGTTCATTCAATCCAATTCAGGTTAAGTACCTTGCTCGAGGGTACAACAGCAGTGCCCCACCTAATAATTGAACCTGCAACCTCTGAGTTACAAGCCCAGCTCCCTAACCATTACACTACACTGCCATTACACTACATTGCCACTGCATCATGAGCCAATTCTGTTTATTCAGCCAGAATTCAAATTTAAATCCAAATATGCTTTATCTCTTAGCAAAATCATACCACAACCAACATCAACATCCTTGTTTACATTTTGTATCAGTTGCCAAACCTGGGCAAGACCTGAATGAGTGTGTGTCTGTGTATGTGAAAGTTAAAAAAACTAAAAGAGAACAGAAATCTACTAATAGTTTTTTTTAATTGTTGAAATTGGACCATTGGAGTGCACACCTGAAAGCACATTCATGTGCAAACACACACACAGGTGCACACACACACGCATGGACACACCCGTTCAAACACGCACGCACACTCACACATCCACACTCACACATCCACACGCACACACACACGCACACACACACCCATTCAAACATGCATGCACACACCCATTCACACATGCATGCACACTCACTCGCAAACACTCATTCACACACACACACACACACACACGCACACGCACACGCACACGCACGCACACACACACACACACACACGCACTCACACACACTCATTCACAGCCAGGAGAACAGAATGACTGACAAAGCAAACAGCAGACTATGATCCCAACATTCCATCTGTAGATGACAACAGACAGCTGCGATTCCGGAAAATGAGCACAGATCCATATGGACAATACTATACTGGGAAGAGTGAGACGGGGAGCACCTATTGGGAATCTTCAGACACATTCATGCTAAAACTGTTCCCAGAGAGCCCAAGCCTGAATTCCTAATTTGTACAGAGGTACTGGTTCTGTGTGGCTCAGAAGGTAGAGCAGAAACGGGACTGAGTAATGTTCAACGTCACCCCCCAGATTTTCTCCCATGCCTGTGACGAGGCACAGCGGACGGCAGCTCCCGGAATCACCACGCCGACCTACGGTTTTGGCACCGGCGGTACGGCCGACACGTGGCGTTCTGACACTTCTGATTGTCCTCCAGCGCTACCGGCAACAGCCTACGAAGCCTCTCCTGCGCACGACAGCTGTCAAACCTCATGTACCGCTCCCCCCTCCCCTCTCCCCTCCCCCCTCACCCCACCCCAAACCCAACCCAACCCAACCAGCAACACTGTTAGATGTTTTCAGGCAAAAGTACAAACGGAGCCCTGAATCAAAGCTGAGCTGGTGCTGGCACTATAACCAAGCTGCTGATGCACTGACAGTTCAGACGTATACCATCCCCAGGAACGGAGCGAAGGTAGAAGAAACTGAAGGGAGGGTGTGATGAAAGATGTGTGTCTTTCTTACCGGCATAAAATTCCTGCCTACGAATACGGAATGTGATGGGGGCTAAAAGGCAAATATAGACAAACAATGAACAATGGATAGAGAGAGAGAAATTGACAGAAGTAAAGAAACCAAAGCAATGAAAAACAGAAAAAAAAATAATAACGGAAGAAAATAACATGCAGGCAATACAGCCACCATAATAATAACACTTTTTTTTTTTTCCCAGCCACTGAATTATATTCAAATATTTTTCACTCAAATATGCATCTAGCAAAGTCTAAAAATCCAATGATCATAACTGCATCTAATACTGTATGCAATTATTTTCTACTATCGGGAGGCAGAAGAACGTCTGTGCAACTAGAAAAAGGTCAATTTACATAAGCAACATTTCAAGGGGAAGTTTTTAGCTTGTATGTTCGTAGCGTACTACATCATATGAAAAAAGGAAAATCATAGTTTAATTGGTCTGCTACAGAAATAATAATGATAGCAGGGAAATGGGTATAATGACTAATACGGCTTTCTAGTTCATGACACAAATTATCTCTACATTATCTGGGTCACAACCCTAAACGGCTTATCTGGGGGCAAAAGAGGGGTCTATTCCTTAGGCCGCTAATGCTGGTCTATGGCTAACAGTCTTACCATTGCTCCAGTGGTAATGATCAATGTTATCCAGAACTGTTGAAAAGAACAAGGGAGAGGACAGAAGAGGCTGAGATGAGAGATAGAGGATTACGGGGAGATGGCGGACGGCAAGAAGATTGGAACATTCCAGGGCAAGAAACAAAAGGAAAACTGACTCAACTTCACGCGTCACGTTAAACCACCTCCCCCAGTTGTGCAATACCGTTGTGCTCCATCCCCGGGCTCAGAGCCTGAACACAATGAAACAGCTGGTATCCATGGGAATGCAAGGATACCAACTGAATCCCTCCCTCTGAGCCCCACGGGGCTGCATCACTCCATTCCACAACCTCAGTGACTGGTTGTCCCCTTCCCTCCCAGCCATGATGCCTGTCTGTACTGCCCCCCAGTGGTGGAATGAACTTCCTGCAGGGGTCAGGACAGCAGACTGCAGACTTCCACCGCAGACTGAAGACCCATCTCTTCAGAATGTACCTCGGCTCCCCCTACCCGACTCCCACCCCTAGCACTTGCTACCTAAAGCGGTAGTGCATTAGTGACTGCTGCTTATACACTCACTGGTCTGGGAGTGTTGTTAGCCAGATCTGTGTCACTGTTGCTCATACTGTATAAACCATGTGGATGCACTTATGTTCTCGTGTAACACTGTCACTGTAAAACAAATGATCGTAATGTAATGTAATGTAGTGGCTGCCAGCCAGAGTTGGTCAGGACTCGTACCGTAGGGCATGTGACTACACTGAACCAGTGCTTTACCAGAATGCACCGCTCCACAGTCCTCTCTTGAGCATACTTAGCTGCAAAGTTGGGGTCAATTCAATTCAGGAAATGAATTGAAATGTGAATAATTCATTGGAAAAAATCCTCATAGAACATTATGGCCATTTTTTTGATTCATGAATTTAATTTTTATTCTGAATTGACCTGCTAAGCTGTGACTAGCATTGTTAGAAGTGGGTTTTTGTTCCAGCGCTTGTAGGGCCAAGCGTCCGGCCAGCCTTACCCTCCATGGCGTACTTCATGTCCTGGGCGAATAGTGTCCACATGACCTCAGCACTGACCTTCCCCACGTTCAGCTCCTGGGGGAACCTGGGGGGCGGAGCAGAAGGAGGTCAGGGGGCAGGAACCATAGACATGAGCAACACCGTAGGACTACAAAATAAGCAACATTCTATATCAGTGGTATTCACTCTTCCCCTTGGAGGACCACGGGGTGTGCAGGATTTTGTTGTTACTCAGTGCTTAATTGATCAATTAAAGCAGTTGCTTACACAGCAACTCACCCCACCTGGGTCCCTGGGCCTAAATCGCTTGCTGATTTTAGGGTGAAAATAAAAACCAGCCAACCCTGTGGCTCTCCAGTTGGAAGAGTGAAAACCACCGATCTATATGATCGTTATAGTATATATTATATAAGGATAATAGTGATGACCACAGCAACAATGATGAAAAGAATGACAATGATGACCTTAACAACAGAAAAAACAATAATAATAATGATAATGACAACAACCATAGCAAGGACAATAATTATGACATTAAAAGCCATAACAACAGCAATGACAATGCCAATAACAATAATACAAAAAAGATCATAAAAAATATTTAAAAACAATAATAATACATTTAACATGATTTAAAGCTCAAAAACATTTTACAAATTGCTAGCGCCAACTAGCACACTGATGTCAGTCCACCGTCTGGCCGATCTTGCTGATGCCACATTTGATATTAGAGGACCGGGGGTTGTACCGACAGATTGAGGACCAGTGGCTGTACTGACTGGTTGAGGACCGGGGTATACTGACTGGTTGAGGACTGGGGTATACGAGTTCCTGTCTTCTTCAATGATGGACACGATCAGGGTGATGAGTTTAGGCCAGAAGTCCAGGTTCTTAATGCTGGGTCCCTGCTCTTCTGGGGCCTCTTCCTCTTCCTTGTTCTGAGCAACACAGCAAAACAAGAAAAAATTAGAAAAACAGGACAGGAATGACTCAAGTGTTTGATTTCGTGAAGTGGAAATTCCTAAATAAAATTTTAATTGAAAATGTAAAAAAAAAATGGAATCCTGCTTGGTGAAAACACCTTACACAAGAAACATACTCTATTCCCCGCATAACAACATACAGAGATTTGAAGAAGAAAAAAAGTACAACTTTCCCAAAATAAGTTTTAAAAGGCTTACATCATCAGAAGGTAAATCAGGCTACAGATCCTTGGATACGTGTGATGGGATTTGAATACAGTTACATAGCACAGTCTGCCAATGTTAAGTGACCAAAGACACATGACAGTATATACAGTATGTATAACAACAGGATACATATTGAAAAGGTGAAGGGTATGAAGATATATGAATATAAGATATTTTTGTTCAAGGAGATGGACGTTTTTGTTGTGAACAATATAAAAATGTATAAAGTTTTGGAAATACAGTGAGACATATAAATATGTTTCCAATTCAGGGAAACAGTCAGGTCGTAGGGATATACAGTATGATGGGAGTGCACGTGTACAATTAAAAGCAGGATAAAGGCACAGTATACAGATATTTTAGAAAGGAGGAAGACACAGGCTGTACATATACACAGTTTCAGCAGTGATGTGTAGATAAAGGTTAGAGATATAGACTTGAAGGATATGAAGATGCAGGTGGCAGGGATATAAAAAGATGAAACGGTGCGGGGGGTGAGGGGGTGGACGTGTGGCAGGGAGGGGGACAGTGGAGGTGCGGGAGGGGGTGGGGGGGTGGGCGGAGTAGAGGTGCAGGAAGAGAGGGAGTGGAGGTATAGGGAGAGAGGGAATGGAGGTGCATTGAGAAAGGGAGTGGAGGAGCAGGGAGATGGAGAGGGACTGGAGGTGCAGGGGGTAAACAGGGCTGCTGGTTATGGAAATGGACTCACAGGGTCGGCCGGAGGTTGATATTCACGGCTGTACAGCTCCTGGCAGTTGTTGAAGATGTACTCGTATGTGGAGTTCAGGCAGGCCTTCACGCAGTCTCTCACCACCTGACCAGCTCTGGGGGGACTCTGCAACTCCTGGACCTGCAGATTCACCCACAAACACCCCCACACACACACACACACACACACACACACACACACACACACACACACACGCACATACACATACATACACGCACGCAACCACCATATCAGAGAGGCATGATCAATGCCCAGCTGTAATACCCATTGATGATTAGAGCTCTGGAACTGGGATTGATCTTCTGTCAGTTTTTTTCTGTTCATGAATGAAAAGAAAGAGTCCAGCTGGGAGATAAGGCTTTGGTCAACAACTCACACACAGCTGGTCTACCTCAGGGGTGGGCAACTCCATTCCTGGAGGGCCCCTTGTGTATGCAGGTTTTGTACCCACCAATTACCCAGGCTCAATTACCTAATTAGCTGTATACACCAATGCCGACTCACTTATAGATCACACAGTAAACATTTTATTTAGCAAGCAATTTAGCTAAAATGTCAGATCATGTAATTGATTGGACTGATTAAATAATTAAGAGCAGAAGTTGGCCTGAAATCCAGAAATAGATATGGCCCTCCTTGCCCACCCCTGGTCTACCATAACACTTTCATGTAGACATACATTTGGTCTACTGTACCTTAACATACCGATTAATTTAGACACACAGATAGTCAGCTGTATCTTAACACTGCTGCTTCAAGACACAACTAGTTAGCTAGTTGTGTATCGTTAACACAGTTTATTTAGATAAATAACTGTTCCACTGTACCTTAATACTGTTTCACTGACACACACAGACCTGGTCTACACCATCACCCTTACCTTCATCCTGAAGAAGGTGATGCTTGTGAGCAGATCCACTGTGGACTTCAGATCCTGCAGGCGGGGCTTGCTGCTGGCTGGGAAGTTGTTCTATCAGATATGAGGTAAAAGATATGAAACAAACTGAGTAAGGTGTTTGTGAAACCCAATGCACTAAGAACAAAGCGAGGGTAATGTGAACTAAACATCACGGATGGTATTATCATGTGTTTGAAAATATGTCCTTTAAATGCACAATCAAGCACTTGTTTAGGGTGTTTTCTTGTACTATTACACACTACCCAGCAAAAAACAGGCAGCGCAATTATGTTAGCCTCTCCTGCTTCAGGACTTACGCGGTACGTGGAGAGGTCAATACGCAGGGAGTTGTGCAGCTGATCCAGGAGTTTAACGAACCGCTCTTTCTGTTAGAGAGAACAGAAGCGTGAGTCAGAGAGAGAGAGAGAGAGAGAGAGACACTGTGTAAACATGAGGAACAGAGAGGAAAGCCGTGAACGGTGGAATACAGTGAGGGAGAGCGAGAAAGAGAGAAAGACAGAGAGGGAGGGAGGGTGCGCATGTGTGTTTGTGTGATGAGAGAGAGACAGAGAGATTGCACAAGAAGGTGTATGTATCTGTGCATGAGAGAGTGATAGAGAAAGAAAGAGAAAGAAATTGTGAGGGATATAAATAAATGGAGTAGAGAAAGATGTGTGAAGCCTATCAGGGTCACATGGTCTTAAGCTACAGAATCACCAGGAGAGCCTAAATCATGTAGCAGCATATAATATACAAAAGGCACTTACTGTATATTAAAAATAAAGTGCTTCATGTAATCTGTTTGCACGCCCTACTAATCAAAAACCATAAGTAGCACACCACTGTGAGTTTCCTCTCACTGCTGTGTAGGAGTTTCTGGTGAGAGAAGCAGGCTAATATCAGGTGATATGTAAACTGTACACATAATGAATCACTCTCCAATCAGGGTCCACTTCTAGTTTCAATCCCACTCACTCCCCAATCAGAGCCCAGCTTCCAGGACAAATCCCATTCATCCCTCAATTAGACCTGAGATTCCGGGATCAATCCCACTCATCCCCCAACCAGAGTCCAAGGATGCTTGATTAAAAAAACTGTACTGGGTGAATGAGGTACCTTAACACCAAAAAAGGGTGGAGCTACCATACGCTACCAGGAATTCACCGATTTGAACCAATCATTCTGTTTTGTTGTGAGGAGCACAAGCTTGATTAGTTCAAACAAGTCAGTGATTGACAGCTAATCATAGCCTCCCATATTTTTGGTGTCATGACTCCTCATTCTCCCATCCCTAGAAACTGGGATCCATACTGGTTCACTTGACCAAGATCAGCTGGGGAGATCAATACCAATGACCAATGAGGCCAGACCAAGATCATAAATGGCTGCAGTCTCCCACAGCCCCCCTGCCCTCAACACAACTCTGTGCCCCACAATCCCAACAAATATTGCACTTCAACAGAAAAACTCAGACAGCCAGCCCCAGAAGGCAGACTGCCTGAAGAGAGTAAATAACAGCAGCAAAAGCGCAGAGCGTGCTGGAAAGACAGTGCTAAGTGGCGATAAACCCCATTAGGCCCGTCTCTCACGCTGCTGGGGGATGGGGCGGGATGACATTCATCTCCACAGCCTGCTCGCCGATGTGCCGTTCTCTGGCCTATTAGGCCTGGATCCAGCTGTCATCATCAGACGCAACCGGGAGGAGCGCCAGGACGAGCCGCCACTAATGACGGCGGAACAACGGTGGAGAACGCAGCTCCAAGCTTAGAGACGAGGCACGCCAACGCAGGGTGTCTGAAATTCCCCCGAGCCGTGACGGACCCCAATCGTCCCCGCCCACTTGTACCAAACACGTGCGCCCCCACCACCCGCACACAATTAAAAAATATTCCCGAAATGTTTTTCACTGACTGGACTGATATTGCAACCAGTCCTGGGTCAAATACTTGTTTAAAATACTTTTTAAACACCAGTAGACTTGCACCTGCAGATTTCTGACAATTTAAAGGTAAACTCTATTTTCACCAATATTTCATATTGAAGAAGGTGTTTTACTGAAAACTCTCAGGAATCTGCTGTCTCCTGTTGTGCTGGGTGCTTTCACCAGAATCAAAAGAGTTACTTCAAACACACATTTGACCCTTTCAAGAAAGAACCAACGGTAAAGCGAGAGCTGTGCGACCCTCTGTGGCATTTCAATAGCTGAGAAAGAAAAGCTTCCCATGCATACAATTATGCCAATATCAATCCTCCTCTACACTCTGTGATGTCATCTTTTTTATGTTGTTACTTGGTAACCAAGCAGTGCAGTCGATCCGTCTGTCGGTACCTGGCGCACTGTATCATGGGAATTCATGGTCGTCACGCCTACACAGATTCCCACGCAGACTATGCCAACATTTTTTATAAAGATGAGTTATGTAGCCATCATCTGTGGACAAAATAATTAAGGTATCCAAAGAAACGATTTGTCTCAACCCAGGACTTTGCAAGTTACTCAATGGGAAATTTACTGCGATGGGCAGTTGACTGCCTGCCCAGTGCAAAAACAGTGGGCACTCTTGCCTTAAGGTTAATAGATTATAAACTACAATGAATTATGTAATGTATTTGAAGGCAGCCAGGAACGCTTAATGTGACTAGCCGCTATTAACAGGCAGTTAGGCTGGATTGTGATTGGGTGTCACGAGCCCTGGGCGTGACCCTTGGGTTGGCCCGGGTGGCCAGCGTGCCAGTAGTAGGACGTACCCCGAAGTTAGAAGCGGCGAAGCGGTCGCTGGCGGATACGTTGTTGGAGGCGGTGGTGTGGGCGTAGAAGGCATTGATGTTGGCTAGCAGCGTGCTCATCACGGCCGGGATGCCAGAAAGCATGTACTTGGAGGAGAGGCAGGAGAAGTGTCTGTGGAAACACGAGGGAGTGGAGGATGCAGTCGAAACCTCCTGTCGTCACTTATCCACTGCTTGCATCAGGGCTTCTCAAACTCGGTGTGGAGGACCCACTGTGTATTCTCCTTTTGTTTCAACCATGTTTTACAACCAGTAATTGTTCTTAATTAGACACTTTTAATGTTTATTGAGGGATTATTTATCCTCTTAAGGCTATTCCATGTATAGACTAAGTAAAGAATAAATGTGTAAAATAAATAAACGTCTATAATTCCTTTAGAAAGAGGATTAATAGGTTAATAGATTCATTAATAGTTTAAGAGAATACATTATTTAATCGATTAAATTGTAGACTGACAGGTGGAATCAGTGGGGTCCCAATTGTGTACTGTGTGGACAACTGGTCACTGAAACTATAATTTTGATAGAACTTAAAAACATTTTCAACAACTTTAATCAGTAGATTGGCTGTAACAAAGCTTTTACAGTAGCAGTAATTGTAAAACTGACTTTTGATTTAAAATTTGTATTGTTTTTAAATTATTTATCTTAATCTAAACCCTACCCACAAGTCTATAATAACGAGACTTGGGAGAGAGGGAGGAAAAAGTATGTTCAATCGACATAAAATAATGCAAAAAAAGAACATTGTACCCTTTGGACGGCAAAATTGATTCACAAAGACATCCCGACATAAGGAAATTGAAGCTTTCATTTTTCATCATCTGTCCTAGATAATGTCAAAGCCTCTAACGTCAATCCGCCGTAGCTCAGGGGAAAAAATTTAATTGACGAAAATATCAATTCTGAGGATTCTCCGCAATGAGACAAACATTTTGACAGGGTGCGATTGGGCAGTGTGAGACACTGTCGCTCACATTCCCTCCTTCCTGAACATTTCATCTTCATCTCCAGGGTACTGAGCAGTCAGTGCTCAGACCGGCGTCTCAAATCAATGAGAAACTCCTCTGCGGGGTGCGATATGTGAAAACCGTGACTCTCTGATCGCTTATTACCAAAACCAGCCAGCCACTCTATATGCGGCACATTATGCGGTATGCTCAATGAGATATATGCATTGTTAATGTAGCAGAGCTGGCAGTTCTTATGTATTGACTCAAGTCTCACACAATTCACCCTTTTCACACGCTCTAGCGCACCTGTAGTTTTGTGATTTCTGGTTGCTTAGGGTTACCAAATGTCAGGGATTGTGAAAATTTGTCAAAGGTAACATACACATTGTATGGAGAAAAAAATTCAAAGAAGAAAATATGTCAACAATACCAGTGTAGTGTCTCACTATTTGTTACCTCCCAAAATTGACAGCTCTGAGGTCTACATGAAAAATAGACATTGATTGATACATATAAAGGTATAATAAATATATAGATATATGGCTTAAAAATATTGAGAAAATGAGAAGTAAAAATATATGCACTCACATCATAGCCTGGTAGATAGATTCTATCCCATAACGCATTGCAAACTCATCCACAATTTCCTGTGCCACCTCGTCAAAGTAAACCTTCCAGGCCTCGTCTCCACGGGCGTCTGGGATCTTGACCACGCCCTGGCCCTCCACATCTGTGAAGTGGTGGAAGATGTTCTGGGGAGAGAGGGAGAGATGTGAGGAGGGTCATAGATCATAGGTCATCATGAGCAGTTGCTAATTAGAGGTTTGTGTTGGTAGAAACTGGGGAAGGAGAACTAACCTGTAATTCTCATCTATGCGTACATGTATGTATGTTTTAAATTTGTAGTTTGATATTATATTCGTAATAATTTTTTCATGCTTTGCTAATACAAACAGCCATTTTGTCATTACAATAAAGCATGTTGAATTCAGAGATACTCTAAACAGAGACTGACTAGGTACTGTACTTCCAGTGTATAATGAGCTTAGAATAGTGAAGGGCACTGTACTTGACTTCAAACGCAAGATTGGTTTAGAATGCTCAACTGATATCACAAGAGATAACATAGCAACTGCTATTCGTGTGAGACAAAGTCAGATACAAATTACTCAATGTCACTTAGGAGTATTCACCATTTTTTATATATATTTTTATTTGTTATGCTTTTTTCCCCTTTTTCTCCATCAGGTTGCTTAGAAACGACATTCCACAATTGGGAGAAAAAGGGGAAAAAGCATACAAAATAAAAATATATATTTAAAATGGTGAATACTCCTAAGTGACATTGAGTAATTTGCACTACTCTCAGTGGCATACTACTTTCCTTCTCTGTCCTCATGACCTGTATTGTGCTACCTAACTACACAGCAGCTTTATACTGGCAGACTGTGGGCACCTGATTGACCAGTGAGGGTCACTGGTGTGCAGCGAGACATGGACAGCCTAGCCAACTGAATCCCTCACACCCTGGCAGAATTAGTGGTAGCATCGTCCCATGGGGTTGCTGGCCCTTGTCGGCATTGGCACGGTCTGGATTCAATACCAGACCGTGGGGCTTATCCACACACTAGAAAGGTGCCTTAACAGGACCGGGGGTTTGTTGGGGCAGTAACAGGTAGACAGACAGGTATACTGCTCATAGCAGTGACAGATAACAGTTATAGTTGTAAAGAGGGACGGTGGAAGACGGCAATGGGCATTTGCGGGGTGGAGCGGGCAGGGCGGGTCAGCTCACCTCATGCAGGCAGGTGTACTGTACATGGTAAGGAGCCACCTTCTCCTCCCCTTTGATCTCCACGCTGATCTGCAGCCGGATGGCGCCCGACACGGCCGACTTGTCCGTCCGCTTCTCTGTGGGGGACGAGAGGCGGCGTTACAGGCTCACCCCCCACTTTCCCCCGAACCACATCTCAGCATTAACTCAAAAATAAATATTACGTCTCACTCAAGCGACAATGTTTTTATTTATATTACTCTCCTCCCCTGAACTTCCAGGTGCCCATCCGTCACAGAATTGTTTTCAGGAGCAGAGCCATCCATCCCTCCCTGGCCAGTGCCCTGACAGCCACATTATTACAATAATCTGTAAGTGTCATGGAGAAGAGAATTTCTGTCCCATATACACATCCCATTACTTAATCACTCAGATCAACTTGTGCTCTCATTTTCTGTAATGTGCTGTATGGAAAATTATTCCTTTATAAAGAAGTTACAATTGATTAAACTATAGATTGACAGGTGAAATCAGTGGGCTACTAATTGTTGAAAGTGTGGACATCTGGTCACTGAAACTTAACTATTTGTTGAAAATTAGGAATTCAAAGACAAAGCAAATGGCCTTGAACCAAACCTGTATTGTGTTAATAACTTTAAGGAAAAAATATTAAAGAACTTAAACACGTGTTGTCCAACACCTTTAATTGATCAAGAGATTGGTTGTAACAAAAACCAACATACACAGGGGTCCCCAGCCTAGGTTTGAAGACCACTGCTCTATTGTACCAGCTACCAGCTGCTTCTCTGTGGTCTTAAATCTTCACTGGCATTGAGTGAGTTATTTGGGGTTTTGGTTGAATACATGTCAAAATGAAGGGCATGTTTTTTAATATGTTCCAGGCTGAACTGTTGATGGATATTTACATTGCACAAGAGAACTGTACAGGTAACTGCCAAAACCAAATACTCTGGTAACCAGGGAATGGGCACTCAAACGACGCTGGCCTGGGCTAGGAGAGGCCCAGCCAGGTCCACCCAGCCAGGTTTCTTTGGAAAGTGGAGGGCTGGGGCTATCTGCTGGTATCACTCACAAATACACACACACACAAACATGCACGGTGTAGAGAACCCCCCCCCCCACTGCACCCGTTTAAAAGATTTACATTTAGTAAAGTGTTTCCTTCAATTTGGCAGGTACCTGTTTATCTCTGGCTGAACTCGTGTGGGCTATGGCTTCCAAATTGAGTTGCTATGACAGATTATTTATCTTCAGTGGTATCTCAGGGGTAAATGTTCTCCACTGCAGAACATTAGCATAGCTGAAAACCATACCCATGGCGCTAAACACCAGACGTGAAACTTGATTAGGTTTGAGAGGTCTCTTCAGACAAGATCAAGTTTAATTTTCTGGACTGCAATTAACTTCCAAATGTGCTCGATGCGGATGACCACAACAGTCCAAGCACATTTGAACGTCAGAGATGATCAGTCAAAGGGTACGGAAAAACGTCAGCAACAGAGTGCCGAGATGAATCAAATTCCACAGGGAATCGGCCCTTATGAGATAGCTTTCCTAAAAAGCACTGAAATGCGGTTGAACATATTTCGACTGCAAAAACAAGGAGGAGGATATAGGCAATATTCAATAAATGACAGAGAGTAAGGGAATATGGAAAGTGAGGCATGGATCAGAGGGAGTATAAGGAGAAAGGGGGTAAAATAATGAGACACTAAGATGGAGAGAACGGGGGGGGAAGGGGAGGGAAGAGAGAGGAAGAAAATATGAGAGGGCAATATATAAAGAAGAGAGAAAGGGAGAAAGGGACATGGCAAGAGGACAAAGAAAAGGAAAGAGCGAGAGGGGAAGACAAGGAGGGATATACATAAGAGTGGGAAAGGTGACAAAGCCTTCACCATGATATTAAAGCTGCAAACACTGATACCCACCCCAGCAGTGACTCCAAATCCTGGGGTATAAGAATGACCAGTCTGGTGCGGCAGTGTAGTGTAATGGTTAGGGAACTGGACTCAGAGGTTGCTGGTTCAATTTCCAGGTGGAGCACTGCTGTTGTACCCTTGAACAAGGTACTTAACCTGAATTGCTTCAGTAAAATATCCAGCTGTATAAATGGATTGTATGTAAAGAAATGTAAACTGTGTGGCTCTGTATAAGAGCGTCTGCTAAATGCCTAAAATGTAATGTAAATGTAGGTGTGTTTCTGTTCAGACCCAACTCAGAGATCAGTGACCCTGTGACCCCCTTCCCCATTGTCATGGTGATGAACCGCCCTCTTGGACTGCAGTCAGACCATGCCAACTGAAAAGCCCATTCTAATTTCTGTCCCTGTCTAAAACACCCACACATCCACACTTAGTGACCAAATGACCCCTCCACATAAATTAATAATCCCCCTACAATCGACATCAGTCAAGCAAAACAACGTATGAAAATCTAAGTTACATATTTCTCAAACAAACTTTTGTGAAATCTTTTTGCCTTAATATAATCTGTTCAAATAAATCTTCTTGAGTATTCAATATATTCCAGGCAGGGTAATGAAACACCAATCCTTGAAACCACTACAAACCAGAACTACAACTCCTGGCAAGACATAGAAGCTAGCTAAGCTAAGCTTTACCCAACAGACAAAATTCACCATCACTTGTTTTTTTCAATTTCTATAACATAGCTTTCTGAAAATCTTGCCATTACCATGGCTGAAAAAGCAATAGGAAACAGAGATAAAAACCTCTTCTTAATACATCACGGATGCACGCACACACACACACACACACACACACACACACACACACACACACACACACACACACACACACACACACACACACACACACACACACACACACACACACACTAAAAACACACTGTCTCTTACACACACACACAAACACACACTAAAAACACACTGTCTCTTACACACACACACACACACACACACACTCACACTCTCTCTCTCTCACACACACACACACACATTCTCTCTCTCACACACACATACACACACACTCTCTCTCTCACACACACACAGATATATATACACACACACACACACACACACACAAACATACATGCGGTGGAGAGAAACAATGGAGTGTGACTCACCAAGGTTGTACCAGACATCCATCTCCCCGCTCAGGGTGCGGACTTCGATGATGCTCTGTCCCAGGAAGTCATCAGACTCTCGCTTGAGCCGCTGCTTCATCCGGGACTTGATGTCATCGTCCTCATCCCACACACGCAGCTTGATGCGGTCCGAGGAGTTGTGACACTCACTGGCGAAGGAGAGGGAGAAATGACAAAAGTCATTTGCCCTCAGCCTCAGATTAGAGATCAACAATCATATTACTGATTTAGTGTAAAATTACTTCTTATTACAAGAGGGATGATAGTCATACAAGGTTATTATAATCACAAATTATTTTTTACATTAAAAATCTCCCAAATTATAAATACCAAAACCTATCATAAACAATATTTCTTGAATCCATATCCTAATGTTATTTTCTTCATGTTTAACAGGAATTGTCATTTATTATAAGATTACAAAAAGGTGGGGTTTACTTTTATTATGAATATGTGTAGTGGATATAAACTACTAAACAAAAATGATGTTGCTGCTCAATAAGTTTGGTGTACCAAACTTGAAAAAGATTAAAATAAATTAATATAGCTTTCCATTTATATAGTTGCCTTTCACAGAAAATAACAAACTAATCCTTAAGCTAATAACATTTAGGGATAGGAGAAATCACAGTAAGGCCACAATGTTCCGCTGTACATATCCACTCCCTTTTCTTCCTTCCCTGACATTTGGCGGTGCTTTTTGGCAGTGCTGTCGGCATGGAGACATTTGGATAAAAGCAGGCACCCGGTGGTTGCTGGTGCACGGAGAAATTAGGTCAAACTAGCAGACCTCCCTCCCTCCGACCAATCATTGACTGGCCCTGAGGAGCTGCTGACCACAGGTGGCACACTCGTCACTGGTGCAGTCAGGATTTGAGAGCAGACCACCATGGGCCGCAACCACCCTCGAGCAGGTTAACAGGATGAGCAACCCAGCAGCCCCATACCATACAATTATAACCAAGGATGAGCAGCAGCAGTACAGTAGTATTAACTAATGAAGTGCTGCTGCTCAAGGGTGGGCAAACAAAGGAATACTACTTTTTTCTATTTTCTCTTTCTTCTGTTTTTCCCCATTTGTTCTCCCAATTTAGTAGCCAATCATACCCTCATGTCAATTATTCCCCTCCCTCATATTGAGAGCTCGCTTCCATAGTCCCGATACCGGCAGTGACATGCGGCGGAGCACCGCCTCTTCCGAGCCAGAACACTCTAAGCTGCCACCGCAACTCTGGTATGCGCCACTCCTGTGCCACTGTGGCGCCATGCACAGACTGTGGAGATGGTCATTGATTTCAGAAGGAAGCCCACCCCACTCCCTCCCTTGGAAATACACGGCACCACGGTGAGCAGAGCAGTCATACAAATTCCTAGGTACCACCATCCAACAGGCCCTCAAATGGGACAGGAATATCACTACAATAACCAAGAAGACCCAGCAGCGCATGTACTTTCTGCGACAGCTTAAGAAATTCAAGCTGTCGCAAGCACTGCTGGTCCAATTCTACACAGCCATAATTGAATCAGTCATCACATCCTCCATCTCCGTGTGGTTCGGCTCTGCATCATCCCATTCTAAGCAGAAACTACAGTGCATAGCACGGTATGCAGAGAAAATCACTGGCTGATCACACAGCTCCCCCCTCACAGATCTGTACACCAACAGGATGAGGAAGAGAGCAGGGAAAATCATGGCTGACCCCTCACACCCCAGCCACTCTCTCTTCCAGTGCTTCCCCTCTCAGCGGAGACCGAGAGTGAGAGCCCTAAAGACTAGGACTAAACGCCACCTGAACAACTTCTTTCCCCAAGCCATAATCCTCCTAAACAAAGACCCTTCCTCTATCCCCCCCCTGTTCACTTGCACACTCCCACTTTAACTGTGCCGTTAACTGTGACTTCTACTCTGCCCTTTTGCACACTCTTGCACCTTAACTGTGTACATAACCATTATCTGTACTGTATTTGTATATTTGTATTTGTATATTAGCACTGTACTGTATTGTATTGTATTGTATTGTATTGTATTTTTATTAAGGCGGTGGTGGTGCAGTGGATAGCCCTGACCAGGAATAAGCGGCTTAGATAATGGATGGATGGATGTATTTTTATTACACTATTTTTTTTTTCTTTTTCTAAGCTCTTGTTATTGTTTTGGTTGTATGTTGACACCCTTGCACTAAGGCAAATTCCTTGTACATCGTACTTGGCCAATAAATAATTCTGATTCTGATTCTGATTCCTATACGCAGCGAGCTCATATTGGCTTCCCTTCCTCCACCCTAGGGCGGACAGCCAATTGCTGTCCCGTAGTGGCACTCCTGACCAGAGCCGAAACTGGTGCGGCCGGTGGAATCAAACCCCGGTCACAGTGGGCAGCGTCAGACATTCTTCCGCTACACCCTCCGGGGGGGCCCAAAGGAGTACTACTTAAGGACATGCTAAATGCATTAAGAATATAAAGGAAAGTGCTTGCTACAGCATCCCTGTTACAGGAAGATACATTAATTGTGATAGTGTGCAGTAGGGTCAACTGTTAACAAAGAAGAAAGGGAGACTCACAAGTGGAACTTCTCCTCCCACACTGGGTTGAGGTTACCGTAGATGGTCTTGGTCCTCCTCTTGGTCTTCCCTACCTGGACTGTAACGTAGGGGTCGCTGGAGCCGGTCTTGTCTTTAGCCTGCAGCCCCTGGGCGCACAGCACTGTAGACAGGCAGGGAGAGGGGGAAGTGGGAATGAGTTAGTGACACAAATATAAAAACTAAATAAAGATATACTTAATTTAACTTGAAATGTGAAGAGGTATTTTTTTCTTGCTACCTTACTTTTGACTTTATTTAAAATGTGTTTTTGCTGCATTAAACCAAGGGCATTATCCAAGATTAGACTATGTACATATTCTTCTTATCAAAACAAACAAACAAACAAACAACAAAAACATAAAAAGAGAAAGCAACTCAAACTATTCTCAACATATTATAATGAGTTCTCCTTCTTCACGAAACACACAGTTAATTGCCCATTTACGCCAAAACCTCAGGAGATTATCATTTAATTATTAAATGCATTTAGACATGAAATCATCAGTATTCTAAGTACTGCAGAACAATCCTGAGACCCATGCTGTCCTAGCCTGCTTTATGGGCCTTAAATGGCCAGTTTTGCTTGATCAAATATAACATTTATCAACATGCAACACTCTTTTCTTTTCTGAATTTCACACCAACTTTCAAAAATCCACCCCCAACATTGCCGTCCAACCCTTTAAAATGGCAAACATCGTGCATAGCCTTGGGAAATGTTATTCCAGAACACAAAAAGGACACCTTTTATCCACTGGAGGATTAAAATGGTTAACCGTACAGTTATCAACAACAACATTGTGTAAACTCCTCCACTGCAGGTCACCAATTCGCTTTTGAGGTGGATTCTTGTTAAACAGTTTCCATGGTGGTAGGCGCTCACTGTTTACTCCTTAGTGAATTCCCCATCTTGCACCAGGTAGCTTTGTTTGTTCATTGCAACAAGCCATTACGCATAGCAGCTTTTTTCTGACTGTTCCAAAATGTAACCCCCTTATTGACCCTCTCCATTTTAAAGGAGCTTTTATTCTCTCCTGCTTTCGGGTTCTGAACGGTCAAGTGTCAGTGCTGGAAAACTGCTCAGGTGCCTGGGAAACGGTCCAGCTTCCACACGCTGCAGAAGAAAACTAGACCACTCCGCAGACAGCACATTTTTAAACCCCTGCAAACAAACCTTACTTGTGTGAGTGACACCTAACACGCCTTGCCAAATCATCCCCATTCCTCCACCCAGAGAGAGAGAGAAAGAACGACAGCAAGACAGAGTAAGAGACAGAGAGAGATAGAGAGAGGGGGGAGAGAGAAAAGGATAGAGGGAGAAGGATGGAAGGAGAGGGAAAGGGCTAGAGGGAGAGGGAGAGAAGGATACAGGGAGATAGGAGGAGAGAGAAGGAGAGAGGGGCAGAGATGTAAAACCCGGAAGGCATGGTTCCCCACAGCCCTGGCTCCAGGCAGCACTCTGCATGAGACACTTATTTGATCAAATGCTACGCAGATAATAAGCAGCTCTGCCTTTCTGATAAAAGCAAAAATAATCATCTGACAATCAGGCCTTTCTCTCGTATCTCAGCCCCACAGTAATGGCTTATTTTAACTGAATCTCTGCAGCCCAAAGTGTTCCTTTTTATGGAGAAGGAATATGTTAAGCCATCTTTCGGCACAGAAACCAATTACCTCCATCAACTGACTCCACCAAATAATAATAATAATACATTATTTGTTTTGTTCATAAAGCAAATACTCAAATTAATTTACAAGCTATAGATTAGACTAGGCTAAAACAGTTTATAAAGTTTATAAACTATATGTATATGTCACTTATAAAACAGACAGTTCTTCCTGGATGGAATTGCCGATATACACAATAAAACAAGGCTAAATAGAATGTTCCTACATCATTTAAATATCATGACTGCGTGCGATTGGCTCCTATGAGTGATGATTAGTTCCTGTAAGGGTAATGGCTGAATGTGATTAGTCACGTGAGTGTAGTGGCCGCGTGTGATTGATTCCTGTGAGAGCAGTGGCTGCGTGTGATTGGTTCATGTGAGAGTAGTGGCTGCGTGTGATTGGTCCTTGTGAGGTCGCGCACCTGTGATGGTGATCTTGGCCGACCACTTGGAGGTGCCGTCGAGCACGCTCTGCTTGATGGTCTTCATCTGCTGGGCATGGGTGAGCTTGGACACGGTAAAAACGTCCCGGATCGCCTCAAAGATCTCTGGCTTGTTCCTCTCGCGGATCTTCATGCGGTCCTTCATGGCCATGATGATGTTCAGTGTGCGGTCCTCTGCTCCCGTCTTAGAACTCTTCTCTGCCGCTCCTGTTGAGTGAAACAATGGTGAATTTATACAGTAGGCTCTGAGAGAGGGGAACTCAACTGGAGGGGAAATGCATTATTTGCAAAAGTATATCTTTAACAATATATGCATAACAAATGTTTACCAAAGTAAATGTGCAGAGGAAGACATTTACTCAACTTTCAGACCGATCTCAAAGTGATTTATGGTACCTTTGGATCCAAATATTAGAAAATAAGTTCATAAACAGCTATAACCAAGAATCAATGTATTCAATAGCCCAAGGCAAATTGCTTCCATTCCAACAGTACTGCAAAAGCAACACAGCATTTATAATTGATATGCCCAAAGTTTCATGTCACCACGAATAAAACATGAACAACAAGCCACGCTCTCGAAACAGAAAAATGTGCTGCAGCACAGCTTAATGGAACAAAATCTTTTCTGAGGTTTTGTCATTAAAATACTTATGATGTGTGATTAATGACTGTGCATGGTACTGGGTGGGTGGATTACTTACTCTACTGAGAAAAAGACAGGGGGAGAAAAGTACCATGTCCAAACATGATACAATGTCACACAGTATAGCTACATTAAGCATTCTAACAGAGGAATACATCTGCTACCATGTGCTGTTAAACTCTGGCTGGTTTTAGCCAAGCAAAAGACATTGCTCTCCACAACAAAAGCCTATGATTGGTTCACATCAGGGAGTCACTGATACCACATTAGACCACAACCAATTTCATAAAGCCTCATTTTTACACTCATTGCTGTTTTATCTTTCATAAAGGAATGCTCATATTTAAATGCATGAAGAGTTGTGGGAGAGGCGGAATCAAAATACAGGAATTTAAAGAGACCACAGGATCTGAAACCTTTTCCTGTCTGGTTAAAAGAGTTCCACAGTGGAGCACCAACCCCCAGGCCCACACACAACCTCTCAGACTAGAGGGACTGCAGTGACCTGTGTCTAGAGGGACGACAGTGACCTGTGTCTAGAGGGACTACAGTGACCTGTGGCTAGATGGACTACAAATACCTGTGGCTACAGTGACCTGTGACTAGAGGGACTACAGTGACCTGTGGCTAAAGGGACGACAGCAACCTGTGGCTAGAGGGACAGCAGTGACCTGTGGCTAAGGGGACTACTGTGACCTGCCCCAGGACACTGCCTGATTCCATGTAAAACCCCCTCTACTTAGCCAAGTTGATACAGCTCACTCTCAGGACAGATACATTCTAAAATTCAATTTTAGAAAATGTAGCAACAGAACAGTTCCTGTGAAAACCCATTCCCCAGTACAGTCTTAATCCAGCAGCACTGTTCACTACTGACTGCAGGAGGTACCTGTCACTCACAAGGAGTGATGTATGGAGGAGGAGCTGAATGGAGGGAGAGGGAGTGCAGTGAAGGGTGGAGAAGGTGAAAGGGGGCACAGACTCTCCATGGACCGCCAGACACCCCCTGGGCATGCCCCACCTCACCCATAAAACCCCACATAAACTCCACTGAAGGCCTCTGAATGCGTTCAGTGAACCAATGTTTTGAAGGGGTTTTGCTCAAATGCATTTTCCTGGGCACTTCTGGGAAAATTCTCATTTGTTTTAGCACACTTGTTTCTCTGTGTTTTCCTCCAGCAAAAAAGTAATCATAATCAAGCGTTCTATCAAATTTTTTTTAATTCACAAGAATGAATAGATTTGATTGATTGACCGATTAAACAATTGAGTAATTAATTTAATTAAAATATTGACAGATTTGTTGGCTAACTAACTGGCTAGACTGACTGATTGATTGAATTATTGATATACAGACTGTAATTGACTGACTGAAGAATTAACTGATTGAATTAACTGACTGAATGACTGATTGATTAACAGGCTGACAGGTTGACTGCTTTGATTGATTGATTGATTGATTGATTGATTGACTGAAAGATTGAACTCACGCTGCAGGCAGTCAGCATTGAGCAGCTCCTGGCACTTCTCGTGGCACTTGACCCCACATTCGGAGCACCTCATGCCCTGCCGGGCGATGCCCCACAGCAGCCCCTCACACTCGTAGCAATAGGTGGGCGTGGTCGCCGTCCACACCTCAAAAGCGTGGGGTGTGGTGCAGGAGATGGGGTAAATCAGAGCCTGCAGGGTCTTCTTATAGACATGGCTCTTCTGGAGGGAGGACGGAGAAGTGTCAGAAGAACATGTGCATTAGAAACAAAGCACACAGAGAGTAGCTAGAACAGTGTGTGTGTGTGTGTGTGTGTGTGTGAGAGCTAAAGAAAGAAAGTGTATGTGCATGTGTGTATGTGTGTGTGTGCAAATCTATGACATGTATGGACATTGACATTGAGTAGTGACAAGGTCTAAGAAGGAGGCTTGATAGCCAGAGGCAGCAAGAGGGGGGAACAGGGCAGGGGAAAAAAGGGGGGTGGAAAAAAATGAAAAATAAGAGCTCAGTCAACAGGGCCAAGTGTGGTGACAGAAAGTGGGTGATTTTGTGTGTGTGTGTGTGTCTGTGTGTGTGTGTGCATGTACAGGTAACTGCCAAAATAAAGGAAACACTAACATACGTAGTGTCTAAATAGGGTGTTGGGTCACCATGAGCCACCAGAACAGCTTCAATGCATCTTGGTATAGACAGTCTACTACTGGAGGAATGCAACACCATTCTTCAATGAGAAATTCCATCATTTCTTATTTTGTTAATGGTGGTGGAAACTGTCTCAGGTGCCACTCCAGAATCTCCCATAAGTGTTTAATTGAGTTGAGATCTGGTGACTGAGATGGCAATGCCATATGGTTTACATCATCTTCATGCTCAACAAATCATTCAATAATCACTTGTGCCCTGTGGATCGGGGTATTGTCATCCTGGAAGGGACCACTCCGATCAGGATACCTGGCCCTCTACAGGTTAGAGTGGACCTAAACCATGACAGAAAAATGCACCCCATGACATAGCTGCCAGAACCTTTATTTTGGCACTTAATATTTCTGTTGTGTTTGTGTGTGTGTGCACATGGTGAAAAAAAAGCTCACCATGACTCATCAACATTAGTCACAGCAAACAAAAGATGTCCAAGATGTACACTCAGACGTCACTGACTCCTGCCCTGAGCAGCAGTTCCACTGTGGATGGGAAGCGGTCAACAATCACCTCAGCTGGGACTCAATGTGCTATTTATAAGCTGGAGCGGCCTCTCTCTGAAAAGGACAGGGTAGGGGGGGCTAAAGAACGCCAGAGCGGGGGGATAAGCGAGACCCAAATTCCAGGACACTCACCAGATCCTCGTCCTTCAGGGAGGTGCGTGTGGCCATGGCCGAACTGATCCCAGCTTTCCGGGATTGCACCAGGGACTGGGGAAAAGCACAGGTTAGCCCCGTCCCCAACATCCAGCACCACAGTCACACCACCACATCCCCTTCCTGTGCACCACCTTAATCATTACATTTTTACATTATAGGCATTTAGCCAACACTTACACAGCGACTTACACAGTTCACATTTCTTTACATACAATCCATTTATACAGCTGGATACTTACTGAAGAAATTCAGTTTAAGTACTTTGCTTAAGGGTACAACAGCAGCGCCCCACCTGGGAATCAAACCTGCAAACTTTGCATAACAAGCCCAGTTCCATAACCATTACAGCACACTGCCTCCCCAAGAACTCCCCACCCCCACCCATCAAACTCCACACAAGCTCCCAATGAGGGAGTGAAGTGAGGATATGAAGTGCCGCTGGATGTGTTCAGGGAACCAATATTCTCCAGGGCTTTCTCTCAACTGCCTTTTCCTGGTTCTGGGTTTTCTGCTTTTTTTTAATTCCTCTGCAAAATGCACTCTGTCCAGCACTTTGTGGCAATATGTTGGTAAAAATTCACAACAATTAAGACATTTTGACTGATCAATTGACTGATTGATTGTTTGATTCGGTGATTGACTGACTGATTTATTGATCAATTGGACTAACTGACTAACTGACTCAAGGCCGTAACCATGGAGTCAACATTGGGGGGGACCAAATCAATGTATTTATATTTTTTATATCAGCTAGGCTATATATTGGGGGGGACATTTTGAGCATATCTGAATATTGGGGGGGATGTGTCCCCCCCAAAATATATGGTAATTTCGGCCTTGAACTGACTTATTGATTGACTGACTGCAGCGATGTGGTAGGGAAATGGTTGAGGGTCCATTGGGGAAAATGGAGTTGAGGGAAATGAGTGCATAGCCAGCAGGCTGCTGGTTTGAATCCCATACTGTTTTTATGTCATCACTTGGCATGAATGCCAGAGCAGACGTTTTTCACCTTGCATGGAAGGATAGCTTTGTCTTGATAGCAAGTCCTTGTTTCTGCTAGATCAGCCTATTTCTCAAATCTGATTGAGCAAAATAAATATAACCCAAGATTTTTGTTTAACACCTTAAAACATTTAACTAAAAAACAATGATCAGATAATACATTTAGTCAAGATATTTTAAAAACAATGATCCGACTTAATCATTCTGGTTTAGAACATTATTCAGATACCAGATTGTTCAATTAAATTAAGATCATTCTCATTATTCAAAGGTGAAATAAGATGTCCTGCAAGGGTCAGCGCTAAGGCCACTACTTCAATCATTGTATATGCTGCCACTTGGTGATATTATTTGAAAACATGGTATAACATGGAGTTTCACTGCTATGCTGATCATATGCAGCTATACATCTCAACAAAACAAGGTGTAGCATTACAAATGTCTCATTTAGAGGCATGTGTAGCAGATATTAATTATTGGATTACTTTAAATGTTCTGCTTCTAAATTCAGATAAAACTGAAATGCTGGTTTTGAATTGCAGGCACTTTGAATTTAATTGAAAATAAAAAAGTTCTTATCACTAGGGGACACAGAAAAATTGATACATGCTTTTGTTATGTCAAGGCTAGATTATTACAATGGCTGCTCAAATACCTCTCTAAAGAGCCTCTAGCTGGTTCAGAATGCAGCCGCTCATATTTTGACCAGAACAAAGAATCATGAGCATATCACCCCATTGCTAGCAACACACTTCACTGGCTACCAATTACCTACAGGGCTGAATTGAAGGTTCTGCCCTGAATTTCAAAGCCCTATATGTTCTTGCACTGGTGTAGTTAAATAATTTACTCTTGCCATACAAGCTCACAAGGTCACTTCATTCTGAATACACAGGCATGCATTCATAATGGTTAAGGAACCGGACTTGTAACGCAAAGGTTGCAGGTTCGATCCCAGGTGGGGCACTGCCGTTGTACCCTTGAGCAAGGTACTTAACCTGGATTGCCTCAGTAAATATCCTGCTGTAAAAATAAATTCTATATAAAGGAATGTGAAACTGTGTAAGTCGCTTTGGATAAGAGTATCTGCTAAATGCCTGTAATGTAATGTAATGTAACTACAGGAGGTAGAACTTTCTCATACAGAGCACCACTACTCTGTAAACTCATAAGGGAATCAGAAACAGTCTGCCCCGAGTCCCAGGCCTACTCCACCCTCAGAACTCGCCATCTACCCGCCTGCCACTTGTCTCAGCATGCTACCCTACACCAGAACCACTGGTCCAAGTTGGTTAGAAATAAATGAAGTGTCATATTCTTCCACCCTTTTCTACAGGTAGATGCCCTATAAACAAGCTTTGAAATGAACAGCTGTTATGCAGCTTGTTACCATACTGAGACACGTGTACACAAATAGAGATGTGAAGATGAGAAGGATAAAAGCAAGGCTATTACAGTCAGTCCAGAGGCCTGCTTAAGCTTTTCATCATTTTGGATGGATGGCTTAGAGGCGCTGCACACACATGCTGAGAGCCAATCAAAGGAGTACAATTTTCCTCTGTGGCAATTAAAAAATAATCATTAAAGCTGTATCCTGTACAAGAACATGTTGTTAAATTCTTACAAATCAGGGAAAATTACATAAGTAATAAATATACAGAGGGAGGGTGAGTGAGGTCCAGAGTTCCATCTGGTAATAAATAATTAGCAGGGAGAGAGAGAAAGATATAGACAGATACATAGAGACATAGACGGAAGAGACAGGTACTGACAATCAAGAAACATGCACTAATTTGCACTAATAAGTAAACCTCTCACAAAACAACTTGACAAATACCTTTAGAGAGAATAGTAAATGGACAGTGTCCATGCCACTTAAGTCTTTGAAGTTTGTATTGTGTGAGAGACGTGAGTTATTCAGTGGGACTGAGATGTTACACTGTGAAACAGTCTGATGTTATGGAGGTTCTCCTCCTCGAGTAGGCTGGCAAAGGTGTGCAAGTCACCGTCAAGGGTGACACGTGAGTGTGCAGTCGTGACTGTGTGAGCCATCGACTCTCCTCCTCTGTCAAACAATGTGGGTTTTTACATCCATGCTTCTTGTGTAAGAGAAAGCACTCCATAGACACAAAAATAAAGCCCCATTCAAAATCAAACAGATGGGAAAACCTTTGAAAATCATTTGTAATCATCATTTTACAAGCAGATAAACATGGAGACACCCCCACAGAGGGCAGACAATGTGGCATTTCATCAAAGCATTTGATGTCCTGTTTGAATTGAGATGTGCATGCCTTATCAGATGCATCAAGTATGCATCAAGTGAAAACCACATGCAAAAGCCACACAAAACATTGAAGGTCTGGATCAAATCAATATTTATCCTTAACTTAGACTGACAATTAGAAGTTCTTGTTCAGAGATCTACAAAATGTACTGGCCATACTATGTTTCTGAATAAAAAGTGTTAAGTTAAGGACAAATGTTGATTAATTCCAGTTTCAGATCTATTGGAATTGTATTTGAGGGAGAGGGGGGAAAACGCTATCACCACACAGCCATTTGAGGTGCAAAGGATAAATGGAGGCAGGATTTATTAACCTGGCCCCACCCACTGCATGTGAGTAACAGTTTCCCATTGGCCTAGCATGCTCTACTGAAGTGAAGTGAAGAAAAACATACTCAAATGAAAATGAAAACCAACTACATTAAAAAGGGGTGAGAAACCAAACTGTCGGACTATATTAACAGCAAAACAACCCTGAAGAACAAGGGAAAGGGTTTGGGAGGTGAGAGAGAAGCAGAGGTATTTTCACTTACCATAGCCTGGGCATGAAAGAAAGCATTCAAGGGAATTACAAAGGGTTAATTACAAAGGCTTTGGAAGGAAGACAGAGGAGGCTACAGATTTATGTCTAAAAAATGCTTTTAGTAGTAGTAGAAGTAGTAGTAGTAGTAGTAGTAGTAGTAGTAGTAGTAGTAGCAGGGCTAGCTATGTTTCAGAAAAATATTCACTAAATACTGGGAACAAACAAAATCCAAAATATAAAGAAACCAACAGTTCCAAAGATATTAAGAGAATATTTGAAGCATTACCACTGAATGAGGTTGACATCATTACAACTGTAAATGGGTAGACTTCAGTGGAGGACACATTGTCACCAACAAGCTTTGCTTTGACAGTGTGCTTTTTTATAGTTCTATTTGCTCAGTAAAGCACAGCACGCTAATACAACAGCACATAAGGGAAGCCAAACGGGGAAGAGCTACCATACACACCAGTCCTGTCTAAAGCATGGGGGGGCACACTCACCAACTCGCTGACCAGGGGGATGGGCTTCCTCTTCCGGAGGTCGGGCATGCTGTCGATCCCAAAAAGACCACCCCCGCTGCAGACACGAAGACACAGAACACCCCCCCATTAATATATGCCATTTATAATATATGCCATTTAGCAGACGCTTTTATCCAAAGCGACTTACAGTAGTGAATGCATACATTTTCAGTATATGTGGCCCCAGTGGGGAAGGATGTGGAAGGAGCTTCTTCTCTCTGATTGGTCCTCTCTGAAAGTCCCTCAATATCACTACCAACAGCGGCGAGACCCCATTAATCCACTATTTTTCCTTCTCTTAACAACTGATCCTCATTTATTTCATTTAAAAGCAAAGACAGGAAGTTGTAGCACATTTGTTCTGTGACAGATAAATAAGTGAAATCCAAACTTAATATGAAGTCTTTTTGGTTCTTGATAATAGAGTCTGGGCCAAAGATGGATGCTTGCACGCTGCTACCATGGTAACCACAGAAAGTGGCACAGCATGGCGTATGCACAGGAAGCTGCAAGCTGCAGATGCTGGTATAGACAACCAGCAGCCATAGCACACTGTGCCCTTTTCATTTTCAAACTGCTGAAGCTAAGTAGAGTTGGGCTTGGTTAGTACTTGGATTGGATGGGAGACCTCCTGAGAAACTAAGGGCCAGATTTACTAACAAAATAGTCACAGCACTATGATGCAAGTGGTTTACAGTCTCAGATTAGACTGGTTCTAATTACACAATCAAAGAAATGAAATGCTCTCATTTCCAATTTTCCATCATTTCAGTACTTCGGACAGCACAAGATGCTAAGTTAGCTGCTAGCTAATTTACCTCAGGGAACCGAACAAATTATAACAAACAAAAAAATCTTAGGCAATGTCTAAAAAAGGTTCAGAGGGTGAAATTGGGATATTAAGATGTTGCAGATATTCATGATAACTGCTTAAGTAGCAAGTTACGGTAGATTGTAGGAAAGCAAACTGTATTCATTGTTTAATGTCAAACCACATATATAGCTTAATCTGGGGTAAGAACAGCATGCATTTACCATTATCAACATGATTTTCAAAATAAATGTAATATTCCTTATTGTAATATATAGATATATAAGGAATTGCCACAACCTCCTCTTAATTTGGGGTCTGAAGAACTGAATCATGTAGTTCTTCAGGTAGGTAGGCATTTACCAACAGGAATTTATCATTATCAACATAAAAAAAACAGCAACAGCCAACAGGAGTCATTTCGGGTGATAGCAGCATGATTACCATCACGAAACCTTATCATTGTAAAGGGATATAAAACTTTCCTATGTGACACATACTCATCATATTACTGATGGCGCTAGACCCAGGGGGAGAAAGACATCTTTGCTAAAACTTTTTTGACACGATACAGCTGTTTTTGGCGATACAGCGAGAAGTAAACATTGGAACTCTCTCGATTTGGTTAGCTCTTGTGACAAAACAGGTTAAATTCCTTTAATTGGTAGAAGGTGATCAGGATGCCCCCATCGATGATCTGTCACACTTTGGGACTTCTAGACTTCACTGAAGGTAAGGAGCAGCTATTTCCCCAGAGTGCCCTGCCTTGAATTGGGATGGGATTTATTTATTTGCGACTTCCTGGTTGACGTGAATTGGCCTCCACTGCTGATAAGACAAGATTTCCACCTGATTTGTGCATGTAATACACGTTCATATTGTCGGTACACTTAGTGATATTTAAAAAAGAGCATGTTATATGATGTAACAGGCGGTGGGCCAGTGACAGTTGAGGTTAAACCAAGATCCTGAATCACTGTGGTCATTAAAGATCCCATGGCACTTTTTGGAAGAGTAGGGTCAAATTCCCACAAAACTGGCTCTGTGTATCCGAACACCTAATCATCCCCTGCATCTGATTGGCTCCCCAGGTCGTCACTGCAAATGAGAAATGAGTTCTCAGCTGACCTGTCTGGTTAAATAAAGTTAAATAACATAAACAATCCTCAAACTCACCCTTGCTTGACCCATGGGTGTTTGCTCGGGTCGGCATCGCTATCCTGGCTCTGTGGAGAAGGTGGGGGAAGAGATTAGAAACTGAGTTATCACAGTAAAAAAAGTATTTTCCATAGAAAAAAAGGTGCATAACTGTAGAAAGTGTAGCACAGAAGAGAGAGGAAAGAGAGGACAGAGAGATGGCTGGTTGGTCGAGTTTCACTAGTAAAGCATGCCTCTCATTTCGAGCAACATGAACACATGATTCAAGGGAAACAACATGGCCTCCTCTCCAAACAGACCTGACAAAGAGCACACTTTCCAGTGAGATTTCCCTTTTCTTTTACATCATACGACTCCAGTTACCCACATAACATACCAATTACTGTGGAGAAATAGTGGTGAACCACTGCAGGAACAGAAACACTCAACAAAAATAGACAGTTGGGCACAATAAGGAGGTGAGGGGGCATGAATCGCAAATAAAAGCATGAAAGAAAACCAATTAAGCCAAATTGCTGATGCACAAAACATCAAATTGCTGATGCAAAAGTGATTTTGCCACACAAAGAGGTAACGGTATCTGGAGCCTGGATTGACATGACAAATTTCAGGAGCCATCAATGCATTCGTGAACTGTTATTACAGCAGATGCCATTAACTGGAAAAAATTGGCCGTGTCATTGGGCAGAAACGTGGAGGAGGAAGGAAGGTCAGGCTGATGTTCGAGCACATGTGGAGTTGGGGAGCAGACCGAGGTGGACACAAATTTGCCAGGCAGCAACAACCTGCCCTGTCCTACCATCTCTCACACTGTCAGGAACCCATCTGAGCCATAGCCCACAGGGCCCAAGTTCCATCCGAAACTAACATCACTGGCCTCGGGGGAACCCCACTGAATGACGTCCCCCTATATTTTCACAGATGGGGGTTGCCTAGGTTTGTGCGCCCCCAACCCCTGCCCCAGAGATGGCATGCTAAAAGACCATTCAACTGAGGCAGAAGGGTAACATGTCCCACAATGCAATGCTGGGAAGATACAAACCAAAGCTGCCAAAGTTCAGAATTCCTGTGATTCATTTTAGGGTGGATGAATCAGTGCATATGAAGGTGGGTTATCTGCTGACAAAGTCCTACCCACACATACGGTTTCTGCTCAGTGCTCAGCATACACAGCGACTAGCTTGCCGCAAACATTCCAGTGTCACAGGAAACCAGAGTAATTGAGAAAACGAGAAGTGCTTTTCCGCTCCTAATCAGTGCTCCCACCCACTCCCCCCTCCCTTTATTCCAGGCTTGCTGTGATCAGGATAAATGGAGCGATGTCATTCTTGTCTGATGATGATCACAGTAGAGCAGCTGCAGCTGATCCCCTCTAGGCATTGTTTTTCCTTGTTTAAGCTTTAAAACCAGCCGCAGCTCTCTCCAACAATGAACACTCACCGAATCCTGGGGCTCGCTTGTTTGGATATCACTTTCCCCCCACCACCTGCCACATGACACAATCTCACAAGTGTGCCTCCAATAAAATGTTTAAAACAATGACATTACGAAGTGAAATGCTTTCATTTTTGTACTTTTCTTAGGATGAAGAACCTCTTGTATAAAAAAAAATGTAATCTTAGAAGCGGAGTCACACATACAAGTTGAGCTCGTTGCCAAAGGCTGATGCAAAAATAATTGGTATACACACACACACACGCATGCAAAAACATAACCAATGCTATAAATAATTAATAAAAATGGCAATAGCACCATGCGAGGATGTATTATAGAGACACAGTGTGAGCAACACAGCAGAAACTGAAGGAGAAGGACCTGATCGTCTTCTCTGCTCCCCTCTGCAAGAGAAAATAAGAAACAACCAGAAGATAAAGGTCACATCTTTCCACTCAGTGAAAATGGATGAAACACATAATTCGATAGACATGCAAAGTTAGTCGCTAAATAAGGAGACGGGGGAAAATAAAACAACAGGGCAGGATAATTCAAAATCGATCGCTAGTCCTGAGTATTTTATTACGCCCTCTTATTCATTTTGCGGTTTTGAATATTTTTTTGTACCCTCTCTTTCTTTCTCTCTCCCTCCCTTTCTCTCTCTTCTCCTAGGCGTGTTCTCATTAGGGCCTAATTAATGTGCACTAAACACAATTAATGGCTGATGAGGTAGTTTTCTTTGGGTACATAACTAAATAAAATACATCTTAACATCCATGAATGATTTAATTCAGTAAGCCAGTTCCATAATAAAAAAAGTTATTTAAAACAATAATATAAGTCGTGGCGCACTTTCAATTGAAGAGGACATCTTCAAGGGAACTTCAAGGTTGATTATTTCTCCATATGATGAAAGAAAAAAGAATTGACAAAGTGCCTTTGATCACTCAGGTAGTCCCAAGCAGATCTGATGGCTCCGTGAACCATAACTTGCATGGAAACATTTGTATAGACTTAGAGGGAAGACAGCCCCAAAGAGGCTGTCAGAGGTACATCTGAACATCAGAGAATGGTAGACATTAAATGTTCATCAAAAAAATAAACAGATAAAAGAGCATTTTTAATAAAGCCATTACTAAAAGATTATTCGATTTGTCCGCGGAAGCCCTGTTCGGGGAGAAGAAAAATAGGTGAAATTTACCTGGATTGAAGTCATCCTCAGAGAAAGTGGACATGGCCATTCTGGACAGGTTCCGGCGGGTTTGGCGCTTCTCCTTCAGGATTTGCTGGAAGCTGCGGAGGCACTTCAGCCGGTACGCCTCCCGCTGGCTCAGCTCCACCGTCCCGGGGCCAAATTCGAGGCAGTGTTCCACGTCGGCCCGGGACTCTCCAGCGGTGACGGATGGCTCCTCCATAGAGAGGGATTCGGTGGTGGTGCAGTGGGAGAGATGGGCAGCGGGCGAGCTGCAGGGTTCTGACGGCATGTCGCAGGAGGGCGTGGGCTTGTCGCCAGGAGTGTCGATCTGTTCGGGCACCGCTGCCAGGTCGCCATTCGGCTTCAGAGAGAAGTCAGCATTGGTGGCGGAAGCCTCCTCGGGGTGCTCATCAGGACAGCGATCCGAGGTTCCAGAACTGCCGCTCTTCCCCTCCTCCTCCTCCTCCTCCTCTTCCTGAGGGATCTCTGTGCAGGTTGGGTCTGCCGGCACCCTGTTGGGACTGGAGATGAATTCTGCCTCTCCACTCTCGTCCCCAGGGTACTGAGTGCCTGCACCTTCCAGCTTCTTCAGTGCCCCCGTGAGGGTGGTTTTGAAGTCGAGCACCACCCTACCAATCCGCTTCACTGCAAAGCCCATTTTGAGGGGCTCGGTGCCGTCTGGCTCCATGCTGGAAGGCTGAAGGCTTCCTCCCTCATCGCGTTGCCCACCCATGCCCCCCCATCCTGCATCAGGCGGCCCTGCCCACTCCCTCTCCCCTCCCTCTCCGCCACATTCACCACAGACACGCTGTCTGTGGAGTCGGCCACCGGGCAGCGCCTGCATGAGAAGGCATCTTGGTAACAGTCATTGTCACAGTCAGTGTAGACTGCGCTGGAATTGCAGCTCAGGTTCCCGCCGTAGTTGTCACCACCATAAGCCTCCACCTGGGTGTATGTGCAGCTGACTGCACCCTTGCACTCAAGGCTGGGATTCAGCACTCGCCCACTGCCCGCCACCTCAGCCCCCTGAGGCTGCTGCTGGCGGGCCCGCCACTCCAGCAGGCTGGGTGAACTGGAGGGGGAGTTGTAGTGGCGACTGAGGGTATGGGAGAGGTGCTCGGAGCTGCCTGGCGAGGACTGGATGGCAGTCTCCATGCCCCGGTATCGCTCCCAGGCCTCTGGCTCACCAAAAAGCTTGCCATCCTCCATGCTGTTCTGCCGGGAGTAGCCATCCTCCTCACTCCAGCCAGCCTCCCCACTCACACTCCGCTGCATCCCTGACCCATCCTCCCAGCTGCTCCCCCCAATGTGAGCCCCATCATGCCTTCCTGGGTCGGACTCATTAGACTTAGTGCTGTGGCCGGATGACAGGGAGCAGTTGCTGGGGCAGTCCTGTCTCTCCAGGTAAGTGAAGCTGAGCTTCCTGTCCCTGGAACAGAGCAGCAAGTCCGAGCTCTGGTTCGAGGCATCCTGATTGCCCAGCTCGCACACATCGTGGGCCAGTGGTCCAGCCGTGGATGAGGACTGGCGCGTGGGCCTGGCTCTCCTGAAAGACTCACCCTGGCTGGACGCTGCCGGCTCCCCGCACTCAAAGCAAGCGTGGTACTCTGAAAGCAAGCTGCTAATTATTTGCCGACGTGGGGCGTAGGAGTTTCCTTGGCCCAGGTGGGAGGGAGCCCTGGCCCCCGTCCCAGACCCCGACCGGATCCCCTCAATTTCTGTCAACACAGCATCCACACAGCACGACACCTCCTCCACAGAGCCCCGCACGGAAGTCAGGTACTCCCGCAGGTCCGAGATCTCCTCCTGGATCTTGTTGATCCCTCGCAGCTCCTTAAGGATGTGCTCGATGATGGCACTGGACCCCTCCTCGTCCTCCCCTGCCCCAACCTCCACCTTGTGTCCTGCTGTCTTACGCTCCCCGACAACACTGTCTGTAGGGGACTCGATGGAGTTGTCTTCTTCGCTGATGGGGCCTTGAGTCTCACCCCTCACCCCACCCACCTCCCCACCCTGGTCCACAGAAGCAGAGCTGTCCAAGACGGATCCGGAATGACTTGGCCAGGGACCGTTGTTGTGCACAGTGCAAGGAATCTTGATGTAACCCTCCTGGTTCAGCTCCGCCTCACCAACGCAGGACATACCAGGGGTGGTGGTGGCATGCCCCCGGCCATTCAGGACCCCAGAGGGATGGAATTCGCTGCCGGAGAGGTTTCTCCCAACATCCCTGGCAATATTTTGGTCGGACAGTCTGGGGTCCTGTTTGGGGTGCTCCCCAGCTCCTTGGAGAAATTTGTGGATCTTGTTCCGGAGGCTGTGGACCCTCTTGGGGCTCTGTGCCCTGGGGTTAGCCAGGGATTTGTTCTTAGGTGGCGAGTGCTGAATTTTGCCATCTTGCCCGTTAAAGTGGTTTCTGGACAACATCCTTGCAGACGGAGGGAGGAAGATGCACCCCTTTCAAGGGTCTACCAGAGGTTTTAGTCTCACGTCTACATTTGAACCAGGGACATCCATCTCACCAGAGGGGCTAGTGATAGATTGTTCAGCCTGACCTATTGGCCAGCTTAGTCCATTGCTAGCAAAACAGAGAAAGAGTTTGAGGAAAACCAAACCAATAGCTTTATTCAACAACTTTGAAAACCTAGCTAACCATGCTAAAAATGTTTTAATGAAGTTGCATATAATTCAGAAATGGTTCATTTAATTTTTTAATTTTGTTCCCTTTCACAGGACTGCCTAGCAAAAACAAAGATTGTTACTAGGGAAAAACAAAAAACAATTTTCACTTTGTTGCCACAGCCTGCAACTTGCTTTGGCTTCCAAACAATCGGAGTCTGTCAAAAGCACAAGTTCACACAATTAAAAACTCAAGGCCCTGCTTTTAACAACGACAAATCAACAACCTTCATCAGTTATAAAAGTCGGTCTGGTGAGGCAAAGCTGGGTATGACAGAGATTCATAAGCGTTCCAAGATGGGGAGGGGAATGAAAGACATTCAACCCAGGAATTGGACTCCAGGATGCTATTGGAATAATTTAAAGTCAAGCTTCACAACGTTTCACTGCAGGATTAAAAAATATATATACATTCAATTTTTAAAATATTGATTCCCAAATGAAAGGCTAAAACAACAAGAAACATTTCAGGCATGTGAATACGATCACAGAAAACCATTATTAATAAGCTCCATGTATCTAATTAAAATTGAAATAACTTCAATCAATCCATTCAGAAGTCATGTAATTCCTTGAAATCTAAATGAGTCATTCCTCAATACTCAACGGCACCCCACACTCTGGAATCCAATATCAGAGCTGAATGTACTTTATGTACACTTAATGCTTATTTCCCTCCTAATGACCTTGACATATATTTGTAGTACTTGAGTTTAGAAGAAATCAGAAATATTACAGAACAGGAAATACAGGTCATTTTGTCTCCAAATGGTGAGGTTTCCCTCTGCCCAGTCAGCTTCAGATGATCGGTTTGGCTTTATTTAATATCTCCAGTTTTCAATCTCCACTCCCTATGTTTGACAAGATCCAGTCATCCAAATCTCAAAAGGACAGCCATTCTGCTAAGCAGGAGGATTTATGTAACCTCCTAAATATTGTACCATCCTAAGCCCATGAGGAGAGTTTGGAGTTTTTGAGTTTTAAACACCAGGCCACACTTGCAAGCACTGTGCCCTCCCCCCCAAATAAAAAAGCTAATGCACAGCTGAATACATGTTACTTACAAACAGTTTAAAAATATGTGCAATGCAATCATTCCTATGTACGTCTAGTGCAAAACTTGCGCAGAAAAAAAAATATATATATAATTTTCCAACATTCTCAGGAGTGTGTGCACTATTCTCAACGCAGTTTCCCTTTAGTAGCACAGTTTTTTCTCTCTCCATCACAACTAAATAAAGTTGAGAACTTTTTTTTGTTTGCTTTGGGATCTTGTCTAGACGGTCTCCTGGGAAAGTCAGAAGACAACGTGTAGTACAACAGTGCAGGTCTGTTAGCAAGACCCACCTGAGACTAGGCTACTAGGCTCTCTGCAAGGAAGCTGAAAAGCCACTCCTTCCCCAAAGACTTCACGCAGCACCATAATGTCTTACACAAGGAAGAACAGACAGACTCATGCTCACTTTCCTGACAGGTTAATAAAAACAGAACCTGAAGCCACTTCACAAAGGAAACCTCTGGAAAAGGGGCAAGCTGGTGGATCTGTAGTGCTTCAAAACCTTGTGTTAATCCAATGTTTCTTCCTGCATAGTCCTTTACGAGGCTCTTGATGTCTCAGAACATACAGGACATGTTGACATTTTTAATTCTGAAGAGAGATCATTACATATCTAGATGGGGTGAAACTAGACAAATTACTTGAAGAGAATACTTAAATAAAAAGCTTTGTATGTCATGCTTGTGATTTAAAAAAGATATATATATCAGATAATATATAGTATAATATAATATATGTATATACTGTATATGTGCGTGTGTGTGCGTGTGTGTGTGTGTGTGTGTGTGTGTGTGTGTGTGTGTGTGTGTGTGTGTGTGTGTGTGTGTAAAATAAATATTTTCCAAAATAAAAGGAAAATTACAATGAGAAAGTTATGTTGTTTTTATCGTAATTTAACCATGGCAAAGATAAAAATGTCAACCCAGTAAATTATTACATAACCACTTTGTGAAGTGGAGCAAATTATCACTGTGAACCACAAAAACCGATAACATCTGCATTGCTGTCAAAATGATTCCAAATTGCATAAGAGAAATCGATGACACCTAAAGGGCTAAAGGGAGAAATAGAAAAAGCACATTAGTAAAGACTTAACATAAATGTGCTTTTTGCAAAATGACAAAGAAATCAAAAGAACAAAAAAAGAAAATCTGCTGAGAAAAGATTAATTCTCTATAAACTCAATACAAGAAGATAGAGGGTAAACTGCAGCAAAGGTTTTAGCACAGTGCCATAGGCCACCGTGTTCAAATAGTTAACAGGCCCTGTGGGTAAGTTCCTTATTTTAGCAAGCTCCACTGCGGCACACCAACACAATGAACAAAACCCTGCATTAAAAAGGTGAAACTAACCTTCAATGCTTCTTTTCACTCAACTTGATAGCCGTGGATCACGATTTCCGTGTCCCCGTGATTCACAGAGAATATTTACATGTACAGGGGATTTTGAGTCTCACACCACACATGACTCCTACAACTCTCTGCATCACTTTCTCACACTTGCCAGTAGCGATTCTCTCACTCCAAAAGCTTGGCTGCTGCACCACAGGAGGAACTTCCACAAAGTGACACATTTAATCAGCTCAGGTGCTGCTCTAACTGGAAATCTGTGTCTGGTTCGTCACAATTCATGTCAATTAAAAAGCTGAACCTATCAAGGTTCATGGGTCCTGCAATCCCCGGGCACATGGCACTAACCCACAGGCACAGGCAAAGGTCAGTTCCAATGCCCACCTCTAAAATCTCCCCTCTTTGCTTCCAAGTACTTAATCGTGCTCTTTTACAGCATGTTACCATGGACACTGATAAAGCTGTATCAGTCTTTGTAATAAGAACACCATGCAGGGCACATTTATAATGGCCACCGGAGTCTGAATTAATTACACACATAGATAAACCCCAATCACTCCGCAGTGAGTGACTATCTTCTGTCTCTGCCATCATCCCTCGTTATCTACTGAATATGAATGACACACTGTATCATCACACCTTCACTCCACCAAACAATTGTACTGTGCAGCATATTCAATATATCCTGCATGATTTCAGTTATAAATGTCTAGTATTGTTAATCAATCATTGTTAATGATTAATCAGTCAATGAGAACATGACCAAAATGGTACCCAATATTATTTTGCCTATAATTCTATATTTATTATATCATTATAGAGATGAACAATGTGTATGTGCACTTCAAACAAGTTGCATGTCTTGCAGTACATCAGTGTATTTGCACTAGTGGTTTCTTTTCTTGTCAGTGACCATGTTGATAAATATTTGGCCAGGATTCACTTTTGTTTGGCGCTGCTTTTATGAGCTACGACAAGGCCCACCGTGACCAACACCCACAAACATGCCAGTTAGAATCCAGACTACCACAAATTACCCTTCAATGATGAGCATCCCTAAATAAGATGTATGTTTCTTTGTTGTATTGTTGTCCCCCCCCCCACTCCCCGAACTATGGCACATGCCAGAACAGTGCCAGTTGTACAAATAGAGCTGAGCAAGAAGAGAGAAAACAGCAATCCAGCCTGGTACAGTTTAAATATCTGGACGACAAGGAACACAATTCTGCTCGGTCCCCTATCCGTTTCGATGTGTACCCGCCATTAAATATGCTTAATCACCACACAATTTTCCGCACAAACTGCATCCATGTGAGTGCATCTCAAGCTTTTTTAACCTGCTCGTGTATTTAATTAAAGGGAAACAAGAGAGAGGAAAGAAAAAGACTGATAACAGTAACCATGGCGGCATTGCCACCTCTTGTGTTTTACCTGCGCGTTCTAAAGATAATGCCGCGCTAACTCCCCCCTCGCAGACAGGCACCGCTGCTGTGAGTTGCTACACCAGGCCACCTGCCTCACCCACAGTGGCTTTTCACCGACCCAAAGACCATGCAAGGCAAGAAACAGTATGGGCACAGAGTGGAGCTAGATTGAATGATGATGGCTGGAGAGAGGGATAAATAGAGGACAGATGGATGGAAAAGCTATTGGTAGCACCCTGTGAGTTACTGGTTACGCGTACAATGGGGTTAATGGAGCTCTTTTTTTTTTAATTTGACATCAGTGGAAATGAGCAGCTGTGCAAAAGCAGCCCAGGCGCTGGGATTTGCTGCCGGGGGAGCTGTGTCACAAACCCCAACCCCCCCATGTCAGCCTAGTCGGGTGCAACCCTTTTTGCCCAATGCTGTGAGCGCAGACTCAAGGCTTTCATTAGCTCAATGTGTCTCGGCAATTAGCGTCAGGCTAAACTGCTACTTCTTCACCCGTCTCCATTTCCTGGGTGCGAGCCAAGCATTGGGGGAAAAAAACAGGCATGGGAGCACTAGTGCCCCCTGTTGTCCGAACAGAGATATCGCCCTCCCAAGGTCTCTATTCAAACCTGAGCTCACTCCCACCTGCAGCAGTGAAAATAAACTGCTAAACCAGGCCTGACTGAGATTATTACATACCCCTGGCACAGCTGCCCCCATAGATGTTCCTTCAACGTTGGGGGGTCAAGGATCAAGGGGTTAGGGTTGGGGGGGCGGTCGATTTCCAGTCTGTGGCCTTCCCTCAGAATCAATGAAAACCATGATGAGCTTTTGCACCACTCCGAAAACGACCAAACTACCAAGAGAAATGGAATAGGCAGCAACAGCAATGAGAATTAAAAAATTGCTCCAGCTGCATATGGAGTAGAATGAAAGAGAGTAATCATTCATTCATTCATTAATGAGGAAAGGGTTGTGTGAAAGAACAGATCCGCTAAGGACTGCACCCCTGCTGACTGACTCCAGACCCCGGAACCCATCAATGGGAGCCCCTAGCCTGATTGTTTGTGATCTGAGAAAATGGTGTGTTAACACGAGAACGCTGGTGTTACTCTCACACTGAGCTGATACTTAACGAACAAGAGCTCTCAGCAACAGCTGCTATAAAAATAAATCCTTGTGGTTTCCCATATCACTAGGATCACCACCTACTGTAAAACCTAGGTGTACGTTTACAGCATGCTTCAGGGAAAATGAATCACACTAACTGTGCCCTCCGTTTTCCCCCTCATACACTGTACACATGGCCGCATAAAGGAATGCATTTTACATGTAATTGGGCCAAATCAAAGCACTGCACCACCTATTTCCTCAGCAAATATGGATTTGGCTACAATTACTGGAACAATAAAGGATGGTGGCAATGTAAGCCAGGCCTTGTGAGTGTGTAAACAGTGATTTCTGATGCAGGCCTGGGGAGTGTTGGATGTCAACATTGTGCCCACAGCCAATTGCACCCCAGTGAGGTGGACTCTCAATGCCTTTCAGCACCACAGAGAGCGATCATCTACAGCATAAGTTCAGAACCTTGGGGAGTGGCAGGGCTGAAAATGTTCTGCCCCCCAATCCATACCTCAGTGGTTCCCCAGGAGCTGTGCCGAAGTCTGTGGTGGCATCTGGAGGCTTCAAAACCGTAAATGCTAAAGCCGCCACAGTTGGCCAGGTTCACAGTTGCATTATTGTTTTTCTAAGCGCTAAACCGGGTTCAATTGTACTGAAGTTGGTGTCTAATGGCTGCACTGGGCCTCAGCTCTGACCACCTAACATGTAATGTACTGTATCCCCCGGCTGGGCTATTGTCCACACCCCTATGCACCCCATTGGTCAGTGCAGCTGCCAATGCAAGCACACCATATTTTATTTTGTTGCATTTGTTTCTGTGAAGCATCTGCTTGTCTGACAACACTGACAGTGAGTCACCCAGCCGGGAGGAAGAAACGGAATAAATCAGCAGTTAATGCAGTCGTTGTGTAAGGGGCTAATGTACACCATGCTTAAGCCAACACGGGCCATCGTTGACATTCTGGACGCTGCGCAGGCTATTACTCATGCAAATTAATTGAACAACTGATATGATCTTTAGCACGTCACCACCCACAAGACACCGTTAGGACAGTAGCATTTACAAAAATTGTTTCTGCTCGCTTGCCTTTATTGTAACTGTCATTGAGTGATGTTGACTGTGTTTTAAATTCTTCCAGTATAAATCAGATGAATAACAAAAATAATTGTCATATTCCCCTGCATTCTAGACCAATAATGAATGCTGTATTTCCATAAACACTGAAAAAAATGTTAAACATTTTATGAATGGCTAATCAATAAGAAACTGCACCACTTGTTGATGTGTGTAAGGGAAACTTCATGCAATAATCTAAGTAATCAATTAAAAATACCTGGCAAACTGGTGATCATTCACTGACACTCTTGTCATAATTTAAGGTAGTTTTTCACCCCTGTCCCCCATTAAAAATAAACAGGCCTCACAGTGCTGGAAGATTCTCTGGGGAAATCAAATTGGAGCAGCGAGCTGAAGGCCACATTTTCCTTTCATCGTTTATCCTGACAAATCTTTTCTGCGTTCCCCGTTCCGTTTTGCAGTATGACAATTGCTTATTTATTCTAGCTGGCACCATGCACACACTTGCACATCAGACATCAGAATTAAAGCAGGCCCAGGTATCAGACTGACATAGCGAGTTTATCTAGCACCAATAATCACCAGCACCCAAAGCTTGAATGTTGTTCCTCACTGCATGTCTGGAGGTGTGGGCACGTGTGACCCTTCCTGAAAGCTCCAAAGCAGCTTTGGGGTTGGGGGTGGGGGCATGGCTGGAGGGAATCAGTATATGGATCAATCAGGCAAAGATCAATGAATTCAAACATTCAAAAACTATATCTGCTTCAGATATCATATGCGAATTTCGCTTCATGCACAAATCTTCCTTCAAGGCCTCTCCTGTCGTCCCCTCTATCTGATACCATATTAAAATGCTTGATACGTTTCAGTGAATAGTGTGATATGTATACTCCAATCATTAACTTTAAACAAACGTCAGATTATACAGCACGCATTTTAAAACACACTACCAATTAGTGCAATTATCGAATGTGATTTCTGAGATTTTAATAATGCATTACTATCTGTGATACTCATGCATAAACATGTAATAATTGATTAATGTCCAAATATATGCATTCATATAAAATGTATACTATAATTCATTTATAATAAGCAAATCATTTTTTCATAAAATATATCCCTCATATTGATCAATATTTCAAGAAGGTATCAGCTGGCCACTTATTATAGTATGGATTGCAGTGAACTTGACAGGCGAATAGCGACAAACTCATTCAGAGTTCTTTCACATTTGTGATTGCTATTCCCTCTCATCATCTTCTGGTGCCTCACTTGTACAAAGGAGGTGCAAATGGAGTGGTGAAAATTTTGTTTCACAACGAGTAATGTTACATGTTTGCGTCAATGAGATAAAAGTGATGCATTTTCTATATTGAACCCACAGTTCCAAAGAAGCAAATAAGCATCTCCAAATCACTCAAATAAGCAGCTCCAAATCACTCAAATAAGCATCTCCAAATCACTCAAACAAGCAGCTCCAAATCACTCAAATAAGCAGCTCCAAATCACTCAAACAAGCAGCTCCAAATCACTCAAATAAGCAGCTTCAAATCACCCAAATAAGCAGCTACAAATTGCTCAAATAAACAGCTCCAGATCACTCAATTACTTGTTTATTTATCTGAAAAATAGGATAGTTAATAGACACTCAATAGATGCTCAAAGAGGAATCACAGCCAAACCACGTGCTGTGCGTGCACTTATTCATGTGTGGGCCAGCCCAAGAGTGTTAGTTCATATTACAACCCTACCATGTAAAATAAAAAAACAACTAAAGCTTTTTCTTAATCAATTACAAATAAAAAACAGACACTAATTAATTGGTACCAATACTAATACTTGGTAGAAGCACCTTTAGCTGAAATTACAGATGTGATTATATTTGAGTAAGTCTCTGCCAGCTTTGCACATCTGCAATTTTCACCCCTTCTCCTTTAAAAAATTGCTTGAGCTCCATCCGGTTGTATGGGAAAATGTGGTGGTGAACAGCAATTTTCAACTCTTTTCACAGAATCTTAATGGGTTTGAGGTCTGGGCTTTGACTGGGCCACTCCTGGACATAGATTTATTTGTTTTTAAACCACTCCAATGTGCCTGTTGCTGTATGCTTTGATATAAATCTTCTCCCAAGTCCCAGGTATTTTGCAGACTGCAGCAGGTTTTCTCCAAGATTTGTCTGCATCTTGCTCCATCCATTTTGCCTTCTCATTTTGACAAGTTTTCCTGCCCCTGAAGCAGAGAAGCATCTCCATAGCATTAGGCTCCCGCCCCCTTGTTGCACAGTAGGGACAGTGGTCTTGGGCTTGCACCAAACATAGCGGCTAACGTTGATGCAAAAAAAGTTAAATTTTGGACTCATCAGATCATAGAAGATTCCTGCACTTGGATTCTGAATCTCCCACATGCCTTCAGGCAAACTCTAGGAGAGATTTCATGTCAGTTTCTTCAACAATACTTATGGATTCAATTTTTGTCTGTCTTTTATTGGTAAATAATTTAGAAAAAGCTTTGGGATTGTTTAAATTTGATATTATAGACTATTTTGTGTTGATCAGTGGCAAAAAATCCCAATTAAATCAATTCTGATTCCACGAAGTAAGAAAATAAAATGTGAAAAATTCCAAAGGGGATGAATACTTTTTATACCCACTGTAGCTGCCTATTTGATAAAATCTTTGAACAGTAATACACTGGCATTGGTGAAATCACAGAGGTTCTGCATCAATGGTTTGTCATTTTCATTGTCTGATGAGGATGGATTACATCACTTCCGATTCGAATTGGTTTGCAAAAGAGTTTGTCTGCAAACCCCCTCTCCAGGACAGGGCTGGAGTTTGAATGTGTTCTAAAATATATTCCCACAATGCAACAGAATCTTTGCCTGTAGTTAAGAGTGCACCCCCCCCCCAACCCCTCTCCCCCTCCCCACCATGCACTGTTGAATGCGGTCTGTTAACCACACTGCAGTCGCATAAATAAACTACGTAAATCAACTTAACCAGGTCGTTCGGGAGACTTATGACAAACCTGTGTCTGATTTAACCCACGCCGCCACCGGGCGGTCTCTCCCAGTGAAGTAGAAGAAAAACAGATGGGAGACCTGTGGATTGCTGGGACTGTGTAATATTAATAATAATAAAACACTATAATAAAACTCTCCCAGATATATTTTTTCTGTGCCTGAAAAGTCCAACGCGCTGTTATGTTTCACCCTTCTGGCCTCAAAGCCCTGTGTGAAGAATCCATTCATCTTCTCCCGTACAGCATGCAAGCCTTTGGGCGTACAGCACAGCGTATCTGCTACTCCAGTCTGCTCCCAACTGGCACAAATGTTTGTTCAATTGAGCTCTCCTAGCATGATTTCTTCACAGTGAAAATCAGTTTTGTGGTTCAGTGATATTTGCTCTAAGACGGCATACACTGTGTCCTTTCATCGACCACAGGCTGTGGCAAAAATATATAGTACCGGGAACACCCAGATCGGCAATGTTACATTTGTGAAAGAGAGAAAACGATAATTAATTCCATAAAAATAGAAAGCACAGGGAGGTGTTAATTACTGTCGGGGGACAGAGAGCTGGAGATATTTTTAGTTTCATCCAGTTATTTCTGACAAAAACATCTACAGGTGTTCCTTCCCTTCTTCCTCACGTGGCTGTGATTACAGTGAAGGAAACGTGGGGATGTGTGCCAAACTTTCTGTGAAGCCAGAGAGTATCCCCTGCCCTCAAAGTGCAGGGGTCCCGCTATTGATACGCTCAAACTCATCAAGCAGCATCATGAGGCGTCCTTCACACCCTAGCTCCCAGTTTCCCACCTATTTTATTTCTGCCGGCTTGCAAAGTCCTTTCAGGCTGAGCACAAACGAGGAAAGAGAAAAAACTGTGGGTATGCGTTTCTGTTTTCTACATCTATACGTTTACTTACACAAGATTCAGCTCCGTTCGAAAACCCATCAGGAACACTAACTGTACTATATGTATGTTTATGTTTCATACTGCATGAATTTCAGTTCACTCTCTCGTCACAGACATGCATGCAAACAAGGTGGAAAAAAAGGAAACCAAACTTACCCCGTGGAGGCAAAGCAAAAAAAAAGGAGAAAAAAAACAAGAAAAAAAAACACCTGATTGAGGTGGAAGTTCTTAATTAAGGTAGACCTCAGATGCCGTCACCACAGGTCACACCTCTGCGGTCAGGTGGGTCGGACAGAACGCAACGCTGAGGGGATGCAATCTCAAACCAAAACAAAAAGTAAATAAAGGTGGCATCCACGTTTATGTCTCAGCCCATGTCAGCCGGTGAACGCAAGCGCAAAGCTGGTGAGTCCCCAGGATTCACTCCGGAACGATCCGTGCTGCTCCCACATCAGCGTGGTCGGGATAACAGCTGTGGGGTGGGGGATTGGGTGGGGGAGACAGGGTGACCCCCTCTCCCGTCAGACAGACAGGCGCCAGAGCTGAAGCCTGCCTCGCATCACGAAACACAGTGAGCATCATTGCACTCCCTTCTCTTTCTCTTTCTCTCTCTCACTCTCTCCCTCTCTCTCCCTCATCATCTCTCTCTATGGTGATGAAGACTCAGTAAGTGTAGCTTGTTGAGTGCAGCAGAGCTGAAACTGTCAAGAGCCAGATTTCTTTCAGGCTCTTTCAATCTCTTTCTCTCTCTCTCTCTCTGTTTTTTTAACACTCTTGCATTCTCGCTCCCTTTCTCACCCTCTCTCTGTCTCTTTCTCTCTCTCTTGGTTTCTCCACCCCCTGCAGCCCACTATTACTGACACAAAACCTCTCTCTCTCTCTCTCTCTCTTTCTCTCACACACAGAGAGACGCACACACATTCACATACACACCCACGCTCACCAGGTGAACAGACTCCTGACTTTGCACTTGGAGTAAGCTATCTAACCACATACAGTACACCCACAGATATTAAAAACGGTATCGGGGCCACTTAAACCCCCGCCCCGACACCACTTGCTCACTCACAGGTCACATCTATCAGAGTGGTTTTGTGCTCTGCGTGGCACGGCAACAGCGGACAATCAAAAGAGGATTGATGAACGTATGCGACAGCCCAGTTAAAGGCGTAATTGCGCACGTCTGAGTGTATTGTCGTTTCTCTCAATTAATCAGCGTTGCCTTGCTGCACCCGTGGGTGTGTGACCACCTCCCCTCCCCCCACTCGCCGTTCAGGCTCACCGCCAAGACGCATTTCCTCAGTGGCGCTCAGCAGAGGGAGCGGCACGGACACTGTGACGGGTCGCCCCAACCCCCGAACCCCCTCCCCACAGCATGTTCATTTCACCACACATTATTAAAACAATAATAATAATATAATAATAACCCTCATTTATACAGCACTTTTCCTCGCAAAGCGGTCTCAAAGTGCTTAACAGAAAAGAAAAGAAAACAAAAACTGAAAACAAAAAAAATCTAATTAATATAATTTAAAAAACTGTGTATTTATGTGTGTGCGTGCGCATATGCACGCCAAACTCAGCCATAACATTTTGTGAATAAGTATGTTTTGAGTCTGGATTTTAAAAAATAGAACCCGTCATTAGACTGTGGTTCTGCCTCTGGCTGAGCCAGAGACAAGAGCAGCTGACAATAAAAACAAGAATAATCATAAAAACAATTTGCGAATTCAAAAAATCAGGCAGTGAATCTTTCTGGACAGCAAGGCAGTAGAATGGATGCGTTGGTGCTGAGCTGTCAAAGCAGCTGCTCATCCACTTATGGAGGTTTACGAAACGATTCACAAAACACCACTCAGGTTTGATTAGTCTCTGGCACAACATGACAACATGACAAAGCTATTGATGTATGATCAATTTCGCTTGGGTCCTGTTTTTTTAATACGCTCCTGTTCACATGTTATACTATGTATGTGATATCCAGTCATGCACAGAATTAGTAATTACAGCTAGGCTCCAAACACAAGGCCTGATTTCCCATCTACACACACACACACACACACACACACACACACACAATGTGCAAGCCGTTTCTATCAATCGGCTTCCATAGCAATCAGATGTGGGGGGTCAAAGGTCGACAGGACCATTCCCAAGGAGTTCTGGGATATTTTCATTTCTTTTCAGCATTTTGACACGGTTTGTTTTAAAAAAAGAAAGAAAGATTGGTTTCATTAACCATTGCTACACATCACAAGGTCCTACAAATCACAAGCTCTATTGAAGCATAAAGGCCAGGGAAGCAGGTTTTCCTTCAGCATTTCACAAAGAAAAGGGGAGTTATTTTGACCCTGAAATTAATTAGCAGAAATGAGCAGGAATGGGGAGAGTGAAAGTTTAATGGGTGAGATCCCGTGTACATGTTTTCCCAGTCACACAGCCGCCACAGCGCCCCCCTCTGGAGACCCTCGACAGCGGCACGCCCATGCTCGGCAGCTCGCTTAATAATATGCTCATTAATATGCTCCACAACTCCACAGAATCCCCATCCCCGAGAGAACAGAGAACTTTAATTACCTCTACCTCCCCTCTGGCATCTCCACTGACCTTCTCACTTCCACTGCCCTCCCATCTCCTTCCACGAGTAAGACGAAAGTACAAGGAAAGCTTTTTGTTGGACTCTTTTACACATTTATGTCGCCAAAAAATTGGGGGGATTAAAATTTGGTGTGTGCTTGGTGAGTACAGCTGAGCACTTTCGCAAATTATTGTGGACACTTTCCCAGACAACTTACGGCTGCAATTAAATATTTGTGTAAACTGACAATTGTGTGTCAAAAGCAGTGTGAACTGCTAGTAGCTCCACATCTTCTCCTTCCCCACTTCCTTCCTTCTTTCATTTGAACTCAATGTGAGACTCAACTTGCCCCACCCACTGTGCCATTAGCTCAGCTGAGGAAGAGGAGAAGAAAGAATAAAGAAACAAACAAGAGAGTGAGGGAAATAAGGAAAGAATGAGCTGGAGGCTGGAAAAACAGAGCATGCTGGATACAGAAAAATGCCAAAAGACAAAAAATAAAAGAAGTAGGTAGAGGGAGAAGCACCAGGGACATAAACTCTCTGATCTTGGAGAAACATTTCATGCCCCTCTTTGACTGTATAGCTATGACATGCCTGAATAACAACTCATCTCACGGGATGCTGAACCTTTCCAGAAAAGATGCATGTACTCAAGCTTGGAGTCGGGAACCAAAAACCAAGATGCCCGTTAACAACAGGCAGGCTGAAAGCCTACATCAGATAAGACATTCCGCATAGCTTTTATTCCCTTGCTTTGATAAAGGCATGCACAAAGAAAATGCAAAACCAATTTACAATTCCAACAGCCTAAGAAGACAGAGGAAAGTGCTTGTGGTGGTTTGTCACGGAAGAGTCCTCTTTTAATACAGAAGCATAACTATTAGTAGAATATAGCACCACACTGGGTCGATATCACTGAACTTTACTTTCTGCAGAGAGAAGCTTTGTCACAGATATAGTTCTGAGGTGTCTTGGAACATAATGCTCATGCGTATAAGCTCAAACTCCGAATTATACTTATGTGGACCACAGAGGAGAGGGGGGAAATGCAGGAAATAATCTCAATTTCGGCAAAAGAGAGCAGCATGAGCGAAGCAGAGAGGGAGAACGGAGGACATTAACCGAGTCAGTGGAGGGATAAGCCCCACTGAGACATTACTCTCTCACAATGTATCACAGGAGTAGAAGCCTTCATTAAAACCACACAAATAGGACATCCTGTTGCTTCACCAGTTAAATGCCATCGACTGCTTTGCAGAAAAACATTCTAGAGTTAAATCCTTGTACAATAAAAACCACAAGTGTTCACTTTAAAAAACATTTTTTTTAAACTCTGAGAAATTGTTAATCAAAGGAAGGTCCTAATGGTAGAAGTGGTAAAGGATGTTGAAAAGGGATCCAGTATATTCACCAACACCAACACCACAAAGACATTTATCCTTTGCTCTTTGAATGGAAATAAAATCAGCCACATCATGTACACAGACATACAGGGCTCTAGTTTCGTTGTCAAAGTGCAATGCACAGACAGCAGTGCTAGTCCTAGACCAAGACGCATTAAAGTCTGTCTTTGTCTATTCTGGTAGTTCCGTGACAAGAGACGTTAGCGCACCTGTGGCGCAGTTGTAATAGAGGTTGGTTTAAGAAGAATAAATCACCTGTGGGTGTAGTGAGGGTTTGATTCATTATGGCCTATCAGATCATCAGCTTTTCCCCCCTTTAATACCTTTGCCTTAGTGAAATGGCATTTTCATCATGTCTAATGAAGAGCAAGTGCCATGGCTTTCAAAAAGCACATTATGAGACTTGCTTTCAGTGCAATAAAATGTTGTATGTAATTGAATGGTATCATGTGGCAATAATAAACTAAACGAAACTAGCATGCATGTGTATCCATTGCCTACTGAGAAAAGCTGATATAGGTGTCCGGGAGGAGGAAGAGGAAAATAAGTGTGGTACACGTTAGTTTAGTTTGTGTCTTTTCATCAAAGCCACATATATTAACAATTTTTTAATACATATGTTTTTAAGCAGCATGTTTATTAACAGCATTAACTGTGTTTAATTTATGCACTTGTGATGCAGTCCAAACATAGATATCAGATATCCCGCATTTTGATTTGTTGTCTCGTGTCCCGAAACAATGGATGTTGTCCTGCCTCTCGTGTGGTCCAGTGGTTTCAACGCCAGACCCTGACCAGGCCACGGCGACAATGGATGGATGGATGGATGGATGTTTTTAAGCAGCATGTTTATTAACAGCATTAACTATGTTTAATTTATGCACTTGTGATGCTCGGCTCAGATATCCCGCATTTTGATTTGTTGTCTCGTGTCCCGAAACAATGGATGTTGTCCAATCGCGTGGCAGTGGTTTCGCCCCAGGGAGGGGGAGGGAAGCCGACACTGCTCTGGCGCTGCCACAGAGGAGTGGCTCTGGGGTGCCGGAGGAAGCCGACACTGTTGACAGCATGCTCTGGGGTGCCGTTCTCAAGTGCCGAGGAGACGATGCTCGCCTTTGTCACTGCCGGTCACAGGGCTACGGCAGCGAACTACGAGGGAGGGATTGACCTGAGAATAGCGGGAGTAATTGGCTACCAAATTGGGAGAAAAACTGGATAAAATTTGAAAACAAATGTAAAAAAATGAAAGATAACATTTGTCCGCCCACTCATTTCAACATATCAGTTTCTTTGCTCCAGGACGGGCATGATAACAAATGTCAACAGACAAAAATGAAAGCCTACTTACAAATCAACGTATGATTTGTGGTTATGTGCAGCTTCAACTTCTAACTAGTGTACTACACTGCAATTCACACCTCATCTGTGGTACCTGAATGATTACTTGAGATCGTAATGCATTGATTGCTTAACAAGTAGCTTCAGAAAGTCCTTTTGGTGTTGGAGGATGGAACTGCAGGTTCCTGTTAGGTGTGGTGAAAAAAGCATTTCCTCTGATCCAGGGCACAATAGATGACATTACTTGTGTTACATTACTCATTTATAGTCCAGGCTATTTAGTGTACAAATTCAGGATGCCATGTTCAAGTATTCAAATTCAGTGTCCAAACCAAGACTCAATCCGGCTCTGCAATGTCTATGCAGCCACCTATCCAGCTACTGTCTGTCAAAAGAAAATTTGGAGACCAAGTTGTGTCCTGTACCAGTGAATTTTTAAAAGATCCAGAAATTAACCATGTGGCTATGGCTAAGGTGGCAGTTGGAGTTGTTCTGTGATTTACAGCATGCACTTTGCAAACAAAGTCAAGGCACTTGAGCACACTTATAATGTTGATCTTGGTTTAGACAGATCTCTCTGTTCTTTCGGTCTCCTGTCAGTTAAACACTTGGTTTGTCAAGTCAAAACTAGCTGGTAGTGATTTTTTTCATCCAAATTCACTCACTTTGCTTTTCTCTTATTTGAGAGAATACAGAAACCAGACGAACGAGGTCACTTCTAAACAACTCTTCTTTTTTTACCTTAAGACTGCTTAAAGCACCATTCTCACTCAAAACAATTATTCTAATTGGACAATGGGTCAATATATTTATGGTTGCCACAACAACCAGTGATTGCACAGGCATATGAAACATCTGGTCTCTTTTTTCCTGTCTCTGTATCAAAGCATAAGCATGTGTCCACAGGCAGGAAGGCTTAAAAAACCTTTTCTCACCCTCACTTTTTTTTTTTACAGGAGCAAGCATTTTCACAGAATTACAATTTATCTCTCCTTTTCCTTTGATTCACTCTGCCCTATTTCAATCAAATTGGTACTGCCTGCCCGCCTGTGCCCTCTCAGCTCCAGGCTTACTGACTGCATTCATGCAGACAGAGCCAAACTCCATGCGGCTAAAACTAAAAGGATAGGTTAATATCCTACCTCACCAACCGCTCCTTCCAACTGGCATGGAGAGGATTTGTTTCCCCTCCCAAAACACTCTTGACTGGTGTCCCTCAAGGCTTGGTTCTTAGCCCCCTCCATTTCTGTATTTATACTAAATCGCTTGATAAGGTTATCTATTCTTATGGCCTTTCCTACCACTGCTATGCTGATGATACGCTAATGTTGATGTATTTTCTCTCTCCGATACCCAGTTTACAGCACATATCTCTACTTGCCTGATAGGCATCTTGAACTGGATGGCCACCCATCATCAGAAGCTCATCCTGGGAAAGATAGAGTAGAGCTACTCTTCCTCCCAGCAAGGAGCTCTCCGAGGATTGATGCATCTATTACTGTACGTGGCGACACAGCGTCTTCCTCCTGTTCAGCCAGGAAGCTCTGCTGTCACTAGACGACCAGCTTAGCTTCTAGGGGTAAATATCGCAATCACCCATGCCTGCAGATTCTCCCTCCACAACATCACCATCCCTTCCTCATCCAAGAGGCTACACAACTTCTTGTCCAGCCTATGGTCATCACACAGCTGGACTACTGCAAGCCCTTATTGGCTGGCCTTCCGGTCTGTCCATCAAGCCGCTACAACTCATACAGAATGCAGCCTCAGCACTGCTATTCAACCTTCCAATATTCTCACACATCACTCTACTCCTCACCACCCTTCACTGGCTCCCTGTTGTAATTCAAGTCATTGGTGCTGTCGTACTGGGCCATGAGGGGTATTTCTCCCTCCTACCTTCAGTCACTGACCACACCCTACACCCCTTCCAGATCACTCCGATCGGCCTCCTCTGGTCAGCTTACTACCCAGTCTCTCTGCACAACCGGTAGCCACTCCCTACGTCCCCACTTCTTCTCTGCCCTTGAAAATATATGGTGGCATGACCTTCTGCATATGGTCAGGACAGCAGAATCTCTAGCAATCTTCTGAAAAAGACTGAAAACTTACCTTTTCAGGCTTTACATTAAAAGAAAATTGTTTAACTGAACTGAACTGAACTGAACTGAACTGAACTGAACTGAACTGGCACCTGTGTTCTATATAGGAAATTATCAGAACAAGCACATCAGCCAACTAAGTAAGGGATAATGTACTGTCAACGAGTCAGTGTTGACAGCAATGACAGCATGACAGGGTGATGGAACCCTGAAGTGCTGCTATTTTCAACAACCGACTAGTGCACAGCACATTATTCCGCTTATACCACGGCTACCTTCCAAAGGAATTAATCCACAAATGGTGAATCATGTTAAGAAATGTATTCACACAATTAGACAACATTTCATGAGGTATGTCCCCTGCAAAGAAATAGTGAACTGGTCTACTTCCATTGAATTATGTGTATTTCTGGCGACTGTTCTACCATCAACTGTCAAATCTATTTGCGGAAAATCACCTATGGTGATATCACTTTAACATGAGCCTTTGCAAGATTGCGTTTCCATGGTAATAGGAGTAGGTTGCTATGCTATGCAGTTTGTCAAAAGGACAAACTGACCATTTCAGATTTAAAGAAAGAAAAACAAAAGCTTCTATAAAGGTTCGAGTTAAGGGAGTAATTAAGATCATAATAAAACTGCCATCCTCATCCAAAGTCTGAGGGGCTACAATAGTATAAACATGAAAAACTAGAGAAGAACAACGCTGCAGAAAATTACAAACTGCAGCATCTACACTGGCTGGAATACCTTTAATCTTTAATCCCCCAAGGAACATCAAGTTTTGGTGATTGTTACAGAGTCAGGGAAATACCCTCAACTTATAATTTTAAGTTTTATTTGGGTGAATTTGAGCTAGAACAAACAAGGGGGGGATCCGCCTAGCTCAAAAAGGTGTACAGGGGATGTCGCAAATCTGAATTTTATATTTTATTTCTTTATTTTCATGAAAACCCATCTACAGACAGGTGTTAGCATAATTAGCATAAGCTACACACACTATGGTACAACACACCAGATTATTGTTTATTGAATGTATTGATGTGTTTCTACATGTCTCTTTTTTTTTTTTTAAACACACGCATTTAAAACAAAATACATTTCAAACCACAGTGAGAGATGTGATCAGCTCACTGGCACATACACCCCCAACGAAGGAAATCCTATGGCCAACATAGTCAACTCTTGGTCCTAGGGGCCGCAGTGGCTGCAGGTATTTGCTCGAACCAATCAACTGAACCAGATATGATATGAATTAGCTCACCTCTTAACTCAAGGGGGTATTATAATCAGTGACAGGTGTAGTCAGTGCTCGGCTGGAATACCTGCAGCCACTGTGGCCCTCAGGACCGAGAGCTGAGTACCTAGGCCCTATGGTCATCTTAATCTGACCCTAGCAGGGTGAGGCCACCTTCTTTAGCAGACACTCACGTGCTTGCTTGTGCTGACCTGTGCTACACCTCTCTTCTTCAGGGCCATTCCCCCCAGAACACATAAATATAATGATAAATATCAAGATAAAATTGTTCTAATTCTTCTAAATGGTTGTGTTTAAACTGCAAAGGTAATTATAATATTGAGCCAGACCGATAACGACAAATGTAATTGCAATTGCTCCCAGAGTGATTGTCTCCAACAATAGAATATTTTTAAAGGTTTGTGGACACACACCCTCCTTCTGCTGTTTCTCTGATGGGCTATGTAAAGAAGTAGAAAGTTTTCAGCTTTTCAGGCAAAAAGTGACAACAGTTAATAATTTAGTTATTGTCACATTTGAATCTGAGGGGGAGTGTGACTGTTTATTGTTGATAGACCTGTGTACATTAATAATAAAAACATTATTGGTGTAGATACAAGACAATTTATCTTTATTGTTATAGTTATAATTATCTGTTCTGGTGTGGATGGACCTGTACACCTGCCCCTATAACAGTGGCATTCAGTCTTGCCCTTGGAGAGGCTCAGAGTTGCAATTTTTTGTTGTTACTCAGCACTTAATTGACCAATTACACCAAATGGCTTCTTTGGTCTAAATAGGTTGCTAATTTTAAGATGAAAACAAAAGCCAGCAGACCCTGTGTCTCTCCAAGGGCAAGAGTGAATAGCACACTGTGTGTATACTGTATATACATTTATATGTTCTAGTCTGCAAGCACTTCAATAAGAGAAAAAAAAAGAATCTGCAAGCCATTATTATGAATGACATACAAGTGACCAGAGAGATGACTCAAATAAATCCATTACAGTAGTCTCCTCAGCAACTAAAAATCACAGATTTTGAACAATTGCAACTCAGACAGACTGAACCTGATTGGGCTGACCTGAACACAGCTGTCAAACATCACGTGGGCTGAAGGGGCAAAGCCGGGTGTGAACTGCACACTAATTGCCATGGCTTTTGTTTCGCACCCTTAATTCTTATAACAAAGAACCCCCAATTCATCCGTCATTCCGCCCATTCCACATTCTAGAGCATGCAGCTGTTTCCTGTTCACCAGCTGGGTATGAACTCAGACCTGGGGGTGAGTGACAGGCTGCAATTTTGCTCACATCTGCGCCCTACTGACCACTGACTAACAATGCTTTTACAGCTGAATCAGCAGTAAATGTTCTTAAACTATTACAAGCTAAAACTAATTAACAGGTTTGGAGCTGACACAGCTTAGAAGATGGATAGCAATCATACTCAGATCCAGAAGCTTGAATGGTTCGTTGATAGGCATTTACACTCATCTGTTGAGCCCCGTCAATAAGACAGTGTGGCAGGCAACCAAGCCATAGCCTGTGTATGAAAAACCTTTCCAGAGACAACAGCCCTTCTCACCGCTGCCTCAGTGTCAGCACTTTCAAGACCAGTGGTAATAAACATGGACTAATTTCTTTCTCACTCAAGAGCTTCATTCACTCTGTGGATTGAAAGAGGAAAGAAAAGAGGAAAGAAATAGCTTGACCACTCTGAAATAGATGGCCTGGACCTATGATACAAAATTCAACAACAATAAAATTTTTAAAAAGTCCCCCATTGTTATTCAATATGTGAAATGAGATGCTGAGTGAAAGGATGAGGCATTAGCGATCTGCAGAGCGACAAGAGCCAATCAGGTGGTGAGAAACTGAAGGGCGGAATTGGACTGTAAGGAGGCCGCTCTCTCTGCATTGGTGCGAACCAGAACAGCCTGTAATCACAGAGCAACAAGCCTATTGAACAACCGTTCTCTCTCCGTAGTGCAGCCGTCTCCCTCTGCCTCTCTTTGACTGCTGCTGAGCTGGAATGGCATTTCACAATTACTCTGTAATCTCTGGATCTGAAAGGCATTAACCCCATTAACTCCAAATATATATACATGATGCAGGGCCCCAGGTATTGATCTGCATGAAGCTGGGAGGGGGGATCATTATGATGTTTTTCAATAAGCCCCCAAACCGATCATCTAAACCAAGGATTCTCATCCATAGCCCTGGAGAGTTTTGAGCTATGTGTCCACCTTGGACACTAGGTCCAAATTAAACTTGGGCAAGGCAGTTGTTCATGGGAGAGCTTAAATTTATCTGTACTGTGACACCTGGAAAGTATGATAATGAGGGAGGGAGAGCAACCTTAGCACATACACGTACAGTACGGTATTGGCATCTGAGAGTGGGAGGTAATGGAAGGGGGAAAATGTCAGGTGAAAAAAAAAATGTCAGGTGAAAAAATGAACTCACGGCAATGAGTCAATTTAGCAAGTAAAGTGCTACACTGACTTAATTTAAAGACTTAAAAGGATCAACTGAATCATACACTGTATGATGTATGTGACTAATTACAAAATCATTGGGCAGAATGATTTCCTCTAGAGGTTCGATATTCAACTATTTGCCAGTACCTCTCTCTTCTAGTAAAATATAATCTTTTTAGTAAAGAATGATTTTTTAAAGCAGTTGCAAGAAAGCCCATCATGCAATCATAAACTGTAAAGACTTCCCACAATGAGACAATAAAGCATATTAGCATATGAATATGATGATTCAAGACCAGTCAGCACTGTTTTCTGGCCGCTCCCCATTATGCATACACATTCACTCTAAACAAAAGAAAGCATGTAAAAAAGACTTTAAAAAACACATACATACAGTATGGCAAATAAAAATGGCAAACATTAGCACTGCATCAATGCCTGTTTCTATGGAAATGACACAAATCTGTCAACTTATGAATACGCATCTCTACTGCTTGCATATGAGAGACCAACAATCCTTTGAATAACCAAACAGCATTCACATGGCGCTTACATGTTATAATAATAATAATAATAATAATATATGCCATTTAGCAGACGCTTTTATCCAAAGCGACTTACAGTAGTGAATGTATACATTTCTCAGTATATGTGGCACCAGTGGGGATTGAACCCACAACCTAAGTGTTGCTAACGCTGTGCTCTACCAACTGAGCCACAGATCAGTTGTTCATCTGCAACTGATAGGTTCAAGCATTTGTACACTTGAAAACACCCTATCAATAATTTCCGTGCTTACTGGGCATCCAGCAAACAAACAAGAAAACTATAGCATAGTGTGAGAAATAATTGTTACTACTAATCAAATTGTTACAAACAGGCAGATCTCTTCATGTGAATGACATGGGATTCTCCATTCCAGTGTACAGCATAGTGTACAGCACTAGGAGGGCATTCACTTTGCCACCAGAGAAGTGAAACTCAACCAGCCCAGAAGCATCAACGAGGGTGAGAGAGAGCAAGAAAGACAGAGTGAGAGAGAGGGGGGGACAGAGAAAGAGAGAAGGGAAGACAGAGAGAGAGAGCGAGGATGACAGAGAGAGCGAGGAAGACAGAGATCAAGAGAGAGAGAAAAGGAAAGAGAGATTAATATGGTGATCAGCCTACCTCCTGCAGCTGAACTCGTACTTTGTTTATGGCCTTCAGCCACCTCAGTCTGGATGGAGAGAAGAGTGGAGGCCCATCATCCAGGAAACTGAGAGAGGGAGAGAAAGTAGAAAGTGAAAGAGTGAGAAAATATGCACATCTGCACACCCCATCATAAACACTATGCCTTGGTGCTGCACTACACAGCATGGCATCCTATTCTCAAACTGGATTGCTGGACAAGCACCACAGCACGCACATAACACTGGAAATTTGGCAACAGTGGGTACTTTGCAATCTTAACAATTTATTTTTACATCCCACACAATCACCAACTACCTAAATGAAAACAAAACAATTCAAGGCTTCCAAAAATAAAGCATCCAATTTATGTCCCCACATACAGGATTCTCAAAATAAAAGCTTCAGAATTCTGTCCCTGAACATGATATTATGAGGTTAAAGCCTCAGATTTCTGTCAAAGACCACCCACACCTGCTGAGTTTCTCTGTCTTCTTCTCCTGGGGTTCTGGCGACTGGGTTGGAGCGATCTGGGGGATGTCTTGCAGAGGTGCCTTCTCATCCAACCCCTCTTCCTCACCCTCCCATGTAGGGGTGTGTCCATTGGCAGGGCGGTAGCTGCTGGAGCTGTGGTACGAGTGGTAAGAGTCCGGGTCTCGCCGCTCCTCCAGCTCAGAGCTGAGCTGGGAGCTGGCCTGACTGAGGTTCCCCGAAGAGCCAAAATGGCTGCTGTCCACCGGGCTGCCGGGAGAGAAACCAGCCAGTGTTACAATCCTGAGAGACAACTCAGGGGGGTTTCCCTGACCCTGGCAGCTCTCTTTGTACCTTTTCTTCAGATGTATGGCACTTTTAAAAAACTATTTTACTAGATAAATCTGCTGGATTGGCACACCAGCTTACCTGCATATTCTTAATTTTGAATCTTTCTATTTTTTATTTTACAGTGTATTGCATAAAGAACGTCAATCAAACCAAACTGGGGTTTCCAGTGTATTGATCACTTTGTTTTCTGTCAGATGATGGCAGCATTCTTCTTGATTATGGATGTAATCATTCACATTAAAGCAGGATTTAATAAACATAAATAGAAGGTCATGCCTACAGCCATGTTCACAACATCTACATCAACATCTCATTTTCTGCACAGTCAGAGATTTACAGGTTTCATAACATACAGTGCTCCCTGAATATAACACAATTACTAGGATATTGTGTTATTGATGTTCTCCAATATACAAAATGGTTTATAAGGTCAATGGCAATAATGCTGAGAAGGGGACGAAATGAGGCTCAATTCTTTTGGCATTATGCTGTTCCATGTCATAGGAGACCACATTATACCAAAGAAGCCCTGTATCTATGCATGGGCTATTTGAGTTCTGAGATCATTTATCCTATAGGTCAGAGCCAAATTACTTTTCTGTTCTTTTTTATTGCCACGTATAGCAGATTGCGTCACTCTCATGCTTTATATAAATCTCTCTGTACTTGATGCATGTATATAAATTGGCTTTGCAGTCCAAGATATAATTCAGTGAACAGGGCTGTGAGCTCACATTTTAAATGCTAAAAAATAAATAGCATCAGTTCCTTCCAACATCACAGTTCCATCACTGGAATGGAACTAACAACAGTGTTAATAAAGGGACAAAATAGCCTTTTATCTTCGTGTTTTTCATTGGGAACAAGTCTAAAGGTTTGCACTTTAAATGCAATTTTTTTTTGCTCATTCTGTCTTTACACCTGAATGTGTAATATCTCTAACAAAGATTGTTATATTATAAAGATGTTATATTCATATGAATATAATTTCATTCAAGAGCTCTAAATTTGAGGTTTGTATATGTTTTATTTTATATATCGACCCACTTCAATATGCCTTATTGGGTCAAGAGCCCAAGAACTGCCCATCAGTGAAGAGAGTTCCAAAGAGACTGAACAATTTTTAGATAGAAAAGTTGTCCATTTATTTGTTGGATTTTTTATAATGTAGGCCCCTTTGGATTTATGAAGGATTGGAAAATAAGCTTCCACTCGACACTATGATCAAACATCTAGGTGAATGATGATCTAATAAGTCAAAGACAGCTGATTGAACGTGTCAAAAAGTTACCTATCTAACGTTCACACAACATTAAATTAGCTAATGGGACACAGTACATACTACAACGAAGACACACAAAGATATTAAAACACAAACAAAACAGAACAACAAAAATAAACTGGTGGATACTTTTTCTTTTGGGATGTCATTTCTACCTTTTGATTCTCGAGATATCAGTGCATTATAAATGGCTTTGAAAATGCCATTTATTATGCTGCTACTAGCCTTTTTTCAAGGTCCATCTTTGACGATTGCTTGTCCTGAAGCAGTCCTGCCTTGGAATCTGCAAGGGGAAGGGGTTCGACGAGGGAGTTCTTTTCCTTACTGGCTTGGGGTTTCAACTCGTCTGTCTCGGGTAGGAAAGTGGGTTCCTTGGGCTTCACTACACTCTCTGGCAGGGTTTTATCCTCTATAAGGTCTACTGATGCCTGCTTATGTACCCCTATGTTCTCCTTGCTCTTATCTAAGCTTTGAGATTTCCCCAGGGAGCCCTCCCTGGGCTCGTCATCACCACTGCTATCCGCACCCTCTGTTTCATCTGAATCTGGTGTGGGCTGATCAGGTTTGGTTTCACTGAAGGTGTTGTCAGCTTTGAGATCAAGTGGTTTGATGTCTATACCTTTGGACTGGGGTACGACAGTGGGTGGCGACTGTGGCTTTAGCATATCAGGGGTCTGCCAGGGGAAGCCTAGCTTCTTACTGAGCGCCAAGGCCACCATCGGCTCTTCCTTTGCTGAGGCGGGTTTTTCCTCTTGGAAGAGGCTAACTGAGAAGCTCTTGAAGCCTGATAGGAGGCCTCTGTCTTCTGTCGGCAGTGCCTGAGGCCCTTTGCGAACGGTGGGTGGAGAGGAGAAGAGGGACCCAAAAGGTTTACCGCTGTCAGCAGCCACAGACATAAAGCCAAACGAGTTTGCAGACAAGCCAGCAATCTCAAACATGGACTTAGTGGGAGGAGGTTCCACAGCCGATTGTGGTTTTCCAGCTGAAGGAGTTCCCTGAACACCTTCTAATGGAGGCTGAGCTTTGGCCAGGCCTTCACCCTTAGCTTCCCCTGTGACCAGCCCAGGCTCCTCATGTACTACCTCTTCCTGGAGTGAGATATCTTTTTTCTCCACAGTTTCCTCAGCAGGAAGGCTCTCCTGAGCTGCTGCAACAGTAAGCAATGTTTCAGTTTCCAATGTGGAAGGAGAACCTCCTACACCAATGGGCATTTCAGATTTCTCTGCAGATATGGATTTAGTAGTCTCAGCTAAGGCTTCTGTATCGGGAACTGAATCATAAGTGACATCTTCTGTTCCTGATACTGGTTTTAACTCATCTATGATGGCTTCGCCATCACCGACTTCTGTAGCTAGTTCCCCGGTTACAGCTTTCAATATCTCCTCAACATTAGATTTGGATATTACAGTAGCTTCACCAGCTGATTTAGCCTGATCTGTGACACCACCAGCAGCCATAGCTAAATCTTTTGGAACTCGTTTTCCAGACTGAGGCCTAGTTGTTGGAGGTGGCTTAGTCCCTGCATCAGGTGGCTCGGGTCCTTTGAACATGCCAAAGAGGTCACCTTTCAGGGAATCTGTTGGGAGGCTGGTGGGAAGGTTGAAGAAGGAGCTCTTCTGCTGTGGTTGGGGTACAGGGCTGGGAGAGGACTTAAAGAATGACGATTGTGGTGCTGAGAAAAAGCTGCTGGTTGTGGGCTTAGAGGGAGCACTTGGTCCAGAGAACATCTTGAAGCCAGACATGAAGCCAGAAAACACTTCCACTGAGGAGTCCAGGACAGACTTATCTGGTTCAGGAGGCTTCTGTGGTCCTCCAATCCTCTGACCTGTGGCTTGACCTGGAGGAATCGTCTCCCTTGGTTTAGGCTGTGTCTTTGGTGGGGGCTGAACAGGAGGGATTTGCTGTGCTATTACTAGAGGTTGCTCAGCTGCTAGAGGTTTGTCTGCTTCTGGAGGTTCCTCAATCAGTTGTCTTTGTTCTGTTGCGGGAGGTTCTGATTCCTGAAGTTTCTCAGTTATAGGAAGTTGCTCTGTTTTAGATGGTTTCTCAATTTCAGGTAGTTGCTCTGTGTCAGGAGGTTGCTCTAATCCAAGACATTGCTCTAATTCAGCCACTTCCTCCATTTCAGGAAGTTTCTCTGTGTCAAGAGCTTTCTCTATTTCTGGAAGTTGTTCTTTTTCCAGAGATTGTTCAGTTTCTGTGAGTGGCTCTATTACTGTAGGCTGCTTGTTGTCTTGAATTTGCTCAGTGTCTAGCTGTTGCTCTTTTAGTTGTTCTGATGTAATTTCCTCAGATTGAGCTAAAAGTGCTTTGTCTTGATCACTGGCACCAACACATATGATATCAGGTACAATATTGGTGATGTCATGCACAGTAAAGTCCTCAGTTTTAGCAGTTTGATCACAGCTGGATTCACCTTTAATAGGCAGAGCAGTTACATTCTTCTTGGGGATGTTTTGCTGGGTCTTCCCCTCAAGGCATTTCTTTAACAAGCCATCAGATTTCTCGAGAAGCTGTATGTTCTCTTTTATTTTTTCACTCTCTGTATGCTGCACATCAGTAGTGGGGACAGGTGTTTCTATGTTTGATAGTGCTATTCCCAGCATGGATTTGACTGCATCTACACCAGCTTTTCCACCGGTTTCATCCTGAGGCTTAGTCACATCTAGCTTCTTCTCATCCGTAAAGGACATACTGAGGAGGCCAAAACGACCTGCTTTGGGTTTGTTTTGTTCAGGAACAGTAGTGTGTGAGAAAATAGGCGGAACCTTGAAAAGATCCTCTGCCTCAGGAGGATTGGATGTTGTTAGCGCTGCCCTTGATTGCATCTGACCTGGACCTGACTGGGGACTAGGCCCACCGATCATAGAAAACAAGCCTTTGCCAGGCGGCTCTTTGGGCCTTGATGTTCCTGGAAGTATGCCACCCTGAGTTGGACCTTTTGGGTTGGCAGCAGACTGGGGACTAGGTCCACTGAACATAGAAAATAAGCCTGTGCCAGGGGTGTCTTTAGGTGCTGATGACCCAGGTAGAATACCACCAAGGATTGATGAGCTGGTTGACTGCTGGGGACTTGAGCTACCAAACATAGAAAATAATCCTTTACCTGGTGGTTCTTTAATGCTAGCTGTTCCCAGGACAGTGGGTCCTCCAGCAGTAGGTCCTCTTTGAACAGAAGGTGGCTGAGAACTAGAACCACCAAACATAGAAAACAACCCTATGCCTAGTGAATCTTTGGGTGCGGATGCACCTGCAGGCATACTTCCTTGGGGTGGGCCTCTTTGACCAGGGGAAGACTGGGGACTAGGCCCACTAAACATTGAAAATATGCCTGCACCAGGTGTTTCTTTAGGTGCAGATGATCCAGGAAGGAGTCCATCCAGAAATGATGACCCAGTCTGGGAGGCTACCTGCTGAGGACTGGGCCCACTAAACATTGAGAGTAAACCTTTAGCAGGGGGCTCTTTAGGTGCCACATGTTCTGGAGGAATTACTTCTGAGGTTGATTCTTCTTTGTGTGGAGTAGGCTGAGAACTAAGCTCAGCAGGTTTTTCACTTGGAGGTTTTAATGCAGGCTCAGCCTCTGCCAAGGAAGTGACTTCAGTGGCTAATCTTTGCAACAGAGTTGCAACAGAATGGACATTAATCTCATCAGACAAAGTTACTTCATGTTTAGGTGGCACAGTGCATGCACTCGCTTCTGCAACATCAATTTCAGGGGTTACTTTTTCTTGGAGACTAAGCTCACTGGATGAAGTCACATCACCTTCTATTGGAGGTATCTCATTGGGCACAACTACTTCAGAGAGTGTAATTTGGGGAATTGGTATTTCTTTTAGACTATAGTCATTGGACAACACTACTCCATCTTCACCTGCAGCTGTCGCTATGGGTACAGTTCCATCAGAGATTGTGACTTCACTGGTTAAATCTTCCTGAAGCGAGGCAGAATAGACACTAAGTTGTCTGGGTGGAGGGCCACACCTAACTGTTACTTCAGTAGATAATTTAACTTCATTTAGCTGGACCTCTTTAGATGTATTTGTATCTATTGGAGTGGTTTCAGAGGTTAATACTGTCGGGAATGGGGCAGGCTGGAGACTAGATCCACTAAGCATGGAAAATAACCCCTTTCCAGGTGATTCCTTAGCTCCAGTTGATCCAGGGAGAATGCCACCAAGGATAGTTCCAGCTTGGGAAGGGGTATGCTCAGGATTAGACATAGTGAACATAGAAAGAATACCTTTACCATTCAAATCACTAGTCTGAGATGTTTCAGGTGTTAATCCGGAGTCAGTTGGAGAAGGCTGGGTGCTAGTTCCACTGAGCATGGAGAGTAAACTTTTGCCTGGTGTGTCAGTGCATGGAGACGCAGCAAGAGTTGGCCCTGCCTGAGTGGTAGCAGGTTGGGGACTAGGTCCACTGAACATCGACAATAAGCTTTTGACTGGAGCTTCACTTGATTGTGATATTCCAGGAGCTGACCTTGACTCAGCTGAAGAAGGATGCATGATACTTCCACTGAGCATGGAGAGTAAACTTTTGCCTGGTGTGTCAGTGCATGGTGATGCAAGAGGAGTTGACCCTGCTTGAGTTGTAGCAGGTTGGGGACTTAGTCCACTGAACATTGACAATACGTTTTTGCCTGGAACGTCACTAGATGGTGCTATTCCAGGAGTTGAGCCTGCCTCAGCTGAAGAAGGCTCGGTTATAGTTACACTGACCATGGAGCATAAGCTTTTGCCTGATGTGTCTGTGCATGGAGATGCTGCAGGAGTTGAGCCTGTCAGGGTCCCAGCAGGCTCGATGATAGGTCCACTGAATATGGAAAACAAACCTTTCCCTGGTGCATCTTTAGTAGCATAGATTCCAGCCACAATTTCCTCAGTGGTTGTCTCTGTTGAAGAAGGCTGAGGACTTGATCCACTAAACATTGAGAGGAAACCTTTACCTGTTGTATCAATGCTTGCAGATACTGTATGAGTTTGTACTGTCTGGGTTTCAGCTGGCTCAAAGCCAGATCCACTGAACTTTGGCAATAAACCTTTTCCATTGCTTAGGGATGCTGCAGGAGTGGACTCTGTCTGTGTTATAGCAGGCTGTGTGGTAGGTCCACTGAACATTGACAATAAACTTTTAACTGATGTGTCAGTTGAGGTAGTTGCAGGGGATGATCCTGTCAGAGCTGTAGAAAGTTGGAGGCTAGTACCACTAAGCCTAGACAACAAACCTTTGCCTAATGAGTCAGTGCTTGGGGAAACAGCAGGAGTTGATCCAGACTGGGACATAGCAGGCTGGGCTGTTCGTCCAGTGAACATTGACAGTAACCCTTCGCCTGGTGGATCAATTGTTGTTGGAGATGCCCTGGGAAGAGCTACATCAGGGGGTAAACTGGTCTGGATTGGCCCAGACCCACTGAATCTTGAAAGTAAATCCAGTTTAGCAGGAGGCTCTTGCTTACTCTGTCCTGTTGAAGGTATACCTTTAGGTGTAGATGACCTCTGGCTAACAGTGGCTTTGGAAGAAAATATCTGAGGTGCCTGAGGCTGGTCTGGTTTGGATACAGCACCAATTTCAAGTGGGCTATCGTCTCCAATGCCACCCACAGTTGACTGCTTACGAATACCCTTAAGCCTGCGAGTCATTTGGGGCAAAACACTACCAGCTTCACTTATCACCTCTTGCATTTGTTGCTGTGGAGGAGAATCAGTGGAGTAATGTCCAATTGTGTTGCTCCTCATGCAAAGTCTCTGCAGTGGAGCTTGTGATTGTGGCTGTGCCGGGGGAGATTTTGGAAGGTGCCATTGAGATAATGGGGGCTCCATATTTAATGGGTCAACAGTTGACTCACTTAGATTAGACCCTTCTTTGTTCAAATTCGCTGCAGCAGTCAAAGCAGCATCAGCACCAGCAATAACATGAGTTGCAGGAGGTTTTGGAGGCTCTGGTTTTGGCTCTTCCTTCAGCAGTGTTGATCTGTATCCTGGGGGTATACTAACTGATGGTGTTTCCCCTGATTTTCCATATGATTTATACGAGTAGTCTGATTTTACCTGTGGTGTAGTAGACTTGTTATGCTGGTATGTAGGTAGTACAGTGAACTGGTTCAATAAAGTTGTCTCTCGGCTTAGTTGTTGAATCTCAGCTTGGTGAAATAATGGAGGCTGCCTCTGTTGCTCATAAAGGCCAGGGAAAATGCAAGTTGTGGTTGTTTGTGAGGGAGGAACAGGAACATTCTGAGGGGAAACTTCCTTTACTTGCCAATCAGGGCTTCCATCATTTATCTCCATTGTCAGATCAACAGCCTCCAACAGTGAGTTATGACTGGTAGCATTTGCCTGCTGCTGCTGTTGTTTGGTGTCCATCCTTACTTTCTTCAGCTTTTCCATTGTGAAGTCCACAGGCTGCCCTTTCTGTGATGAAATTGAATCATCAATCGTCTGGGAGAGGTCCTTTTGCTTCTCCTCTCCTTTTTGAACAGGGGTAGAGAAGTCCAGAGGAATGCTACAGAGCCAGGAATCCCTTAGTTGCTGCCTTGAAACCCATGGCAAAGAGCCCATTGAGTGGCGTCTGCTCAGGTAATTTCCCATGTCTGGCTCTTGCTGCAGATGCTGTATTTTTACAGATTGCTCTTGTGATTGGGCCAATTTTTGAGGCTGCTGTTGAGGTGATGGTGGCTCTATTTTAATAGATCCACGGGCAGCAGTGAGATCAGTAGCAGTATCAGGAGCAGACTCTTTCCTCCCCACTGATTTTTCACTGGATGTAGGGGGAAATGCATCAGATATTTTGGACATATCCAATGGGCTTGTGAGAGGCTTGTCTTCTTTTTCTTCTTTAATTGGTTGTGCAAGGGCCTGGTTAGATTTATGGATGAGTTGTAGTGGTCGAGAGGTCTGGTTTGTTAAAGAAGACACTTTGAAAATATGTGGCATCTGGGAATGGAGGATAGATGGTTCCTCTCTGACTCTAATGTCAGGAAGAGGCTGCTGTTGAGGTGATGGTGGCTCTATTTTAATAGATCCACGAGCAGCAGTGAGATCAGTAGCAGTATCAGGAGCAGACTCTTTCCTCCCCACTGATTTTTCATTGGATGCAGGGGGAAATGCATCAGATATTTTGGACATATCCAATGGGCTTGTGAGAGGTTTGTCTTCCTTTTCTTCTTTAATTAGTGGTCTGGTTAGGTTTATGGATGAGTTGTAGTGGTCGAGAGGTCTGGTTTGTTAAAGAAGACACTTTGAAAAGATGTGGCATCTGGGAATGGAGGATAGATGGTTCCTCTCTGACTCTAATGTCAGGAAGAGGCTGCTGTTGAGGTGATGGTGGCTCTATTTTAATAGATCCACGAGCAGCAGTGAGATCAGTAGCAGTATCAGGAGAAGACTCTTTCCTCCCCACAGATTTTTCATTGGATGTAGGGGGAAATGCATCAGATATTTTGGACATATCCAATGGGCTTGTGAGAGGTTTGTCTTCCTTTTCTTCTTTAATTAGTTGTGCAGGGGTCTGGTTAGGTTTATGGATGAGTTGTAGTGGTCGAGAGGTCTGGTTTGTTAAAGAAGACACTTTGAAAAGATGTGGCATCTGGGAATGGAGGATAGATGGTTCCTCTCTGACTCTAATGTCAGGAAGAGGCTGCTGTTGAGGTGATGGTGGTTCTATTTTAATAGATGCACGAGCAGCAGTGAGATCAGTAGCAGTATCAGGATCAGACTCTTTCCTCCCCACTGATTTTTCATTGGATGCAGGGGGAAATTCATCAGATATTTTGGACATATCCAATGGGCTTGTGAGAGGTTTGTCTTCCTTTTCTTCTTTAATTAGTTGTGCAGGGGTCTGGTTAGGTTTATGGATGAGTTGTAGTGGTCGAGAGGTCTGGTTTGTTAAAGAAGACACTTTGAAAAGATGTGGCATCTGGGAATGGAGGATAGATGGTTCCTCTCTGACTCTAATGTCAGGAAGAGGCTGCTGTTGAGGTGATGGTGGTTCTATTTTAATAGATGCACGAGCAGCAGTGAGATCAGTAGCAGTATCAGGATCAGACTCTTTCCTCCCCACTGATTTTTCATTGGATGCAGGGGGAAATTCATCAGATATTTTGGACATATCCAATGGGATTGTGAGAGGCTTGTCTTCTTTTTCTTCTTTAATTGGTTGTGCAGGGGTCTGGTTAGGTTTATGGATTAGTTGTAGCGGTCGAGATGTCTGGTTTGTTAAGGAAGACACTTTGAAAAGATGTGGCATCTGGGAATGGAGGATAGATGGTTCCTGTCTAACTCTAACGTCAGGAAGAGAAAGCTTCCTCTGTTGTGCACGATACCACTGTTTGAGGTCTGAAGAGGTGGGAGTTGTGCTAGTGTATGAAAGTGTGACAGTCACCTTCTGAAAGGAGATTTCCTCTGACCCTTGATTTATCCAGTCAGGAACTTCATCATCATCATCATCATCATTCTCCACTTTAAGATCAACAGCATTGATGTGTATTTTCTGATCCACAACATTTTCCTGCTGCTGTTTTTTCTCCATTCTGATTTTCTTGAGCTTATACCGTGTGAAGTCCAGAGGCTGCTTTTTCTGTGTTGATATAGAATCATCCATCGCCCGAAGAACTTCCTTCTGCTTTTTTTGTTGACCACAATTTTGAATAGTTGCTGAGAAATCCAGAGGGCTGCTACTGACCTGTGTCTCTGTTGAGTCCTGACTTGGGACCCAACGGAGCTCATTTTTATAGTGTAAAGGAATTTGCTGGAGTGGCATAGGGTTCAGTGCATCCTGGCCATTTATGTTTTCTTTCATGTTTGTTCTTTGCAATAGCTGCTGTGAAACAATTGACTGTGGAGTTGCATTCGGTCTGGTTACTGTTAAAGTATTAGCCGCAGACTCATTTCTCTCTGGTGACTTGGCTTCAGTCACAAGAGCCATCATTTCTGGTTTAGGTTCCTTGATCCCTACTGCTGACTTGAAAAAGCCTAGGAGTGCAGTTGTTTGTGATACCTCTGCTGGTTTTTCCAATGGTTTAGCGGCTGGCTGGGCAGAAGTATCGAACACGTTGGGTATCTTCAATGGGCTTTTGAAAGAGTAGTCAACTTTGTGTTGTTGTGGAGTTGTGACAGGCTGGCTTGGCTGGACTGTGGATTGCATTGGTGCAGTACACTGATTTGACAACAAAGGCTGTCTCGCAAGTCTCCCTGCTGTAGGAGGTGTAGATAAAGCCTGAGAAGTTTTAGTAGCTGGCTGTGGCATCTGTTGCCCTGGATTCTGAACCATTCTACTTGGCACACTAGCCTCCTCTTTAATGATCTTTGACTTCAGATTCTGAAAGCCTGATGAAAGGATGCCGACTGCCTGCTGATCCACTGATGGAACATCTTGAGATTGTTGCTCTTTTTGAATCAAACCAGATATCAATGAAGATAAATTGTCCTGAGGCAGTTCGGGTAGTTTTCTAGGATATGCTGGAGATTCTGGAAGTTTCCTAGGAGATGTGGGAGGTTCTGGAAGTTTTCTAGAAGGTGTGAGAGGCTCAGGAATTCTTCTTGAAGTCATGGGAATTTCAGGAAGTCTTCTTGAAACAGTGGATGAGACTGTTGGCTCTGGTAAAGTGCAAGTTTTTTTCAATTCAGAATCTGGAGCTTTGCTCACAAAGTCACCTATAGTTGAGAAGATGGAGGAGATCTTCTGGATTGGCTGACTCAGCTGCTCCTCCGCAGAATGCATTTTCTTCTCCAGCTCGGCAGACCATTCATCAACATAACCTATTCTAATTTCAGGAACCTGAGGCTGCCTCTGTTGTGGACGGCACTGGCTATAAAGTCCAGGGGATGTGTATGTGGTTGTGGCATATGATAGTGACACAGAAACTGTCTGAGCAGAAAGCTCCTTCAATCCTTGATTTTTCCAGTAGGGACCACCATGGGTCCTCTGCATCTTCGCTGTCAGATCAGCAGCCTCCAGAAGTGGTTCACAATTAGTTGTGTTTGCCTGGTACATTTGTCCCATCTCCAACTGGACCTTCTTCAACTTGTACATGGTGAAGTCCACAGGCTGCTCCTTCTGTGCGAGAATGGATTCCTCAAACATCTGGGAGAAACGTCCCAGGCTCATATTCATGATTTGATCACCTTTTCTGAAGGCTGCAGAAAGGTCAACAGGAGCATTAGGGAGCTGTGAGTCCCTCTGGTGTTGCCAAGGGGACCAAAGTGGGTCATCCTCATTGTAGAGTGGAATCTTGAAACCACACAGTGTGACCTTCTCTTTCTGTTGCAAAGTTCTTGCTAAGACACTGGAAAACTCCCCATACTTACGAACCTCTTCCTGAAGGGTGCACGCATACACATGCTTCCCAGCTCTGTCAGTTAGCAGGGAATAGATATATTCTTCATCAGTGTATACATAGTATCCACAATCACCAGCTTCAGCAGGCCACCACATTCCTTGTTCCAGCAGAGAAAGCCACTGCTGGTACCACTCTGACTCATCAAAGAACATATCGTCGTCCATATCTCCATTATTTACAGCTGAGCAGCTCAAGTCCATAGCACAGTGAGTCAAATCCAAAGGGCTTTTTTTAGCTGCATGCCACTTAAGAAAGTCTGCAGCTGCTTTAACATTAAACCGCCCTTTTTCTGACTCAGCTATTTGTACCTGTTTAACACAAGAACTGTCAGAATTTGCAACATCATTCTGGTCAGATGTGTTACATTCATTAAGGGACTGGCACCTGATTATTTTTGCTTTCACCTTCTCTGTAGTCAAGTTCAGGGCACTCATGTCTTCAATCCAAGGTTTTTGCTTCCCCAAGCCATTTTGATTGGACAGATCTCCTAAGTTCTCACAGCTTCTCCAGCGTTTCTTAGTTCTACAGGTCATATCAAATAGTATTAGCTCCTCATCTGGGGACTCATGAAAGCAATTCTGTATTGGGTGGTTAGTAAACTCCTTCCAAGGGTGTGAAGGAATGGAATATTGACTAGTGTCCATCGCTCTAGGGTTCCACCACTGAGGAGGCTCCAAAAAGTGTGTCTCATGTAGCCGCTGTTTGTATCCCAAACCTGATAAATAATTCTGAGCCTGTTCAGCAAGGGTCTCTGAAAAAACATTTTCATTGAGCTGCTGCCACAGGTGATCGTCTAGAAGGCAGTGCTGCTCATAAATGTGTAAAGGATTTGCTCCATGATCTGCAAAAGAGTATAGCAGGTCTTCATAACTATATTCATCTGGGATGCTGTATAATGGATAGAGCTCCTCTTGCAAATACTGCTGAGAAGCTGTCATAGCAGAAATTGGAAGCTCTTGTCTCAAGTAATTTTCCATGCCATAAGATGTTTCAATTGGATGGTACTGCGTATTGTAAAACTGATTAGGTAAATAGCCATTGCTATAAGATGAATCAAGTACATAATGAGGTTGAGCTGTCACAGTCCTCGAGCTCGAACCTTCAGTACTGCTTGACAAGGCAAGGTTCTGAACATCACCTTTATTTTGCTTTAGAAATAGTCGATTGAGGATCCCCACACCTTTTTCTGATTCCTGCCCTGGTGCTGAGGTACTGTTATCTTTTGATCCTGTCTTGAATATGTTGGAGAGCAAACCTCCACTTGGCTTCTGTTCAGTGCCCTCCTGCTGCTGAGGTTTTTCCCTTGGTTTTGGTGAAGCGATTTCTTCACTTGAACCCTGTCCAAAGATTCCAGTGAGAAAGCTTTGCTGTGCTGGTGACTGGTCTCTTTCAGTTGTGTGAATCTGAGAGAGCTGGGGCTGCATCTGCTTGTTATGCAGAGTCTGTGGATGTCTTACACCAGCTTTATTACCTGAGTGCATCTGTTGTGGATCATAGGTCTGGCCAAAAGGAACCTCTTTGTTTACAGATACATCCTCAGAAGGTGTAAACTTGCTAAGCAGTCCAGAAAGCAACCCTCCAGGCTCTTGTGGTGGAGGATTTGGATTTTCCCCAAGCCTGTTGGATGGATCCTGGCTTGCCTTATTTGCAACTGGTGTCTGTTTTTGCTGTGATTCAGTATCTGAAGTTGTTAACTTAAAAAGTCCAGATAGCAGACCCCCTGTTAGATTGGGCTGCTGTGCTGAACCTTGCTGTGGAGGTTTCTGATCTTGTCTGTTGGATTGTTGCTGATTACCTGATGAGATAAATTGTTGCTGTGTGGGAGAAGGTTGGTTAGATACATTGTCTGAAGTGGCTAACTTAAAAAAGCCAGAAAGGAGCCCTCCAGATGGTGTGGCTTGCTCAGGAGGAGCTTGACTTTGACCTGGCATATTTACCTTGCTTGGCTGTAGCTGACCAGGCTGATAGCCAGATGGTGGCTGCTGCTGTTCGGGTATATTATCTGTAGCTGTTAACTTGTTAAAAATCCCAGATAGCAACCCTCCTTGTTGTGGTTCAGCTGCTGCACTCTGCTGTGGAGGAATCTGATTTTGTCTCTGCAAAAGTTGTCTGTTGCCTGGTTGCTGATTAGGCCGAATTCCTTGGGGCCCTGGCTGCTGGACTGGAGCAGGCTGGCTAGTTGAGATAATATCTGAAGAGCCTAAGCTAAAGAACCCTGAAAGGAACCCTCCCTGTTGGCTAGGTGTCTGTGACTGTTGCAACACAGGCTCTGGAGAAGCCAGCTTATTAAACAGCCCTGAAAGCATCCCACCTGGCTGACTAGGGGGTGTTTGCGGACGGGGAACCTGATTTTGCCTTTGCAAGTTTTGCCTGTTCACTTGCTGTCTATTAGGCTGATTGCTGGGGTCACCAGGTTGCTGCTGTGCTGGAGGAGGTTGGTTAGTGGACACATTTTCTGTAGAACCCAGGCTGAACAGTCCAGAGAGGAACCCTCCTTGTTGGTTAGGGGTTTGTTGGGGTGGGTTACCCTGTTTAATATCTGGCTGACTATCAGGTGGTGGTTGTGGCTGTTGGGGTACATTATCTGGGGAGATTAACTTATTAATAAACCCAGATAAAATCCTATCTGGCTGACTTTGGGGTGATTGCTGCGGTGGAACCTGACAGTTTAGTTGTGTCTGATTATGTTCACTGCCAGGAGGGCCTGGCTGCTGCTTGGCAGGGGAGGGTTGCATAGTGTCAGGGGTTGCTATTTTCAAAAGTCCTGATAACAGACCACCAGATTGATTTGAAGGTGGTGCTCCTTCCTGGGGAGGCCCAGGTTGTTCTTGCTGAGCAGCAGGGGGCTGACTAATAGCAGGGATATTTTCAGAAGATAATTTAAACAAGCCAGACAGTAGACCTCCTGGCTGACTTGAAGGTGCAACACTTTGGTCCTGTCCTTGTAAAGTCCTTTGTGAGTGAGATTTCAGTTCCTCAGATTGAATGCCAGGGGATACCTTTACTAGCTGTGCAGGTGGTGGCTGGTTGCCAGAAGCTGTTTCAGAGGCAAATTTGAAAAGCCCAGAAAGAAGCCCTCCATGTTGACTAGGACCTGCTGCAGTTTTCTCTGGAGGACTCAGATTTTCCCCTGGAAAGTTTTGTGCATTAACCTGTGGCTGATTAGTTTGACGACAAGAAGGTATTTGTTGCTTCTGTGTAGCAGGGGGCTGGTTACCAGGTGAAGCCCATCTAAATAACCCAGAGAGCAAACCTGGTGGTTGGGGAGATGCTGTTCCTTGTGGTGGATTCTGACTACCAGGCTGTGGCTGATTATTCCCTGGAGTGGATGAAAACATCACTGAAAATAGTCCTCCCTGCTGAGGTTGAGCTGTCCCAGCCTCTGCATTGTTACCACTTGACACATCTTCAGGTGCAGCCAATTTAAGCAGTCCTGAGAGGAAACCCTGGGGCTGCAGCTGTGGTTGGGGCTCAGATTCACACTGGGGATTTTGTTCATCACCCATTAATATTGCTCCTTGTTCTTGACTCAGCTTCCCAACCTTCATATCTGAGGCTGATTGATCACTGGGGACAGTCTTGCTTGACAACGTTGAGTCAAGAGAGACAGTGGTGTCCTGTGGTTTTGCCTGTAGCTGACCTTGCTGGGTGTGCACATCCTCATTTGAGGTCACCTTAAAGAGGTTGGAGAACCACCCTGTATCTGTATTCCCTCTTGGCACACTTTCAAGAAGAGCGGCACGCAAATTAGTTTTAACTGCATCAGGGTTCCCAGATGATGCTGCACTTGTAGTGTCTGAAACTGGGAATGCTACACTGCCTGTTTTGGGAGCACCACCATCTTCACCAGTGGAAAATTTCAGAAACCCAGATAACATTCTCCGTTCTGGTTTTGGACCTTGTGGAGCAGGAGCATTTTCAGAGGAAAAAAAAGGAAGCTTTATTTTGTTGCCCAGAGAGAATGACTCCTCTAGAGGCTTCTCCACTTTATCCCCACCAGATCTAAAGAGGTTAAACACTGAGGAGGCTGGTGGAATCTCACTGTGGGCAGGTTGTTCTGTAGGCACAGAGGATATCAGTGAGGTAATTGATTTCTTGAAAGGGATGAAAAACCCAGTGTCCTCTGGTTCTCCTTGAATTGTGGGCTTTGCTAGACTTTCTTTGTTCTTTGATTCTGACTTCCCAAGTGTGTCTTTCTCCTGCATGTCACGCATTTGTCCAGAGGAGTCTTTTTCAGTTTGCAGATCCTGAGATCCACTTCCAGATCTCTGCAGTATTCCTTCTCCATCTGTGGAAGACTGATCCTCCAGCTGAGTGCTCTCAGGCTTTTCTAAAGACACTCTCCTATCAGTCTCAGGATAATCTACAGAATCCTCCCTGGATCCCCTACTCCCAGAACTTTTATTTTCCTCTTTAGACTGTGCAGCTTCATCGACGGAGGGTAGCTTATCTGAAAAAAACCTTAAGGGATTCAGTCTACCAAACATGGAATCAGCAATAGAGGGTGACTGGCTTGCAGCTGGTTCCTGGAGTTTGTTACCACTGCCACTGCTCTGCACCTCAGCTCCAGCTGGTTTAGCTTCCTCCTCACTGCCCTGTGGTCTGCTGGGCTTTGATGACTGGAAAGGCAGCAAAGACTGCAGGGAGAATGTTTTCTCAGTTGGAGATTCCTGAGAGGCTGGTGGAACCACAGCAACTGGAGTTGTGCCAGTGGTTTTGGGGACGAAAGACAGAATTTTGGAGATTCCTGATTCAACTGGGAGTGTGGGTTCCTTGCCATCAGAAGGTAGATTGGAAACCAGCTTCTGGCTTACAGAAGTGGACAGCTGCTTGGAACCTGAGCCAACTTTCTCAGTGAGTGAACTGAATAAAGAGGTCACAGCATTCTTTACTCCAGTCATTGCCGGTTCAGCCAGGACATGGTCCTTCCCTTCCGCCAGATTATCTTCCTTACTCTGGTCCTCTTTGCCAGGTTCTGGTTTTAAACTGCCTTGAGGTGACAGCTTTGACTTGTTCACTTTTGGGAGGGGCTCATATTTGCTTATTTCCTCCTCTTTCTCAGCCAGGTACTCGGAAACACTTTCTACTAGGTTCTGCAATTCATCCATGGGGTCCACATTCTCGTAACTTGGCTCCTCCAGCTGAGACAACGCATCCTCTGGATCCTTGTCTCCTGCCTTCCCCAGGAAATTCTTATTGTCCCTGTAGACTTCAGACCTCTCTACGTAGCCAGCATAATGGGAAGCATAATGGCTCTGGCTGTAGTAGCTTTCATTTACAGGAAAAGCAGAGTCCACAATGTAAGCTTCCTGGTCAAGCTCGTCCTCAGAGCCCATGGAGTACTGCAGCTTGTCTGATCCTGAAGAGTCGTACTCAGTCCCTGCCCACACCCTGGCCTCCTCCACCTCCCTGGCTGCTTCCTGCTCCTGAAATGCAGCATAATCTTCCAGGGTGCTCTTCAGCTTGTTTTTCACCCACATCCTGGTCTTATAAATCAGCCCATCCTTGCAAGAATGGTGGTAGGATGTCCTCATCTCCTCCTGTTCCTCCGTCCTGGTTACTTGCTGTAGTACTTGCTCCTCCCTCTGCTGGCAGAGGTACTGAGCCGAGGGGATGAAGGAGATTTCAGGAGGGGATATTTCGTCCTCAAAGCTTCCCGCTTCCTTGTACACTAACCGCACGTCCCTGCTGCCTATGCCATGGTTGTGGTATTTCTTCTTCCTCTGACTGTCCATGGTGTCATCTGGGCTCATGTCAGGAGACAATGCATCACAATCCACAGTCTGATAGAACCGACTGCCTTTGCGCTCAGATGGAACGTTGGCTCTCTTTTTGTCGCCATCGTCCTCCCACTGTTCCTCCTCTGGGTCAAAGTAATCATCCGGCACATTTCCTGGTACTTTGTATTTGCTCTCCCAGTCCTCCACACCCATACCTGAATCTACAGGGATTAGCCGAACCCTTCGTGCACTGTTTGGGGGTCTTGTTAAGATAGTAATTCAGAGTAAAAACAGACAAGGGAATGAAAGACAGAAAAAAAAAAATTTAAAGAATGGGGACAAGGAAACATATGAGTTTCTAAGAAAGACAATGATAAAGTAAATAAAGCATAAAAAGGAACAATGTAAACAATATAATGGAACATTTCAACATTTCAATGGCTCTGAGGAACAAATAAGATATCACAAAAAGACAAATCAGTGAAGTTGAAACCAGACAAATTGCTATGGAAGAAGAATTGCTATCCGAGTCTCTGAGCTGTGAGCCCCTAGCAATGGATACAAAAGGGCCAAATCAGAGAATTCCATCATTGACTGTTACAGAGAAATAGACACCGCGAAGGGTTGTTGTGTTGTCAGTTGCAATATAATTTAAAAAGCTTTTTTAATATGATACTAAGTGATGCTACAGAGACAGGAGAAATAAGTGACTGGAAGCAATCAAAAGGGCAGAACACGGACAAACTAATGCCAGGAAATAATACGAATCTTTAATAAAGCCTGTTGATAAAATCTGCAGGTTCATTCAAAGCAGTTAAGCTAACTGTTATTTAACTTTTATTGGTTAACGTCCTGTTCACCCTACAACACACTTGACCAAAGTTACATGAACGATTATCTAGGCAGCATACGTTATGTTAGAGACTGACTGATCAAACCGCCAATATTAGATACCGTAACTTACAGTAATAACTTTAGCTATGTAGCCAGTGAAATACTTTTGCTAATCAGACAACTAGTAAGCTAGATAACGTCATTAGATAGCCTTGTTAAGCGGCTAGCTTGCTCATGTCTGTTAGCTGGCTAGATGGCAGAAACTGCTACTTCCAAAAATAAACTCACTGCCTGAACATGACACTTTATCTTGACAAATAAAATTAACTAGCACATTGAACTACACAATGACCAAAAACAAAATCATACATGGCACAAAATCATAAATGATATAACAGCAACACAAAATGAGGCAATAGTCCCTTCATCTTCCTAGGGCAGTTCCATGATGCCTGACCTCACACCGACTTCTTCCATAATGTGTGTGTGTGAGAGAGAAAGAGAGAATGTGAGAGTGTGAGTGAGTGAGTGAGTGAAAGAGTGAGATAGAGAGAGAGATTGAATATATTGTGTATGTATCGAATTCTCAAACCACAATAAAATCTTGCAGCATACTAGTTTAACAACTCTTTAAAGAGCTGTGACATTCCTGACTGAGTACATGCCCATTGTAATTAAGGCAAGTGAAGGGTAAGAGTATAATTCTAAGTGCAAGCTGCTTCCTTTATCTGATCTGTAAAAATAGCATTTGAAACAGCCCTGTGAGAAACGCATTAGAGGTTGAAACAATCTGGGACCCAGCTGCAATCGCCATCAATTTTTATTCCATTTCAGCCACTTATTGCAGAGCCTGTAATGGCCGTGCTGACATGGCTCTCACTGACAACCACCCACATAGGCCCTACAACAGGGTTTGACTGCAAATTCATTGAATATTCGGCATGTGCTACAGCTGTATTATGCTCCCAATGTTTTTAATTTGTGAACCACTCCCTGTTTGAGACAAATGGAGGAAAATTGAATGGCTCCCAATGGGCACAGCATGGCTCCCTTGCTGGCTGTCAATGTAATCATAACTTATGTTGTGGAGCTCACACATAATGCCCTCCCCTGGTCTGGCTAATCAGGGGGTGGGTTAAAACAAAGTTGCAGTGATTTCTGTAATCAACTTCCTGGTGTTGAAAACTGGAGGGGCCAGATTTGTCACCAGAATTCAGCACTTGAAAAACAGCTTAAATAGCTAAAGGAAACTCCTCCTAAACAAAATTAATGTTAAGTCAGTTGCGATTTTTTGGCTTAAAATAAAGGAGGCTGAAACTCATACCTAAACTGATGATTACTTTCAACCTGTTTCCATTTACATTCCTTGATTATAGTGCTGGAACTCTGAGGCTATCTCAACTTCAACAATAATTATCTTCTCAATACAAACGCAAAACCTTTGCAGGGTCTAAAGCAAAGGTAATCGGTTGCAAATGAGAGTGTGTCATTGATAGTGTGTGACTGGGTGAGAGCGGTTTGTGTGTGTGTGTTGTGTGTGTGTGTGTGTGTGTGTGTTTGTGTTCTCATACCTCGTCCCCCGGGGTTCCCGATAGTCAATGTCATAGCTTTGCATGGAGTCGGTGGCGGACTCCCTGGAAAGGCCCTGGTGGGGAACCCTTCGGCCCATGGGGTACTGGTGCACAGAAGAGTTGGGCTGGGCAGTGGTGTGGTACCGGGGGGGCAGGCTGCTGGTTTCACTGCGGTAATCACTGTCCCTGTCATCAACAGCGCTGTCATGGTCATCCAAGGCTGTGGGTGGGGGGGCAAGACATGCTCCAAAACACAGAAGGGCTTCTCATTTGGTGGGTTTGGGGAAGAATAAGACTAGGAACAGATGTAATGCAGAGGGTCTGGATAGAATGCATACAGGTAATTGTCAAAATGAAGGAAACAATTGTAAATGAAGGATGGAAGGATGGAAGAATGGCGAATGAAACAGCGGAAATGCATCCCTCCAATAGAGTTCCAGACACTTGTAGAATCTATGCCAAGGCGCATTGAAGCTGTTCTGGCAACTCGTGGTGGCCCAATGCCCTATTAAGACACTTTATATTGGTGCTTCCTTTATTTTGGCAGTTACCTGTATATCCCTCCATCTACCTAAAAAAAAGGTATGGATTTAAGCCTCATTCATCCTCCTTGTCCCAGCCTTCCCTGCCTCCCTCAACCACACCAACAAAGCCTCTTGTACCAAACCTATGATCACCATCTACTCCAATGAGGACATATTTAAATGATAGGGAAAAATTACAACAGCAATAAGTGAGTTTTGCCGGAGGTACCATTCTTTTTAAATTATTAAAAATTGAATTTTATGTTTCAAATTCATGAATGACATTGGACAGAGTTTTAGAACTTGGCTAATTCAGCCATCTTTCAAATTAATTATATGTTTGACGTATATCATTAGCAATCTCTTCAATTATAAATAAAAAGTACAAATTGCTATCATTCTTTTTTTCTTCATTTTCGAGCTTTGATATCTTTATTGGTATCTGCAAGGACAAGCTCATTGAATAATTAAATTGCATGGTAAAGGTCAAGGAAAAATCTATACCTCTGTTTCCAATGGTTTGATAAATGAATACTGTATATACCTAAATAAAAATTCTATTAAACACTCACCATAAATAAGAACATAAATGCACACATCCATTCATTATTAACCAATGACTGTCAAAGATTTCATCAGCATCACACTATGAGACCCTTCTGTGGTCGTGGAATGCATAAATACTAGTAAAAGGGTGTATTTTCCTCTCTGGTCTTCAAATGGTTAGGTGGCTGATGGTAATTGTATTTTTTTTCTTGTCTAAAATTACAACTTAAAATAGAGCAATGTGATGTCATATCAATTTCTTATTCATAATTAATTATATTGGAATAACGATATTCCATGATATTTAATAATCTGTTTCATATTGCCTACAAATTATTCATATCATAAACCTGTAGTCTCTCATCCTCTCTCACACACACACACACACACACACACACACTTACTCATACACATGTAAATGTACATGCATGCATGCACAAATACAAACAAACAAACAAACACACACACACACACACAAACACAAACACACACACACACAAACAAACAAACACACACACACACACACACACACACACACACACACACACACACACACACACACACACACACACACACACACACACACACACAAGCTCTCTTTCCATGCCTTTGTGTGTGACTCCCCACCAAACGGAGAGCAATGGAGTGTGGGGCGTGGCGAGTAGGATGTGAATGGAAGTACAAGAGACTGCCTGGTCCTGAAAAACTCTGATAACATTATAAACACACACAGTTTTTAAACATCTCTTGTGTTATTTTCATGTATTTTTCTCAGAATTATCTTGCCTTATTTGTGATGCCCTTTTCTCTGAAACACCTTCTGGTGTACTCAAAAGTATAGATGAATGAAATAGCCTTAAGTGCCGTTTCGTAGAAAAACCCATAATCACATTAAATCATGCCACTTTTAAGGCAAATTAAAACTTCCCTGATGGTACTTTGGAACTCAATTACTATTACTTTAGATTTATTGTTATGGGGGGATTGTGAATTTTTTTTTCCATTTTTGGGCCAATTTTGTTTTTTTTCCACAATATAATGTACATTGAGAAATGTAATTCCAACTAGACTGGGTTGCTTCCTTTATAGCAAAGATCCCATTGATCCAAACTAATCAGCTGAATTAACCAAGGTTGATGAGTGAATCAATTGTCCCCCTGCGTGCCATATATCACTGAATTCATAGTTTGTTTGACAGACAAAGTGTAAGTGAGCTTACACTATTCAACTTTTAAAAATGCCTTTGTCCAAAGTGTGTTTGTACAACTGCATCAATTGATGTATATCAGGGATAGAACACCAGACTTTCCATAATTAAGGTTTGTAAAAAAATAAAAAATAAAAAAATAAAAATGTAGATAAAGATCAAACCTTTTTTATCATACTTATTTATATTGAAGTGATCGTTGTTAGCTAGCTTGCTTGCTGCTGTTTAGCTGGAAAGCTAAATAATATGGTCCAGTGAATAGTTAGCTAGCTAAGACATTTGGCTACCTCTAAAGCTAAGCTGGAGTCATGCACTATTATTAATTATATTACTCACTAGTAAGCTTCAACATTGTTTGAATAGGCAATGTTATCAGATATGAATGTCTTAACTCCACATTTTAATCAAACAACCTTCTAAGGTAAGTCTGATTGATTTGTATTATATAACTGTGATAAATAAATGCTATTTGTGAAGTAACCTAAGGTAAACACATAATGTGTAAATGTGATATGCACCTTTGAGTGTATTGGGTGAAGCAGGTGGTACTGTGTGTCTGCCTACAATATGCAGAGCCTGTGCAGTGAATGGCAATGCATGATGACATTTTAGAATGTTAATAATGACAATGCAAACAGACCTACAAAGAGAAGGTGTTTAGTCTGTTGATTGCCACTGAAGCAGGTTCTGTATCTGCACTGTCATGTTAATGTTACATGCCTTTTTGCAGTTTGTATGCCCTTTTGCACTATGTTTGTCATGTGTATTATGTTGTATATTAATGACAATAAAATTGAATTGAATTGAATTAAATTAATCCATTAATTATCCACTGGATATGCATTGGGATGGCATTTCGAAGTTGGCGTGTGTGTGTATGTTGGTTCTGATTGCTGTGTTGGTAAGTACATGCAGGTGTGCGCGTGTGTAAATGAGGACAGTGGTACAGCCGTATAGTTTAAATACACCGCTGAATGAGTGTGAATTTAATGTGTCTGGCTGAGGCCTCTTCCTTACACACATGCTAAACGACCCTTAGGGTCAAACCAAAGCCTCTGTGCAGCAGGCTGCCCTGGCCCATGACCTTTTCAAAGAAGTTCCCCCTCTGGATTTTACAACCCAAATGCATTTTGGGTACCCAGAGTGGTGCAGTTGTATAGCAACCCATGTCATATGGGATACTGTATGTAAGGAAAACAGCAGGCTTGATTTTTTTTGCCAAGACATTGCAGGTTTGAGTCTGGGCTATGTCATCAGCGGACTGTGCAGGCCTCATCCCACCAGGGATTGGGTGAGTTTAAATCAACCAGGGCACCTTGGGTCTGCAATGCATTAGCTCCTCTTAATGACCCAGCAGAAGAAAAAACTGTCAAGAGTGGAAAAATGCTTTTAAAAAGCATCAAATTCAATCAACATTTTCCTTAACTCTCAATTAACACTCAATTAAATGCAGGTGTTACTTTGCTGTTCTTCACAGTGCAGTAATCATAAAAATGAAAGGTAAAAAAATGCCGTATTATCAAGTTCTTTCAAACTTCTCTAAGAGTCCGGAATCTTTCAAATGCTACTTTGAATCTCCTCCCATGTCCCCCAAATCACAATGCAGCACCGTGGTGCGGCAAAATGATACTTTTTAAAGCTCTTTGTCGTACCGGTAGTTCACAAACCGGGCAGTAATTATGGCTGCTCTTTTAATGGCTAATGACCACATTTAGATTAAATAAAATGTATAAAATAATAATGACACACCCCTACGATTGCTAAGCACTCAGCTGAGGATTATGAATGCAACCCCCTCCATCCCCACCTCTCTCAATGGAGAGAGAGCCTGGCCACATGTCTCTAGAGGAGGCTAAAGGATAAATAATACTGTGTAGTAATGCACTGGTACAAATGTGCTTCCCAACTCCTTTGTTGGCAGGTGGGAGGTTCTAAGATAGGTACTGGGGCAGTGAGGCTTCATTAACCCCATACTGACTGGAACTGCTATATGCTGTCAAACACTGACTGATATAAAACCAATCAAAATATCAGGCTCTGCACAACTAAATAAAACACAATGATTGGTTCAGAACAGCGATAGCGATCATTTTGGGGCTTCAAGAAGCAACGCTCTCCAAGCCCTTTGGCCTGCAGATTCAAAGACCGCCCAGAGAAAGTGAGAGAGATGCGGACGATGGCAAATGAAGAATAACAGACTGAGTGACAAAGAGAGATGAAACGAGCATGAGTTGAGATGTAATGACAGCGAATGACAGAAGAGGCTGCATATACGCATAAATATCCTCCTGAAGAGGTCTAAGTTGGAACCCTTTGTTAGCATGCGCTGGTCACATGGGGGGAGGGGGCAAGGGACTTGAAATAATAATAATAATAATAATAATAATATAATTAAATAATATAAAATGTCCAAATAAACCCAGAGAAAGAACAATAAAGAGCTGCTGTACATACTCTGCTGTTCACTCCATCCCAAATAAGCCCAGCTGCCTGGTACGGACGCAAACGTTAGCACAAAATGGAGAGGGGGGGGGCAAAAATACAACATTTTAAAAATACACCAGCAGGGAAAAAAGTTGTGTCAGGGTGATTATTGTGTCAACATCACAATTGCAACTGTAGGTTGTAGGTTAACTGAGAAGATGGACATTTGTAAACATGGCACACATACTGTAACACATAATCGCCACCATGACCAAAAGAGGAAAGCACCTCTTCTCTCTGCTCTTTGTAATCGATTGTTTGAAAGGTAGTGTGACTGCGATCGTTGAGAAAAACGTGCTGATTTATCAGCTTATTGAGCTCACTGATTAGAATCTATACAAAAATGTGGTGATAAAATACCAAGCAGCCACTCTTTGAAAAGGTAGTTTTCTGGAAAGTTTGGTCGTCTTCACATCGAGGGACATCGACGCAGACAGAAACCCACCCAACACGTTTCTTGAAGCTCATGAAAATGAAAACCAATTCCCTCGTGTTTTGTTTGCTTTTATGTAGTACAAGTATGTTTTCCAAACTAAAAAACACAATGACAATGCAACATAATTACTGACGTTTTATGATGTGATATGTAAAATGATTGTGAGAGGGGGTTTAAATAAAAACAACAGCGCTAAACAAAAAGATTAAAGTATTTGTGAGACGAGGGTTCAGCACAAAATAAATGAGACAGCAGTTAAATCCTCAAAAACTGTTTTGGAAAGGTACGAGTCATTCCAAGGCTAACTCCTCTCTCACTTCATTATCAAAAAGCCAGAATTGACTAGATATTGCCATCTAGTGGCACAAAATGGACCACGCCATGAATGAAAATGAACAGTTCTCTCTCTCTCACACGTGTTCTCTCTCACTATTTCTCTCCCTCTCTCTTGCTCTCACTCTCGCTCTCATGCTCTCTCTCATGCTCTCTCTCATGCTCTCTCTCTTTCATTACAGAAATGGTATGAATGCAAACCTGCCTGTCAAAAAACAGGCAAATAAAAGGAGTACAAAAAGGACAATAATGAATGGATGTATGCAAACCTAAACCAGAGCAAATGAATGAAAAGCAAATTATCATACATAAAACATGCATGGCATTCTATAACTGTGACGCAAATGCAAAATGCTGTTAATGCAATTTGTTGTGTTTACTTTTATTCCTGACAGCACACACTGATCCACAATGAGAAAACCAACCAATTGGGGCACACATTCTAAAAATCACGACTGATTCTCCTGTCACAAGGAACTTGGCACCTCCAACGTCTCATGGTAGTGGCTATTTTTGGTAGAGTTTGCATTTATTGTTGAAATTGATTTCCTTTCTGATCCAATCAGGTTTCACCATCAGACCAAGCAGGCCTGTCATTCGTCAAACACACAGGACATCTGATGAAATTTCAGGATTGGAGATTCCCATTCCTGGCACACAGGCATCAGGCCCAGGTCAAATAATTATTGAAAATACGTTAACCCTGTCAACACAAACAAAATGCCTGCAGATTGCTGACCATTTTAAAAGAAACACCGATTTTAACCTATATTCAGAACAAAAATCTTCTTTCGTACAACTGTACGTTTTGGTTAGCAACATGTTTTGTTGAAAGTTCTCAGGGATCTGGCACCTAAAGAGTTAAAGTATTTTGAATAGGTATGTGACCCAGGACTGCACCAGACTCAGGGAAGGCCTGTGCCAAAGAGGCGATGCAGTTTGCACTCACAGCATTGGGACGGCACAGACGGCAGTCGTCTGCGATGATCATCGTGCAGCGGATACTGAAGGGGAGCAAGAGAGAGGGAGCATTAACATGCAGGGGCAGGCTTATTGTCATCTGGATTCAATCAACATCTGTTCTTCAATTTGGCCTGGATTCAATCAGCATTGGTCCTTGACTTTGACTCACAAACATATCCAAGTTTATATCGTTTTGTTTTCGCCAAAGAGTTTGGCTAGTTCAGTGATCACCAAAATTAACTTGTTAAACTTGTGCTTGGGAATAGAAAAACAAAGTTAAGGACAAGTGTTGATTGAATTCAGGCTTCAAATCAATTCAATCAAGTCTCAAATAGAATGAAAGCACAAAAGTCCATTCCAAACCAGAAACCAGAGTTATGAACACTCACTGTTGGCAGTATAACATTACAGAGAAATTTAGAAATGTGTGTAAATCACCCCCCTACATTTAAACTCACATTATGGATCATAACTGCTGGTAGTATGAATATGAATAGTAATTCTGCACTGCTGCATTAAATACAGAATGAAAGTTATTTGTGGCTTCAAAAGAAATCAAGGTTGCATGAAACATTTATCTGTTTTTTATGTTTTACTTCCATTAGTGCATTGGCAATCTGCCCCACAGCCACACTCCCATAGTATAGCATACATCTACACTGCATTGAGAAAAAAAAACTGTATGAACATTGCTTAAGCAAAAGGCTGATAGGTGTGAGTCATTTCAAAACATTGCACTACAAAGTGAATGAAACCCCACTCTCTCACACATTGGCACACCCAAACCTGTCCTCTCTGTCCCCTGAAAGCAACACAATGGGAAGAAAGACAGAATGGGCCAGCATTACAAAGACTGCAGTATATCAGATTGAGAGGTTAACCCTTTTTATGAATATAACCCTTTTTAATGCGACTCAAGCCGCCTAATGACTACAGGGCTGCTAATTGTCTTCACGTGATCTCGAATTGGAGTTGTCATTATGTTTTATTTGTATTTACCTGGAATCAGACGTGTTCATTTATATGCTAATGAAACTATTTTCATTTTTTTCATTTAAAAACAATTATGACATCATTGAAAAGGTGCATGCCATGTACAGGTGATTAGAAGTAATTGATTTGGGCTAAATAAGTATTGCACACATACTGTGGCAAGTTTTTTAAATACTTGCATACCCACCTATTCATGATAATGAGCAGTCCTGAATATGATACTATATTAGGAAGCTGTATTTAGGCCCTGGCTGGCAAAAAATCTATTTCACAGCATTTTGGCTAATGAACTACACAACATTGCCCAAGAGACAATAATGTCTACTGTCAGAGCACCTCTCAATTCAAGAATTAGACAATCTAGACTAACGTCACATGGAGTTAATGTACAGTGGGTATAAAAAGTATTCACCCCCTTTGGCACTTTTCACATTTTATTTTCTTATAATCAATATGGATGTAATTGGGATTTCTTGCCACTGATCAACACAGTCTGTAATGTCAAAAACATTTTTTAAATTTTTCTTAATTACAAATAAAAAACAGACAATAATTTATTCCATAAGTATTCACCACCCCTTGACTTAATACTTTGTAGAAGCACCTTTAGCTGCAATTACAGCTGTGAGTCTATTTAAGTAAGTCTCCACCAGCTTTGCACATCTGCACACAGCAATTTTCGCCCATTCTTCTTTACAAAATTGCTTGAGCTTCATCAGGTTGAATGGGGACTGTTGGTGAACAGCAATTTTCAAATCTTTCCACAAATTCTCAACAGGATTGAGGTCTAGGCTTTGGCTGGACCACTGCAGAACATAGATTTTTTTGTTTACAAACCACTCCAATGTGGCTTTTGCTGTATGCCTTGGGTTATTGTCCTGCTAGAATACAATTCTCCCAGGTCCCAGGTCTCTGGAAGACTGCAGCAGGTTTTCCTCCAAGATTTGTCTATATCTTGCTCCATCCATTTTGCCCTGTATTTTGACAACTTTTCCAGTGCCTGAAGCAGAGAAGCATCCCCATAACATTAGGCTCCCGCCACCATGTTTCATGGTAGGGATAGTGATCTTGGGATGATGCGCAGTGTTAGGCTTATGCCAAACAGTGCCTATCGTTAAGGCCAAAAACTTGGCCGTGATCTCTATGGTCTCGTGGTCTCATCAGACCATAGAATCTTCCTTCATGTGGTCTGAGAGCCCCCCACATGCCTTCTGACAAACCCTAGGCAAAAGTTAATGTCAGTTTTCTTCGGCAATGTTTTTCTTTTTGCCAACCTCCCATAAAGCAGAGATTTGTGAAAATTTGTGAGTTGCCATAGGCCTCTTGGTGGCCCTACCTAATAAGTGCACTTCTTGCGCAGATGCTCAGTTGTGGAGGATATATATACTTTCCATTTTTTTATGCTGGATTTAACGGTACTCCGGGGGATATTCAGTCTTTGAAATTTTCTTATAACTTTGCCCAGCTGTACTGCACATCTGTTAAACAGTTCATATATATAAATAGTAATACTCTACCAAATCAGGAGTTGACCTCAGGACCATGGTGTAATCTTACACCATGAAAATTCAATAAAACCTCCTTTTATTGTCATACTTCTTTAGTGCTATAGTAAGCTAGCTTGTGAGCTTTCTGCTTGGACCAGTCAGATAGAAGACTGCTCCATAATGGTCTTTCAATTGGTCCACAACTTGCAGCAGCCACCCAGGCCTTCCCAGGAAGTCTCCCACCCAAGTACTAGCCAAGCCCACCTCAACCTTCAGCCAGCAGGAACAGGGTAGCATGGAGCTGGAGCTGCATACATGTTCAGAGTTCTATTTTCTATTTTTCTGGTTTCAGAGATCAGAGTGTCATGATGTTCATAGCTTACATTTTGACATAATATCCATTTTTTACAGCTGGACATACAGATACCTGCCAAAATAAAGGAAACACCAACACAAAGTGTCTTAATAGGGCATTGGGCCACCATGAGCCACCAGAACAGCTTCATTGTGCCTTGGCATAGGTTCTACAAATGTCTGGAACTCTATTGGAGCAATGCAACACCATTCCTCCATGAGAAATTCCACCATTTTGTGTTTTGTTGATGGTGGAAAACACTATCTCAGGCGCCACTCCAGAATCTCCTATAAGTGTAAAATTGGGTTGAGATCTCGTGACTGAAATGGCTATGGCATGTGATTTACATAGATTTCATGCTAATCAAACCATTCAGTGACCACTTGTGCCCAGTGGATGGGGCATTTTCATCCTTGAAAAGACCACTCCCATCAATATAGAAATGCTTCACGACCGTGATCACTCAGAATGGCTTTGTATTTATTGGTGTTTACCTTACCCTGTAAGGGGTTGAATGGACCTAAATCATGCCAGGAAAATGCACCCCACATAACAGAGCTGCCACAGCCCTTCATTTACTCAAGTATTAAATTTATTTTTGCCAGTTACCTGTAGCCTATATGTTGACATAATATCCTTTTTTTTTTACAGCTGGACATATGTAAAACAACTTAAGTCAAGGGTGTAGTTGGCTGTGCCCTAGCTAGGAACTGAAATTGCAATGTGCTGTTTATGAGCGAAGCTCCTTAACAACAGCACTACACTGCTGCCAGCCTTCAGCCAGGCTAACCATGTTTACTTTCATTACATTATTTATCTTACATTGACCTGCTTAGCAGATGCCCTCATCCAGAGCGCCTCACACAGCTTATATATCTTTTTTGCAATATTCATTTATGCAGCTGGATATTTACTGAGGCAATTAGGGTTAAGTATCTCACTCTAGTGTGCAATGGCAATGGCATTCCGTGGTTTACAACCTGTCAAACATCAGAGTTGCCTCACCTGCTCCTTAACCACAACATTGGTTCGTCCCAAGGTTTCTCCCTATCAAGGGAGTTTTTCCTTGCCACTGTCGCTTTAGGCTTGCTTTTGGGGGGGTCTAGGGCTGGGTTCCCCTTCTGTTAAGCGTTTTGTGACAATTCATTTGTGAAAAACGCTATACAAATCAATTTGATTTGATTTGATTTGATTTGATTATAGCCATACAGCACACAAAGCACACCTTTCAGGGTTAACTGAACTCTAACAGAGTTTCAACAATTTTGAACCATTTCAGAGTTAAGGCAACAGGCAGCAGGGTGACATTGAGTGCTCAATGTCAGTGCTATGTCAGTGAGCTATAGGTTGCTTTTATTTTGCAAGTTCTTCTTAAGGCAGAGAGCCTCGTTGGCCTTACCTGCATGCCTACTGCATTAGCTAACAATTCATATTCAAGGGCAGTCCTGAATACAGTGCAATGGTCAAGGACAGTCATGAATGCAGTGCAATGACTGTCATATGGTAGAATGGCATTTTAATCATTTTTCATTTCATAGTTATGACAGTGGAAGCAGCGTGAAAGGGAGGGTTTGGAGTTATGTTAAACCAGAATTGTTTATTGTTATAGTCTGTTTGTCATGGGGGGGATCTCCTGCTTCGTGCATAGTGTTAGATGTGCTCTGCATACCCATTATAAAACTATTCATGAACAATCCCGGATTCGTAACGCTGGCCCTTACCTCGTCGTGAATCCGCATGGTGTTGATTCTTTCCAGCTTCCTGGTCCAGTACTGGGCTTCATCTTCTGGAATATCTGTGGGGGGCAATCACAGAGAGTATTAGAAGCATTCCAGTCTCTTCCTGCCCACCCCCCACCTCCAGACTGTTATACATCCTTGCCCTTTAATGACATATCATGAGCCGCTCATGAATCCTGCAGGATGATGGTCCTCAAACGGTGGACTGTGTGAACCCCCCGCCCCCCTGGTGGTCTGTGGGTGATGTTGCAATTTTACATTTTTATGTTAATAGCTGATTTTCTCCTGTGTTTATATTAAATGTCTGTGCTCGGAAAAACAGGAGCATCGCTCCCCATTGATGATTGGAAGCAAGTTATAAGTGCTTATTGCACATTTTAAAATGTGTACAATATTAATTTGTTTAATATTTAATGTTCAGACAGTTTGCCGAGATGGTCATCATTATTTCAGTGGTGAATCCATCCTTCTCCCGAAAACATAAAGGAATTGGGGGGGTGGGGGAGGGATGGAGAGGGATGAAGAAACAATGTGTGTGGAAACACAGAGATAGAGGTTTGGAATCCCTCATGACAGCAACTGGCCAGGAGAAGTAAAGTGCGATCCAGTCTGACTGAGACCAGAACAGGCATAGTCGTGACTGAGACCAGAACACACAGAGTCCTGACTGAGACCAGAACACACATAGTCTTGATTGAAACCAGAACAGACAGACAGAGGCAAATTTGGTGCAGAGGGGTTTCACAAACCTGCAGCTTATTTAATGAGCAAATATGCATTCTGTGACACACTCCTTGGAGCTAACTGTTACATCTTTCATCATGCACACATGCACACACACACACACACACACACACACACACACACACACACACATACACACAGTCAACTGCTAAATTATTCACACCTTTGATAAAGATGAGCAAAGAAGCCGTACAAAATAAACAATATGGGCAATGAACTATATTACACACACAAAATGTATTCTTTTATGAATACATTGCTCAGAGAAAAAGGATTTTGTTTAACTAAATATGTCACAATTATTTATACCCCTTATAATTATTTTAACCTCTTAACTGTCACTGGCCCAACTGCACATTCTTCTTTAAATACCATGCTTAAATGTACCGAAAATATGAACATGTATTTGATGCCCAAATCGGGTGGAATCTCATATTTTCAGCAGTGGAGGCCAATTCACGTCAACCAGGAATTAGCAAAAAAAATCCTATCCCAATTCAAGGCAGGGTTCTCAAAGAAAATATCTGCTCCTTACCTTCGCTTAAGTCTATAAGTCCCAAGATATGACAGATCATTGATAATGTGAGCATCCCGTTCACCGTAAGTGTCTACCGATCAAAGCTATGGAAGCTGTTTTGAGCAAGCCAAATCAAGAGCGTTCCAATGTTTACTTTGTGCTTTGTATGGCCAACAGCAGCAAAGATGTCATTCTCCTGGGTCTACGAGATTTGTGAGTGCTTCACAAAAGAAAGTTTTATATCCTTGTGATTGTAAGACTTTGCTACAAAATAATCCCACTCCCGTCATTCTCTGATAATTTGGCCAAACCAGTAATATGATCATGTGACATGATCCAGTGGCTTAATCGATACAACTTCCCTCCATATACACTCAGTGGCCACTTTATTAGGTTCACCTTTAGGTATACTGGGTAGGACCCCCCTTTGCCCCCAGAACAGCCTGAATTCGTCATGGCATGGATTCAATTAGGTGCTGGAAACATTCCTCAGAGATTCTGGTCCATGTTGACATGATACCATCAACCAGTTGCTGCAGATTTGTTGGCTGCACATTCATGTTGCCAATCTCCCGTTCCACCACATCCCAAAGGTGCTCCATTGGACTGAGATCGTGTGACTGTGGAGGCCACTGGAGTACACTGAACTCATTGTCATGTTCATGGAACCAGCTTGAGATAACATGTGCTTTGTGACATAACAAAAATGACAAAAAACACATGCAACAATAAACAAAAGTTCAAGAAAATTGAGTCCTGGATTCCTCAAAATAGCCACCCTTTGCCTTGATAACAGCCTCACGAACACGGGCCATTCAGTTAATACGTTTCAGCAGGAAATCACCTGACATGTCTTCCCAGCTCTCCTGCAGCAAGACACTTGTGGGTTGCTTTGCTTTGACTTTGCTTTGTCCAGTTCGTCCCATACAAGTTCTGTGGGATTTAAGTCTGGACACTGGGCAAGCCAGGCCATTAGTGCAAGTTGTCCTTCATATTCCTCCTTCACCAGATAGTTCTTGTACAACTTCAAGGTGTGTTTCGGGTTATTATATCGCAGAAGAATGAAGGAGTGCCCAATTAGCCATAATCCAGATGGAAGGTGTACGCAAACTTTTGACTGGTACTGTACATATACTGTATATTGAATCAAGTCAATACACAGCCAGGCTGCTCAGTACACATTCCATAAAGGTTGGTTTGCTGTTTCCATTATAAAGCTTTTAAGAATTATAGATATATATAACAAGGGCTTCCAGGTGTATAAATTATTTAATAAGTTTTCAGATTACAAGAAAGTTGACTGCCGGAAAGGAACTTACAAGAAAGTGACTCAAAGGAACTTGCGAATCGCCTTACAATGTAATTACTTCATATTCCCAGATGCCGTGAAGCACAGCAGTTTAGCTATACCGCCCGTCGTTTACTTATTAATGGTGTCGGTGGGCGGTGGGGCTGGGGACCCTGTCTCAATGGCCGTGGTATATCCATTAATCAAACACGTGGCAATGGCTGTCACTTCAGGAGCGAACTGGGCAGGAAGGGCTCGTTACAAAACAAGCTCGTCCATCTCTGCTATCTCTCGCTAATCAAACAGATAGCACAGAAAACAAAAAACAAGGTGATGTATGATTTGTTACACATCCATACCCAAGAAGACAACACCGCTTGGATTTCACAAATTACTCACTTATAAACAGTTGGATATTTATCAAAATTATCCAGAAAAAGTATCTTGCTGAAGGGTATGACGGTATGACCCACTACGGATTTGAACTGGCAGCCTCCAGGATTCAGGCGCATTACCCAAATACCACATTGCTAAAACACCCTGTACCTGACCCCTCATAAATCTTCCTATAACCTCCTGATCTTATTAGGATAACTGAGTATATTATTCTGGGGTACTGTTAGGAAAGCTGAAAGCAGACAGTACAGAGAGTAACAACCCCGGGCATGTGTAAGGTTTTGTAAACACTTTTGAAAAACAGGTCAAATTCACCTTTTAACGCCATTCTGCCCCTCAATACGAGCCTTTCTTTCACACTCACTACAGTATCTGAGACAGTTTATATCACCCCTATGTATAAAACGCTCTTAATCACACAAATCATCAGTACCAGGTGCGTCTGAAGGTGAACGCACACGAGGGCAATGAAATAACCTTTATTATGCTTTACAGCCTTACGGCAAATATAAAGCAATGGAAGGGATATGCAGAGTACGCATGCGGTTTTCAATCACATTAGATTAGTGCTAACGATGCTGTCCGATTATGGTGTGTCCAGGTCGAGGTTGAGATAAGAGCCCTTGTTATTAGATTGTGGGCTGAAGTCGGCAATCAGAGACTCAAAGGAGGAGCCATTATCTTCCACTCCCTGTTCGGTGTGAATTTTGCCATCACACAACAGCTGTGTAACTTCAGGCAGGCAGTAGAGGCAGGTCGTGTAAGAGCTAGCTTAAACACGCACATACTGTATGTGTTGCCAACAGAGAAAAATTGAGGACAGTTAAACCTGGGCAGTTGGGTACGAGGACACACACACATGCCCACATACGCATACACATATGCATACGCATACACACATACACACACACACACACACACATACACACACACACACACACTTGAGGCAGAGGGGTAGGGCTTAGGGAGAAGAGGCTCACCAAAGGGAAGCTCAAACCGGGTATCGAGCAGCACTTGGTGGGGGGTGGGGTTCTTGGTTCCGTAGATCTCATCTGCCTTCATCAGAACCTCAGAGTCCAGAGAGGTCCACTCTCCCGGACCCTCCTGCATGGACAGAGAGAGGGAAAGAGAAAGATAAAATGGAGGGCCAAGATAAGGGCAAGCAGGTAGAACTAATTACTGTAGTTCACTGGTTCATGAGTCGGTACTTGGTACCCGGACAATTACATAGACGCAGCAAACAAGTATCACATACTGCATGCACAGCAATTTGTTAATGTTCATGAATCTAAGAAACGAGAGCAGTTTTACTGTCATCCGTGTTTCTAATGAGAGACTCAAATGATGTTATGTCAGCTATGACATCACACACACTCATATGCACGGTCACAAGCAGCACAGGCACACATACTGTATACACACAGGAACACACAAGTGAGCGTACATACACTCACCCACAAACACACACATGCGCACACACAGGCACACACACACACACAAGTGGGCGTACATACACTCACACACACACACACACACACAAACACACAGACACACACACACAAGCGAGTGTACATACCCACACACACACACACACACATGCATACATAAAATATGCACACCGCTGTGAAGTATAATATCTGACTGCTGCTTAAGAAGGACAAATGTGTTAAATGTGTATCTGTACTTCACAGCAGACCAGGGAAAGACACAGACAAAAATTACTATTTTAAATAAAACTAGTGATTCTGTTCCCTGAAACACTGCAGAATGACTATTTTAAATAAAACTAGTAATTATGATCTTTGACACACGACAAAATTACTATTTTAAATAAAACTAGTAATTATGCTCCCTGACAGTGCAGAATTACTATTTTAAAATTAGTGAGTCTGTCCTCTGACACATTTTAAAATGGCTCTATTTTTAATTGTTGTGGATGTCAGGGTATAAACAATTGAATAATCACAGTCCCATATTTGAACAACAGTGACAACCGTTAAAGCCGCATGAACGGACAGCTCCGGCTCGTTAAGCGAGCTCGTTAACAAGCCTCGCCATAAATTTTGCACGTTAATGAAGGCACGGGGGACTGTGTGTCTGGCACGTAACTACACTGTTCACCCAAAACTCACAACATCAATTTACACTTTTTCCTAATAACACTGTGTGGAATACTGCCATTCAGGGATATGTCGGATTTACTCTCAAGACATGAAAGTCTACAGGAATAGAGACATCACTGTATGCTGTACAGGCCAGGTGCCAATCGAATTATTTATTATTATTATTATTATTATCATTATTATATTTATATAGTAGTAGTAGTAAATAGCAGTAGTACAGTTTGTAAGCAGTCCTATGCTTAAGATGGGGAAACCTATTCAAGTTATAGTATACTGGGCTATGACTAGGAAAATGGAGTATCATCTTACATTTTTTAAGCCCATGATGTAGGGCTGTGTTTCAAGTATTAGAGCGTAACTGCAGGAGTGATCAATGGAGCCTAAAAACTGAAGAGATACAGAGTGATGCACAGATTTCACCACTGGATGACTCCTCACATGTTCTCATCTTTCCATCTTTCTCCTTAAGACAGGTCTCCTTGAGTGTGTGTGTGTGGGTCCCAGTTCATCTTCGAGAGCACTATCCAAGTTCCAAGCACTATCCAAGTTCTAACCATTTTCTACATGCAAACATTCTGACAACATGAAACAGATAAACACAAGTACCCATGCACACACAGTCTTAATCACAACAGAACAACTGTCAGTGTCTCCTTCTCGCGTGTGTGTGTGTGTGTGTGTGTGTGTGTGTGTGTGTGTGTGTGCACGTGTGTATGTAAGTGTGCTTGTTTGTGTGCGAGTGTGTGTGAAAGTGCACATGCGTATGTGTGCGCATGTGCGTGCACGTGTGCATGCGCATGTGCGTGCATGTGTGTGCATGTGCGCACGTGCATGTGTCTTTGTGAGTGTGCATGTGTGTGTGCGTGCATTCTTCACCTCGTCTGATTGGCGGATGGTGTCCAGAGGAATCCAGGCTGTTCCCACCATGGTGTCCCAGATCAGCCCCTTGTTCCAAACCTCCACAATCAGCCCCAGGTCCAGCCGACTGATCTCACTGTAGCACAGAGAGTACAGGCACAGAGCTTACAGTCAGCATTACCTACTGAAGGACAGAGAGTACAGACACAGAGCTGGCAGTGAGCGTTACCTACTGAAGGACAGAGTAGAGACACAGAGCTTACAGTGAGTGTTACTTGGTGAAAAAAACGCCATTACTGAAGGACAGACACATTCTATGAACGGCGGTGCAGTCAGACGTAGTGTTTAATATCACCGTCTTCACAGTAGTTTTCATAAAAGGGCTCTAGTTTCGTTGTCAAAATGCAATGCGTAGACAGAGACAGTAGCTCTAATCCTAGACCAATTTCTGTTTATATATGTGCCCATTAATAGCGTCACCAAAGTAGTGCATAACGCCCTGCGTTTGAGTTAAAAGGTAGTCTGGGTGGACGAAAATGAGACGGCCGAAACTAGCAATTACACTACCGTCCATTTGCTTTTTCGTTACCGTCCAATTAAGACAGAGAGAAAGCAACAATGGGACAAATACTGGAAGAGATTCAATTAAGTAGCAGCTGAAGGAAATATCTGAATCTTTTCCCTGAGCCTAATCTCACAGGAGTAGTAATAAATATATGGCATAACTGATACCGCTCAACATCAAATGAAATGCTCCACACTAAAGTTTGAGGGGAATAAATGGATTCTCAATCACATTGCCAGACTATTGCTGGAGAGTGGTGTATCATTTGCATATCCGCACTGAAATGAGTTAGCACCTTGTGCACTTTCGCAAGAGACAAAAGCAAATTAAAGCACAGTCGGCGGGTTTTAAGACTAAGTAACAAGCATTCTTCAAACAAGATTCATCACTGGTCCCCCAAATGGGGAACATTCACAAAAATAAGCAAATAAATAAATGTGCGAATACAGGCTACAATAAGTGTCACAGCAGAAAACATCTTAATGAAGGAAAGGGATCTGATAAGCAGACTAACTCCTTGGAGACATCAGCTGATGCCAACATCACTCAGGATTTTCTAGTGTTTTACTGAAATTGGCAGAAACGGCTTTACAAAAAGCATCTTACTGAGTGAACGGCTTCTGCAGTAACAAACCTTACCACTAGAGGCATGTCAGCACTGAAATTAAGTGTACCAAAGCACATGTCTGCCATGGCAGAGTGGATGATTAGATGGCTGTGAATACGGTTGCTTTTTCAGAAGAACTGGTATGCTGCCAGCATTGAGGCAGCTGCACAATTCCTTTCTCTCAACGTATCGAACTAAGGCAATGGCGGGGAAAAAAGCAATAACACGTTAAACATATGAACTCCAAAAAGGCCTTAGCATAAGGTGCAAAGGCATATAAAAATTTTGAGAATAAGAGTCACACACTTATGCGATGCTCCAAAAATAAAGTATAATGGCTTGTTTAACCATGCATGTTGGTTAACCGTGGTTCTTCATCAGAATAATGAGAATGTTGTTCTGATGAATTGGATACATTCAAAAACAATACAGTCCCTTCATATCCGTTTACGCACATTCTTTTTGAAAGGTTTCAAAAAGCTTTCATTCCTTTTTTTAACAAAACTCAGGGTTACACAATAATGTATTTACTGGTTGCCATAGGTACAGACTGACCGCACTGCGGCCTTTTGTGTCATCACGGAAGCACACGGGCGTAATAGCTCTCCCCTGAAACAATATCACCAAAACCAAAGATATTATTTCTGTGATAATCCCTCTGTGATGAGTGCTTGTTCTACACCAAATCTTACTGACTGATTAACTAATTGAGTGGCCGACTGACAGTCACAAAAATATTTGATATTTGCAACTCTTTAAAAAAAGTCTACAAACCCCACAAACCAGATAAAAACATACATGTAAAAAATAAAACATAAAAAATAATAATAAAAGAAAGGACACTTTATAACACTCACATGCATGCACACACGCACATGCACACACAGACACACACACACACAAACAAAGTGCACCATATTCCATGCCTGTATCCCTCATGCAGAATTCTGTTAACGTAGTGTTGCCACCGGACAGACTGCGGCAATCCATTAACTCTTAACCCTCTAGCAGGCACACAGCAGGGTCCAACAGTCAGAACCAGCAGGATGCAGCTCCAGTGTGAAGCTAATGAGCCCTGCTCCAATTAACTCCATGGACGACACAGCGCTCCTGTGTTCGATAAATACCACCAGGAATTATTCATGAGGACTTCAGGACTTCATTCTCCACCTATGAAAATGGAAGCCAGGGATGGTCAACTAAAAATTGGCCCGGGAGTCTTTTTTAACCTGTATTTTGTTTTATTAATTGTAATTTTTGATACATACTTTTCTTTTCTGTAGTTTATTCTGGACAGATGTTATAAATTAAACAATGGATCTGAAGCTTATTTTTTAATATTGTAACAATGCCTTTGCCATGTCTCTGACAAATAGGTTTTTAAAATAGGATTGAAGGTGGCACAGATTTCATAGTTGATGAGTACTGAACTCATTTTACTCAGTCTCAGTTGATGATAATCTTTCTTAAAACAAAGGGAGAGGGGGATATAAGTCACTGTCGCAATAATCCTGTTGTGGTGAAGCAAGGTTGGTGATGCACGGTTTGCAGGAAATTATTATTGTTTCGTGTGCATCAGTTTCACGTTGGTCATAACTAAGTAACATCTACCCTGTGTGCTTGTTAAGGAACCTTTCATTGCCTCCCTTTTAAAGAAGTATAAAAAAAGGAGTTGGAGTTGGAGGCTTTTAAAGCCAAAATAGTAGCACCTGGCTTGGGGCTATAAAATAATAAAAAGGTTGTTTTCTGTCTCCATGGCCCTCGATAATACTTCACACATATGAAATATCACTCCAATATATGTGCAATATTGCATCGAAGAGGGGTTATACTCTGCTAAATGAGAGCCTTTCTATCACGGGCGAAGGGATGGAAAAACCTCATTCTGACTTCGTTCAGAAATGGAGCAAGGAATGAATTTTATACTGAGAAGAGAGCAGGGGTTCACAGACTGCTGAGGAGGCTAATGAAATGGCGATGTGAAAGCAGGAAGTCAGGGTTTCTCTTCTCTGCTCGGGTCAAACCAGACCCTAAAGAGCTGAAGCTCGCAGTCTATATGCCAGTGCAGTAGAGCTCAGCGGAACGAGCCAGCACACCAGTGTCAAGGATGGCGGCGCACCCTAGTGTTGACAGTAAGAATGCAATTTGTTCACTGAGCAAGGGACCCTGGTCTTTAGCTTGGCATAACATATCTCCTGCTGTGCCGTGCAAACAATGAGGGCCGTGGTTCCAATCCCGCATCGGATCTACCCCAGTCACACTGGTGCAGTGACTCCAGTGATGTTGAAACTACTGCATGCTGACTGCAAGGTTCAGCCAGGGACAAATAACTGACTGAACTGTTCGCATAGCATCCTACTGCACCACTCAACTTGGAGCACTCCCACACCCTAGGACCTAACCTTTTTTAAATTGGGATAACTTATCTGTTCAGGTGTTTTTGTTGAACCATGTATTTTTTTGTCGTGTGTTTCTAGGTAGTTACAAATTGAGGCATTGTTGTCAAACTGATATCTTGCAGTAGGTCTGGGAGTGTTGTTAGTCAGATCTGTTTTACTGTTGCTCATATAACTCATGTGGATGCCCTTATGTTCTCATGTTGTAAGTCGCTCTGGATAAGAGCATCTGCTAAATGACTGTAATGCAATGTAATGGAGCAAAATCCTGTGCAATTCAACATTGGCGTAATTTTGGTAAAATATTCCCCATTCAACTCAGGGCAACCCTCTGTACGCTTTAGCACAGGGCAACCCTCCACACAATACTACATGCTGTTATGTAGCCAAAAGTCATACTGAGGCCAAACATCTCACCTGCTACCTGTTACTCAGTAAAGTCTGAGAAGTCTGTAAAGACTGAAAAGTCTGAAACGCGTAGCTGTCAATCGTGTTTGCCGAAATGGCCATTCTTTTATTTGGTTTGTTATTTTGGTTTATTGCTTTAGTCCGGAGCCCATGAGGGGGAAGGTCGAAGACCTTTGCTTATTTACTTTTGTTTGAAGTTAAGCTCTCTCTCTCTGTCGCACTCACCCTGCCTGAGTGCAAAATAATAAAATCCGGTTCCCAGACCATCAACTCCATTCCCTGTGTCCTGCTGTTCTGTTCCAATCCGGGTTGTGCTGCACGGCGTGTGACACCAACCTTCCTTCGTTTTTTCAACGTGACTGTACACAAAACGTTACTTCACATAATAAAACGCCCTCCATAATAAAGTTTTATTGACACACTAGACTACAGGTGGCCAACCCTGGTCCTGAAGAGCTGCAGGGTCTGCTGCTTTTTGTTTTCACCCTAAAATCAGTGATTAATTCAGCCCCAAGAAACACACGCTCATCTTTTTGTTACATATTGTTCTTAGTTGAGACAGTTATTTTCTGTTTAGTGTTGGCAGGGACCGTGCACTCAGGAAAACGCCAGCATGACTGCAGAGAACATTCTTTTCTTTGTTTGAGGGACAAAAGAGCTTTGAACAATATTCCAGTCCGGATGCAGGAAAGATACAGCAGACGTCAACATTACAACAGCTCTGACATGGTCTTGTGTACTACAGAAGGCAGTTTGCAGAACACATTTTATTGATTGCAGGGACACTTTTGACTTGTGACAAAGCAAAAGTTTTGTTTGGATATTGAATTGGCCAATAGGTTTCGCGATTCCGGATATAGGAAATAAATTGAGTACGCACGTAAGCACATGCACACATATATATAACCTATTGGCCAATGTAATATGCAGCCTGGGTGAGAGTGTCCCTTTGTGTTTGGGGGGTTTGTCATTTTACTTTGCTGTTCTCCTTGCATCTACAGGTCTTTACCAGTGGGGTGCAGAACATTTTGATTTCTCTTGCACAAACATGCACACAGACATGTTTGTTGATAGCTCAATATGTCAAGTAATTCACCTTTGCCACGGAATATAATGAAAGAAGAATGACGGCACTAAAAATGAACATCAACCAAAATTAATCCTGTTGAAATAAATAAATACCCTGAAGCCGACGAGAGAACCAGGCATGTGGCTTCACTTCGTTCAAAACAAAAGCAAAATATCGACAAGGAACATTTAAAGCAAACTGTTCTGAGAATCTCATACAAAGGACACAGCTACAATTTTGACAGTTTCCCTGGTGAATGACCCATTTAAAAATGCACATACGTTAACATTGCATTGTGCCAAGAGATGGCTCTGGGGAAAACATGTATATGTGTGTCCACGGTTGGAGGAATGACCGTGTCTGTACTCCATGATCAGTGGAGATGGCCGTGTCTGTAAATACAATGTGGAAAGGATGACCCTCTGTTCTCCCATAGCAGTGGTGGTGATCATGTCCATTTAATGGTCAGTGTGTCTAATCATCCAGGGTGGTGTGTCTAATCATCCAGGTTATGTGTGTGGTGGATACGGTGATGTGTCTGTACGTCCTGGGTGTTGGGGATGACCGTACGTCTATCTGTCCAAGTGCGGTAGTGTGTTTGGTCTTCCTCTGAGGCAGTGACGATGGCACGTTTGTTCGCCCTCTGCAGTAGGGGTGACTGCATGTTTGTTCTACCGCTGCAGTAGGTACAACTGCATGTTTTCTCTTCCCCAGTGATGAGGATGTCTGCAGTGGGGCAAAGCTCTCTCTAATCCCACTACGGCCGAGGTTTACCCTGATCAGCACTCTAATCCGGCAGCTGGGAGACTCCCTCCTGACCCAGTATCCTTCGTCCAACACGTGGACCCCTGTCCCACTGCTCCAGAGAGGCCTGACTGCTTAACACTACTTAACACTGCCCTACTGCTCTATACTCCCACCACACTACTTCTCACTGCCCTACTACTCAACACATTCTCCCAACTCTCCATAGTCACCAACACTATCTCACTTTGCTCTTGGCACTGTCAGTCTATCTTTAGCTCAATACTCTCCTTGTGGCTCAACACTTGTCCCAAATAAACTGCCATTTAAAATGAGGGCTTCAGGCAGAATAGGCAGTACCGAACATTCTGTGACATTCTCATTGTGATTACACAACATGTGTGTGAGGTCAAGGTGGAGGAGAGCTCAGGATCCATCAAGCTGTTCCCTCTCCCGTCCTGTTGCTGGGTCTTTCCCTTGCTGGGAGACTCAGTGCGGTGTGAGCGTAATCCGCCACATGCCGCTTAATTGGTCTATTAGCCGTGGATGCTAGCGCTCTAATGAATTCAGCAGCAGGGAGTTGAGGCAGCAGCCATGGCTGTTCCTGCCCCTCCCCCCGTAGGCCAATTCTGCCAGATTTCCCACCCACCCCCTTCAGAATGCAGCTATGCCAGAGGCAGATTGGTTTGTTGGCATGGTCTTAATTATTTTGTGTCATGACACCCATTGCTTAGTTATATTTTCTGTTACTGGAAAATGATTACATTAATGCATCTGTATAATTCTCGGGCGACCTTCAATATCATTAAAAGCCACAGAAATGTACAAAACTACTCTATGGAAATGATGTATGTTATATCCTTTATTGTAGATCTGCAGCAGCCTAGGTTTCAGGGGGGACGGGGACGGGGGGGGACACCATGAGTACTTACAACATGAAGTCCTGCTCCCAGCATGGCTGATCCCCACGAACGGTGATGGTCGTGCTTTTGACATTTTGCACCTTCAGTGTCACATAAGCATTGAACTTATCTGGAAAACAGGAGAAGGTAATAAATCATAAAATACACAATATATTAATGCACAACCTTTACAGACAGGATGTAGCATGGGCTATGTTTAAAATGCAAATCACCAAAGAGCTTCTCATTTCAGTGGACAGCTATCGAACACAAGGTCCTCCTGACAAACCATACATGAGAGATGGATGTGTCTAGATGTGGTCAGGGAATAAACAGAAGCATATTGCCTCCCCACCCCCTGCCCCCCAAAATCACTCCTTCCATGGACAAGAGATGATTTTGATATTTGTTTGTTTCAATTACATTTCAAGGATGTTGCTCAACTTCCCAATTAAATGAAGGGAGGGAGAGGAGCCAGCTGTGTGGTGTGCTTCTGGTCTTAACAATGCCTCAGTATAACTCACCAAACAAAAGCAATTTAGGAGGTGAAGATGGGCATTAAATATCATGTCAGAAGCTAGGCACTGTACTCGCAGGGGTAATTGAGAACCAAATTTAAATGCCAAACCTGAGCTGTGTGCCTCACCCAGGTGTGTGAGGGGGGGGGGGAAATGTTGTGTAACACAGAACTCTGCCTGTTCATTACCCTTCCCATATCATAAAACATCATTTTAAACAGCTTCCTGCACACACACAATAACACTACAATCTTTGGTCATTGGTGATGTGTAACGTATACAGTATATTTTAACAGAGAATAGGCTCATGTTTTGTTGTGTCGCTGTCCTCGTGCTATTATTGGTCATTGTCTGTCTCCCCTCAATTTGTATGCAAATTTAAGTATTAACCATGAGTTTCGTACCCTGTCTATCATGTTCATCTGTGCGGCGATTAAAACATGCTTTGTTTTCTGCCATTTTTTTTCTGTTTGTTTTCACAACTTTACATGATTTTTTAAATGAGTAAATCAGCCTTATCTGGCATACTTTCATAGGTTTAGGCTCATTTGCATATCAGCTATTTCTACAGCTGGATATTTACTAAAGCACTTAAATTCAGGCTCCTGCAACCTGCTGTTTACAATTGCTTCTGCCAAACCACTATAGTGCCTTGCCACTACATCTCTAAGCCTATACGTATATCTCTGGGTCAGATCTGCTAAAGCATTGTGACTGCTTTTAGAATTCCAACCGAGTGGTTGTGGTGGTCCAACTGAGGCAAAAAGCATCTGCAAAATTCCTGTAATGTAATGTAATGTAAAACTGTATTCACAATTCATTCTATACCCTACTGACTGCATAAGCACAGTAATACAATTGTTCAAATTCTGAACTGCGTTTTTATACTGACTGCTAGTTGATGACAGTTTGGTCACTAGAAATCCTGCATCTTTTCATATAATTTCCATAAATGAGAAGTACTTAAAATTCAGAAACAATGCTTTCAATGTCTCATCTAATAGTCATGTTTCACCGTAGTCTGCCGTTACTTAGCTGTCTGTAGATACAGTTATCCCTGAAAATAAAGCTGTCTTGACATGAACCGGGGTACTTTGCAACATCATTTGTGATTATTTGCTTTGCATCACTGGGACAGCGCCTAGCACCATGGAGAGATAAATACAAAAGCGCAGATTGTGAAATGGCTATATCAGTGCTCAGAAAAATACAGCCTAATTTCAGGTATTCTTAAAATTCTCGAGAAGAGTCGCAATTAAGGCATGCTTCAGTAAATCAGACGGAATACTTAATGAGCCTAAATTACTAAATCTCTACCCTGTTTTAGCGCTTTCACCCCAGGTATACATATGTATAAACAGATTTAACTGAACTGATTTAACAGATTAACTATTTATTGAAAGGAAAGTCACAATGTGACCTCACCCTACAAATTACATCCTAATAGCGATTTGACCCATTGCAACCGTTTATTAAATCCGACATAGATACGCGATCTTGTAGCGATCTTTTAGTAAATCTGACCCACAGTGTTTAAAAATTAAACCACACCACAAATGAAAGGCCCTTACCGGACTGTTATGGGACTGAGTAAGAAAGGCATGCCATGCATGTCCGACAAAACAATATCCCTAGGTTTATTTTCTTAGAGAACAGGAAAAGGTTATTTTGACAACAAACTTGGTGGAGTCTTACACTCACACAGTCAGAGGCAAACACGTGACCATTGATGAAAAAAGATTATGTTCTAAATAACCAAACCCCAAACAAGAGATAATCTGCTCTTGCCCGTGGTGCTCTGGTTTAGGGCATGGAGGAAGATGTGATTTTGGCCTCCTAGACAGCCAGGACTATGGCACACAGCATTAGCCATACAGATTTGGGGTCAGAACACAGTGATTACCATGGCGCTCACCCACTCACTGGAAAACACTGTCATTACTGCACCATTCTCCCACTCTCTAAGAAACACAGTCATTACTGTCACATTCTCCCACTCCCACTACAAAGTGCATACATATGATGTTTACTTGTAACTTGTTTGCCAGTGTTCATGCAGTTTTGGACAACTTTCTTCATGTTGAGCTTTGACATTTTTGTAAAGCTGCAAGAAAAAGACGTTTGCATTTCCCTCTGAACTGTAACTTATTAACCTGCCCTGAGCCACGTAGATACTCTCAGACACGAAAGATATCCAAAAGATAAGTCCTGAAAATAACTCCATTTCAGAATATCAATGTCAACAATAACAATGTCTGGTCCAAGGCACTGATTGGTTAATTCGTAAGAATAAAATGTATTTATTTATTTATTAACTTTATATAAAATGTATGTGCAAGGAAACAAGGAAGGAAGAATTACCAAAATGTGAGGAAAGAGGGTTTATCTGAAACCGTGTCCCAGCTCAGAAAGTTTTTAAAACACGAGATCCACGGCACTTGCAACTTCCTCTCCAAACTGATTTGATGTTTATTATTTTCCCTGGAGATTTTAGCATATGTAGGGCATTAGTCCTACTTAATGTGCTAACGTAAGCAGGCTTTGCCTTTTATTTTACTGAGGGAGGACTAATACAATTTCTACACTCACTAACGACAGTGCAGTTACCATGGGACTGGGAAACTCAATTAGATGAAATCTTAGAGAGCAGTTTCCTTGGTGGAGAAGCAGGGTAGGTGAAATATATATTGGTACCTTTTTGTAAGAATCAGATATGGAATATTACACTTTCAGAGACCTATTTATTAATCCTCAGGACACCATGTAGCTAAAGGTAAACACACAAAGTTTCATTACACTGGCTGCCTAACGTGCTCTAATGTGAGTCTACAGAGTGCTGTATTATAGTTTCAATGTTAAAAGAGGACAGAAGCAAAAACAAAATCAGAGACTGATTAATAAAATTCAACAAGAGGTAAGAGAGGAGGGAAAATCAATGACAACAGATGAGACAACCACAAAGATGAGAAAACTTTAGGATTGAGGTCTTAAAGTAATGCAAGAGTCTAAGAGTACACAGATACTGTAACCATACTGTATATAATAAACTATTTATGAGCAGCTTTTCAAACAGGGTGCTTAAAGTGTTTTCCTTCAAACGACAATATCAGAATAAGGTAACGATAAACATGCACAGTACTCAAAACAAAAAACAATGGCAGTGACAACAAAAGAGACGTGATTTTAAAAAAATCTAATAAATTGGGGTAAGTAAACACAGAAATTACTGAATAAAAAGCCAGTGTAAAAATACAGTCAAGTCTAAGCAGCCCTGAGGTTCCATGATTTAGGGGCCTGGCTCACACTTCTGCACAGTAGAGAAAGTTCTTCCACGTCTGTCACTTGACCATTGACCTTTGACCCTAGATGCGGACATCAAGGTCCTACTGTCCCACAGCAAGGCCAAAAGCAGATGGGCAGCCCCGTGCCTCTATATTGGGCTGGGCTTTCTTCAGTGTGCCCTTTCACCTTGCAGGCTGTTGTTTACAGCCAAAAGTGAAGTTAGCAAAGCTCACTGCTAAGCATTCCCAACAGGGCTTCCACACATCCGTTCAACAAAACTGCTAAAGATGTAAAGATGCGTTGTATTGTTATATTAGAGACACATTATTTGTATCTATAGATGGAAAATGGAACATATGAATGGACACTGCATTTATAATGCTGACAGCAGCACAACATGTTACACATAACATGTGGCACATAAAATCATCACATCTTAATGTCTACAGAAATACAATATGAGACATATCTTTTTTATAAGTCAATTAAGGGCCAGATGTACTAAAGGACTGCGACTGCTTTTTGAACACAAACGCAGTTGCTACAGGGTCGCAATATCTGCCTCGGATTTACTAAATGGTTGGAATGGGTCAAATCACTATTAGGATGAAATTTGCAGGGTTATGTCACTTTGTGACTTTCCTGTAGATACACAGTTAAATCTGTGCATCCATATGCATACCTGGCGTGAACGCGTTAAAACAGGGTAGATATTTTCTAAATTAGGCCGATTAGGTATTTCTTTTGATTTACTAAAGCATGCCATATTTGTGGCTCCTCTTTGCGTGAGAATTTTAATACCTGAAAGCAGTATGTTGCTGAGCGCTTATATAGGCTAGCTCACGTTATATAAACTCTTCAAAGAATGTAAACACCATAAGGGGCTAATTCTTAAGGGTGAAATAAAAAATGTAATTAAAAAAATAAAAGCTACAACATAATCTGGGCAAAAGACACAGGCAGTGGTCCAACCGTTGAAAGAACATTAACACTGATAGAACGGGTGAAACAATCCTAGCTAGATGAAGACAAATAGCTAGCTACTGTACATAATTTGAGTACACCAGACCCAAATTTTAAGAAGTTGCGCTAATTTCTTGGCAATAAGTAATTGAAAAGCATGCTGCTTATCTATCTAGATATGTGGTTTGACATAAAACTGCTACTTCAGCAGTTTATTTTGAATCTCCGCTTCAGGTAAGACAGACCGCTCTCTAGTCCCTCAAACCAAAAACCTGGTTTGATGTGTAGCAACATTTTGACAGCTCACCATTGTACAGGTAGAGCGGGTGTTTCCCTCCTGTTCATATTCATTCATCAACCTGCTCGTCCGTGTCTTTAAACAGTCGTAGATAACATTACATTTGTAAGGAACACAAACAGTGGGGTTTCCTTGTCTCTGGCAAGATATATGAACAAAAATGTTTTATAAAGCTACCAACTGACGTGAACTTGTGAACTTTTTAAATCACGTAATACGCTAAACACACTCATACATAAAGTTATGCATGTGGGAAATAAAAACATAAGATGGGAGTATTTTATGGGAGAAGACAAATTAGTAGGTATTCAACTTGAAAGACTTAGGAATTGTAGTTGATCAAAGTCTATCTGCATCAAAGCAGTGTGCTACAGCAGTGAAAAGGGCTAACAGGATGCTGGGATGCATAGCAAAAAGTATTGAGTATAAATCAAAGGAGGTTATATTAATGTTATACTGTATAATGCCTTTGTCAGACCTCACTTAGAATACTGTGTGCAGTTCTGGGCACCACACTACAAGAAAGATATAGAAGCTCTTGAGTTCAAAGAAGGGCAACTAAACTGATACCTGGTATGAAAGGTAAAAGTTATGAGGATAGTTTTAAGGCACTCAGTCTATTTAAGCTTAGAAAACTGAGACTTAGGGGGGATTTGATTTAGGTTTTTTAATTCCTAAAAGGGATTAACAAAGTGAACTACCAAATATTTTTAAAGATAAGTAGGGTCAGCAGAACAAGAGGCCACAGGTGGAAATTAGTTTAAGGCAAATTCCGCACGGATATTATTTTTCTTTACACAGAGAGTTGTCAATGCCTGGAACAGCTTGCCAAGTCAGGTAGGAGAGGCAGAAACACTTGGGCTATTCAAGTCTAGGCTAGGTGCAGTACTAGATACTCTTTAGTTTAGGACATGATGAGCCTAGATGGGCTGAACGGCCCATTCTCGTCATTACGTAGCCTATTCTTATGTTCTTATACAGAACAGATTTACAAAGTGTAGTTTCATTGCAAGAAAAAATGATTTACAGTACAACCAAAATAATGCATATAATTAAGATGTTTAGTGCAAAAATGTATAAGAAGAGGGTCATTATTCTTCTATTGTTTCCCATGTATTTTGATTCAACAAAATAACTGAAAATTGAATATGATTATTTTTCATATTTTTAATTGTACTAAAAGATAATGGATTAGCATACAGTATTCTTCCCAATCCATTAACTACACATAGGGTTCAATATTTAGGGTTATTATTTCCCAGGTTTCCTCTAACACCTTTCCTTGAACACCTTTTCCTTAGAATGAAGATAAGGAACATAATTATGATTACTTATTAAATACAGGGGTGTTTAATTGGCTCATAGAGTAATAAATGGTGTAATCGTCTCGTATGTTAATAAATACACGACTGCAATGGTATCTCTCCATTTTTAATTAAAGCAGAAACACAGTAACACCACATACAGTTTGAGTCCCAAACTGTATGCAATTCCTCAAACTCTACAGCCCCGAATGAGTTCTATCAATTCATCCACCCCTGCAAAGTCACCTCCTGCAAAAAAAACATCTTGATGATGTCCCATGTATAAATTGGCCTCTCTGTGCATTAAAACTTAAAACTGCACTGTCTCTTTATTAGCTGGGGATGGTGGGATCTAACAGGAAGGGGGCTTGTTGAAAAAAGGCAAATTCTCCTCAAAAGAGGAGTGCTCTAAAGGAGTGCTCTTCTCCTCTCTGCCCCCTGCCCCCTGCCCCCCCCCCGGTCTGACTGACAGAAGCAATCTCCCGACCAGGTGTGGTCTAATGGGCATCTCGCGCAGGTCACCTCCAGCGGCCCAGCCATTTCAAAATCCTGATTATCCCGCTGAGGAAATTAGCAGGGCAGAGCCATGAGAGGGGGGGGAAGAGACAGGGACTGTGTGTTTCAATGCTGTGGTCGAGGTTCACTCCCTTCGCCCATGTCCAAAAGCACTGTTCTAAACCCCACTGATTGCACCTGTATTTTGAGTGACAAAAGTGAGTGTAAATGTATGAATACATGATTCTGTTTAATGGGGTAATCACATGGGTTTATGTTTCATTTTCTTCAATATGAAATGCTAATGATCAATTTAAATGAGATTTCAGGCTTGAGTGTGCTTTAGCTATGTTACTCTTGAGCAAGGTTTGTAGTGTAATTTTGGGGTATTTCCACTTAATATTCATATTTCCTTTTTAGTGGTGAAGGTTTTTTTATTGATGGGATAAAAAGGCTTTCAGATTCTTAGTGGGGTTTTTTAACAACATTTTTGTGGCACTGCGCTAACTGAACACAATCGGGTAGTTCCGTTTCTGCAACACAGAAACAGAAAGCGAACAGGTGCTGTGATGGAGGGCTGTAAAATCTCCAATCTGGGCATGTACCTGGCTCCAGCTCCCATTCTCTCTGTGTGCAGGTACCTTGTTTCCAGCAGGTCAGCCAGTAGCTTGTTAAGATACACCTTGGAGCCCTCTGTATCATCCAATTTCCTGACCGAAACCCTCCAGCCATCAATCACTGGCCCACACCTTCCTCCCTCTACGGCCCTCACAAACACATCAATCGCCATACAGCACAGGGTCCAATAAGGCGATAATGCTACGAGATACATCATCTCCTACTTTTGATCAGATCCCATTATAAATGTAAGACAGCGTATGGTTCCACAGAGGGTGGTGTTTAATTACTGTACTCCCACATCCCTTTAAACTGATATCCTAAACCTGATTCACCACAAGGGGGGAAGGGGGTGGTTTGTTCACAATTAATCAGTCTTTCTGAAGCGGGCTGCCAGGACAGGGATTAGTGAGGTGACAAACCCAGGACTCTTCATTTCCTGTGCCCCCGTTAGGGGACAGCCATATATATCCTTCGACAATCCCTAACAGACCGGGAGCTGCACACCTGCTCCCCGCTCTCGTTGACCCGAAGGACAGCGAACAGCACACCAGAAAGCCACAAGAGCAGCCATGCGAAACCGCCCTGCTTTTCCCCTTTGATGTAAAGTGTCAGCTTTACAGTTAAGCATGCATTAACTGCCACACTCTTCAGTGTCTTGTGCGGTGTTTGTAGGACAGTGTGATTGGACGGGAGCTGCCCTGTATGGGCAGATGGCTTTGGAACACCTCCCATCTAACGTTTGCCTAGAGATTAATCAATTACCAGGCTGAGCTGTTACTTGAATGGTTTAATGGTTAATGACCCACTCTCAGGATCTTTCAAGAGTATATACAGGGGTTTGGCAAAGTAATGGAAACACTTGTTTTTTTTTTTAAAAGTAGTCTATACATGCGGTTAATATTAATGTCAATACTAATTACCAATATGTTTCTGATATAAACAACATTTTAAAATCAACACTTTATTATGTGCAACATGAGAGATCAAACTGATTTTGAAACAAACAGAATTAATAGTTGGTGCCCGAATAACAGGTGCGTCAGTAACAAACTGCAAAATTATTTAATGTGTCAAGGGGAACAGCACCGAAAATCATGACAGCATACGCTAAACAAGGAAAAACTGCCTCAAAAAAGCAAACCTGGGCCAAAAATAAGTTTTTGAAAATGTGTAAATATCAAGTTATAAAAAATATTTTAACATCAAATATTTGTATGCTCAATTAAAGCATAGATGTTTGAAATGGCTTCAAATATTTCGCACACAAAAAATATTTGAAGTTACGGTATTTGAAAAAGATATACAATATATTTAACCTGAGTTGCCTAAAATATAAAAAAACTAATTGTTAGTCTATATAGATTCAGTTTGAGTTTGGAGAATTTCAGATTTGGACAAGATAAACATTTTACCTTGTATCAGACAAATAAATATATAGATATTAATATGAAAATGTGAAATACAAACCTAACTAATCTTCAACCAATAGCACAGTAGTCGCAATAGATGTGAAAAAAATTAAATCAAGCACGATACCACGAAACACCATATATTTGTACATGAGACAAAACATGCAGTTGAGATGCTGTCAAAACATGCAGTTAAATGGATTAAAATGTAAAAAAAAAAAAAAATAAAAAAATGGATTATTTCAACAAAAAATGGTCCACAAGAATTGCATTCATAAGCCATACAGTCTATCTAACAATCACAATCTCCCACGCCAGTGGACGTGTGGAGACATTAAAAAGTCTCTACTGGGGGGTGGTGGATAGCGCACCGTATCTTGGCTGGTCCAATATGAGTGTGGCTGCCAATCAGGGACGCGGTTCGAAACCTGTTTCTGCCAGACCGGCCCTGGCCGTTAGCCCCAATTGGGGGCAGCATTTGTCTGTCCACCCCAGGGGGAGGGGCTTATGAGCCAGCACAAGTTTGTTGAGGAGCAGCAAGGGCGTCCGTGGTCGGGTTCCGTCTCGGAGGAGGCGGATCTACCAGCCTGGAAAAATTGGCTCGTTACCCGGAGGACGGGCAGCGGACTCGTGGGGAAGGGTGAATTGAGATAAATAGAGGGTATAATTATCAACCAATTTGGGAGAACGACAGGGGAAAAAATATGAAACTATAAATATATATATATATTTTTTTTAAGTCTCTGCTGGGACACTGCTGTTGCCATGAGAAGCAGTGCCATCACAGAGGCACAGCTTGTGGCTTGAATGGAGTCTAGTCCAGGTGTAACATTTCTCTCAGTCCTCTGTCCCAGGAAAACTTTAGCATACAACATAATCCTCCATAATCCTCCTTGGCTATGAGGTGGAATAAGATCTTTTCACGTTCCCAAGGTGATGTTCTGTGCCTTTGCTTGTCCTGATACTCAGCCCATAGCTCCCAAACTTCCTTCTCATTGAGCTGGTCTACATCTTCAAGAAGTGAGGTCAGGCCACAAGATCACGAGGTGATTCTGGAAAAAACAACCTCAGCCTGATCTGCCTATGGCATCTAGGCAGGTCAGCAGTGGCAGATACCTGAGACATCTCTCTCTATTGCTGGTAATTCATAACCTAATTTAAATAAAATCAATTCAATCTCAGTCAGACTATGGAAAGCTTTGAAACATGTCTTACAGTTTACTGCAGCTTACTCAACAGCATAAATACAAGACAACCTATCTCGGTAGGACTTTCAATTTGTTGGGCAAGTATGAATTTCTCAAATTTAGAGTCTGGTAGCTCTGATTCCAGCCAATGTCTACTATTAATTATCCCCTTGTAACATTTTACCCCTGTGAAAGATAACCCAAGGGAACAAGGAACAGAAGACTCCTAAATGCCGTACATGTATAATACTATTTCACCAATTTAAATAATTAATTATTATTAAAGATAATTATTCTCATTTACATTTTGTAACTGTAATGCCATTTAAGGCCTCCAAATTCGTTGGTAGGCTAATCAAATAATAACTGGTGGAATTAACCCGCAAGTCAAAATTAACTCCAAATCAAATTAAAGATGAAATATGTTTATTAAATAGGTTACCTACAAGACATTAAACGGGAAACAAAAATATAAATCATACAGTTAATTGTGAGTGCAGTCTTACTACTTATAATTAATTAAAATTAATGCATTCAAAAATAAATTATAATGATGAAATTACCAGCAGAGAGAGAGACCAGATAAAACCAGACATTGCCAAATAATACCCAATCTCCAGCTTCAGCACAAAGGAACAAAAGAAAGAATGGAAAATAAAAGATCCATAGATGGAACATATACAAGTTATCAGTTATGGCAAGGGATCAGTTATGGCAGGGACTGACTAATCTAATCATCTTAATGCCACTTTTCCTAAAAGTGGCTCTAGGTTATCGAAAGCAGGGCTAAGCACCATGATATTATTATCAAAATATTCACAGTTTACAGCCATTTTGAAGGAGACCAAACATTAATAAATTAACAAGGTAATTCCGATTTGTTATTAACTACCTCTAACAAAAATGAGATTTACTCCTTCTTCCGGAAATAGAGGTGTTTGTCAATAATGATTGTGAAGTCCACCCAGTAGTAAAATTGACATTTTCAGGCAAAGAATATTGCTACCATGTGACCAATCACAACATGTGGGCCCCCAATTTTAACTGATGCAACCTGGAAAATGTCAATTCAAATCTGGGAAGCCTCAACCACTATTACTTACTTGGAATGTAGACATTCAATGATATTGTCAATTGCACATCAGAGATTCAATAATCCACAATGGTGAACTTATGGCATTCAACTTTAGGGAACTGCAAATTGACATTTTGTTAACTCTGGACATGGACATTTAAGTCCATGTGGTTCTCTGTGGCTCAGTTGGTAGAGCACAGCGTTGGCAACTCTTAGGTTGTGGGTTCAATCCCCACTGGGGCCACATATACTGAAAATGTATGCATTCACTACTGTAAGTCGCTTTGGATAAAAGCGTCTGCTAAATGGCATATAAAAAAGTCAAACTGATCATTCTGGCACCGAAAGCCCAGTTCCCTTTGATGTTTGGAGAGAGGGGACAGACAGCAGTTGGAGGTTTAGCTCCAGTTCTATTGTAGGACCCTGAGCCAATAACCTAATATCCATATACTGTCCCTCTCTTGTGACCTCATTATAAAAACTAGGTATCCAACATGGCCTTTAAATAAATAAAAAAAGAAGAGGAACAGTGGTTGCAAGTCGAAGCTCACCGACAGGGATAGACAGACATGTAACAGGATCATTGCTACAGAATGAAAATGACCACAGAACTGAATCTACACCTCCCTCAACCAGTCTCAACAAAAACTGTACATTGTAAACTTCACAAAGCTGATATTTATGGTAGGGCTGCTATTCAGAAAGCAGAACAGCTCAAAACCTGGAGTAATGAGCATAAAACCTGGGCTTTGAGCAGTGGAAGAAAGTAACATGGTCTGATGAGCCATCTATTACTCTTTTTCCCACATCTGGACAGGTTTATGTTTGAAGGAAGCCTTCAACCCACATTGCATCTTCCCAACTGTTAAACATGTTGGATCTGGGCATGGGCAGCCATCTCATGGCCATCTAAACGGATTCAAGAGTGGTTTCTTGAACATCAGAATGAAGTCAAACAACTTCCATGGCCTCCCCAATCACCAGATCTAAACATCATTGAACCTTTAGGGGAAGTCCTGGAATGTAGAGTGCAGAGTAGATTTCCACCACCTTTATCTCTCAAAGAACTGGAGGCGTTCCTTCTTGAAGAATGGTCCAATATCCTACTAACGGTTAAAAAATTATATAACTGCATTCCAAGGAGGACTGAAGCTGTTCTGAAGGCAAAAGGCAGCCCAAATCCTTATTAGTTAATAAATGTTAATATATTGTTCGGTGTTTCCATTATTTTGTCTACCCCTCATATATTTCTATGTATTATATACATAGCAGGCTTTAAATTCCATTTCAATTCAATTCATGGAGTGAAAAAATAGCCATAATGTTCTATGTGGAGTTTTAAATAATAATAATAATAATAATAATAATATATGCCATTTAGCAGACGCTTTTATCCAAAGCGACTTACAGTAGTGAATGCATACATTTTCAGTATATGTGGCCCCAGTGGGAATTTAACCCACAACCTAAGCGTTGCCAATGCTGTGCTCTACCAACTGAGCCACAGAGAACCACAAATGAATTTGATTTCAGGTAATTTCCTGAATTTACTGAATTGAAATGGAATTGACCCCCAACTCTGATACATACACTCTAGCTCATTGCTCTGCATGTTCTGATGTAAACAAATTTACATCGTAAATCTGTGACCTATCCAGTTGCATATAAAAAATAATGTTTTACATTTATGCATATATCCAATTATAAATTGTATGGTTTATTATCAATGTTTTCCATCACTCCTTTGTGACAGCATTTACCATTTACCTTTTCCTACCCTCCTGATGGATTTAGGGATCCGTCAGTAGCAGAGATTACCACCCCACGGATATGTCCTCGCGCAACACAGTTGTCATGAATGAATGGTGGTAAAAGAGCTATTGTTTGGGAGCCTGATAGTTGGGAGCCTAATTCCTCCTAAGAACCTTTAATAATTTAAAAATAAAAGTCATGAAACACAGCTATTGGTGGGGGAGTAAAAAAATAAAATTAAAATTAAAAGAAATAAAAACTTTTTTTAAAAACTGAGGAGAAGTGATAAATACAGGTGGTTTAGAACATTTGCAAAATAAAACTCCACAAACAACTTAAATCACAGAATAATCCCAAACTTTGGAATACTGAAAACCTTTATACCTGCATTGCAAAAATAGCAATGGTCCCCCATTCCATAAATTCCTTTGAATATGTGCTTGGTCCTTACTGACTGTAGGCCATGTCCTTACTTAGACACTACATGCTCCTATCATTTCTCTACCTGGATCTACACAGCCAGAATATAAAGGTGTCAAAAAGGTATTATTGTCTGTAAAAATGTCTTTAAATACAATTTTGAATGACTCATTCGATAATGTAACTCAAAATGAAGGTCAGTCGTCTTTGTTGTTCCCTCTGCTGTAGTATGATATGACATTTAAAAATGTATTTAAAAATACTCCTGAAATGTGGTGGTGGGGTAGGGGGTTGGTGCTGGTATAGGGCTGCTGATATAGGGTTACCAGTATAGGAATGCCAACATAGTGCTGCAGGTATTGGGCTGCTAATATAGGGCTGACAATACAGGACTCCTGGCATATGGCTGCTGGTATAGCGCAGCCAGTATAGTGTTGCCAGTGTATGGCTGCCAATGTAGGGCTACTGGTATAGAGCTGCCGATATAGGGCTTCTGGTATAGGGCTGCTGGTATAAGGCTGCTGGTATAGGGCTACAGGGATCACAACAGTCCTAATCTTGGCCTTGATTCTGAGCAGACCTCTCCATGAAAAAGGTGTCCTGCCACGGCACTAAAATGTCCAGTCCAATTGTCTAGGCCGTATTGGGTCCATTCTCACCAGTGTGATCGCTACAATGCGCGCACAGAGAGACAAACCTTACAGTTGCTTATTTTTAGGTCCCAGGCAACCGTGTATTACACAGTGGATGTCTAGCGCCCAAAAAAGCCTCCTTCACCTGCCTGTCCACAAAAAACCTTCCCATCCCGTTACCATGACAGTACTTCCTAGGAAAGAGGGGGACAGCAACAATTCACTGGTGTTCAGACCCATTCTGGTTTTGTTTGGATTGGTAAGAGCTGTATTGAGTCCAAACTGGATCCAAAAATCTGCTCTATTTGTCTTAGTCCCCATTCTAGGAACACACCATTGCTTTCCAAAATATCTGTTCATCCAGGGAATTTGTAGGGATTCTCTGTAGGATTCTATATAGGATTACACTGGACAGCATTCATAAATGTATGCTAAATAAATGTAGGCTTAAACCTTTATAAGGCAGGAAAGCTTCAATATGACCTCTGCTGAAGTTCTCTATGTAGGATGGGATGATCTGTGTCTGTATTAACAGAATGATCTGTAGGGTGTGTGTGTGTGTGTGTGTGTGTGTGTGTGTGTGTGTGTGTGTGTGTGTGTGTGTGTGTGTGTGTGTGTGTGTGAGGGTGCGATTGTGTGTGTTAGTCAGGGTGTGATTGTGTGTGTGCACGACTGAGGATGTGATTGTGTGTGTGCGAGTGAGGTTGTGATTATCTGTGTGTGTGTGTGTGCGTGTGCGAGTGCGAGTGAGGGTGTGATTGTGCAAGTGAGGGTGTGATTGTGTGTGCGTGAGGGTGTGTGTGCAAATGTGGCTTCCCCTCCTAGGGTTTTAGCCTTCATTCATTTCAATAAATGAGTAAAAAATATTGTGAATATTGAAGGGGTTGAGGCCTGTTGATATCATCGGTGTACATATCATTGGACAGAAACTGCGGGCAGACTGCAGTGAAGTGCAGGCAGATGTGAATGTTTGTTGGCAGAAGTGTGCATGTGGTTGCATGTGTGCATGTATGCATGAGCATAGGTGTGTGTAGTTGCATGCGTGCATGAGCATGGGTGTGTGTAGTTGCATGTGTGCATGTGTGAGTGTTGGTGTGCGTGTGTGTACGTGGATGGGGACCTTTCAACTGCTTTAACTGATCAATTTTGATGATGACAGAAAAAAATAAAACATCCTGCAGAGCCAGTATGGACTCACATATGAGAAAGTATGAGGAAACCTACAGTACGGTGGAACTCACAGAGCAACACCTCTTGCCGGAAATATTTTTTTAAAGAGTATACCAATTTACACTTCCTGTTTGCCTACACTCACTCTGGAATGTCTGTGAGAATTATTGAACAGGTTGACTACAATAAGAGCCCATCTGTTTGTGAGGCATGCTGGGAACCCTGATGGACTGAAGGGGGCAGAAGGTGGAGGAGGGGGCGTAGGGAGGGCAAGGTGGCACTGGCAGAGCAGGGTGTTAGACATTAGTCAGGCGGGAGGATAACAGGGAAGCAGACGACAAGGAAATAGATCTGTCTGCCACCTGAAGTCAGCACAGTCAAATCATACCAGAGCTCTGTGTGTGTGTGTGTGTGTGTATGAGTATGCAAGTGAGCTCGTCTATGCATCGCAGTCTGTGTTATTGAGTGAGTATGGGTGTGGATTCTTTGTCTGCCTGTGTGTGCCTATGGCAATATTCCCTTTGTGTGTCTGTCTCAGTCCCTTTCTGTGTGTAGACACTTGCATATCTGTATGTGTATTATTAGCATGTTCATGATAATTAGCCTGTTCGTCACCTTCAAGAGAAGAAGAGAACACCAGATGATTTAGGAGAACACCAGTCAGAACAACAATGTTTTAAGCCATAATATAATAAATACCTGCTTGACAGAAAGATTGGATCCATCAGACTCAGTGTCTCAAGTGGAAATTACTCAACTAGGTCAGACAGTTTCTTTTGAAAGTTTAGTGTTAAGACTTTCAGATACTGCGACTAACCTAATGACACACAATAAACCTTTGAGATGCACCCCACCCACACCCCCACAAAAACCACCCCGCTCCCCAAGCCATAACAGGTCCAGTACAACCTGTGCTGCCCGAAGAGGATGGTGATCAGTGCAGGTGCAAACCGAATCACAGAGTTCTGTGTATGCTTTGATTTTCGAGCACTGTTTAAGCAATTGTAGCCTCTGCGCTTCCAAAAAAATCAATAATCCTCACTTTTTGCATTACAGAGCTTGCTCCTTCCTCCTTTTTTAATTAATTCTCCTTTGAGCGCATTTTATTTTTCCACTGCCCACTTTTCTCAAGTAGAACCAGTGGCTCTTTCACTAGGATCAGGAGCATTGAAACATCAGCCTATTAAAGGCAATGTTCTTCATATACCCAGAACACTTTCCAAAAGCTTCATTTTAAAATAGTTCTTGAATGGATTGCTGGGTGGTTCATCCTGTTAAGGCACTGTTCTAGTGTGTGGATGAGCCCCATGATCTGCATCCTGTTAGGGCACTGTTCTAGTGAGTGGATGAATTCGCTCTGATGTAAGTCACTCTGGATAAGAGCGTCTAACAAATGCATGTAGTGTAATGTAGTGAGTGCTTGTCTACACTCTCCCGAATTGACAGTGTAGGTGTCAGCAAGCGTGGCTCAGGAATATGATTTGTCATTCCACATTGTTCTTGACTAATATTTGTTCAAGTTTCTACAGGATACCCAATTCTAAAAGTAGTAACATAACCTCATGTAAAAAAATTACCAAATGACCAAGGTGCAATTCTCAGTGTTGCAGCAGAGACCCCAATTCTCTACTCAGACAATAGGTTTTTGCTGCCAGCCTTGAATATAGGCTGGCACTGACTCTTTGTAAAGGGTTCTGCATTGTGAAGCTCCTCAGCCATAACAAAGGGTGGGAATGCCCTCATGTCATTCGTGTCAGACTGTTAGGCAGAATTGGGAATTCTGACAGCAATCTGTGAATGCAGTAATAACAGTGTGAGTGTTCGACAAAGAAAATAAAAAAACATGAAGTAGACATTGATGCTTCCTTGAAAGGACACAGTGCCGGTGGCTGACCTGACTATTCACTAAAAACAGGGGGGGGAATAAAACCAGACAATCTAATATTAAGTATGTAACCAGGGCAGATATTGTCATAAAAATTCTCAAACCCAACAGCTCCACAGCAGCACTCAAATGGCAAAGTACAGTTTTCACAGAGGCATATGTACATCCAGATATGTGCACAGGCACTTGATAAATAAGGAATGCAAAATCAGAAAAGAATACCAGAACAGTGATATAATGATTACTAATGGGCAACTTCAATTACCCCTCTATTAATTGAGAAGTAGTGTCAGGTCAGGTTAAATTTAAAGAGTTTTTAGATGTTGTTAATGACAGTTTTTTGGTGCAGTCTGTTACCCAGCCTACAAGAGGAAAAGCAATACTGGATCTGGTTTTCTGACTTTAATAAAATGAGAGAGAATGTATGTAATATAGATTGGATAAAACTTCTAGATTACAAAACTTTTAAGAAAAATCAATCCACAGTGGATGAATAAACCTTGATGGGAGACTTTGAGACAAAAGAAGAGACTACGCATATGTATATGAAAAAGACAATTTGTGGAGAAACTGTTTGTAATATGTGAGCTAAGGTTAAAGAGGAAATATGGGCAGCTAAAAGGCAAAATTGACACCAAGTAGTTTTTTCTATATTCAGTAAAAAAGGGAAAGTTAATGAAGAGGTTAAGTGCATTAAGAATAAGGAAGGAGCTTTCTTTTACGGTATAATAAGGATATTGCTGGTATGCTAAACAGTTATTCCATTGAGAGCTTTACCAGAGAAGAGGTTATAAATATGCCTAATAGTACAGCCATTGTACAAAATGTTTTAGAGGACATTGAGATAAGGGATGGAGAAGTACAATAAAAAACAATAAAAACTTAAGACAAATAAGGCAGCAGTTACCAATGGCATATACAGTATCCTAGAGTACAGAAGAAATTTGGGAAGATTATATATAAAACATTGACAGATATTTCTATGCAATCCCTAAATATTTGGACTTTCTAAAAGCATTTGATAAGGTAGCACACGAGAGGCGCATTCTCAAAATGAATTCAGTAGGAATTACAGGAGTTGTTTCAGAGTGGGTTCATAACTGGCTGCTTGGTAGAATACAAAGAGTAATGTTAGGAGGGGTCACATCAGACCTAGGTGCTGTGGGCAGTGGAGTCCTACCACCTCTGCTCTTCCTTATTTACATAGATGATCTTGATAGGGATGTTAGTAGAAAAATAGTTACATTTGCAGATGATACAAAACTTGCGGGTTTAGCAAACAGTTTGGAATCGACTAAGGTAATACAAGATGATTTAAACAAATTGGAGAAGTGGGAAGAAACATGACAGATGACATTAAAAATTGCTAAATGTAAAGTTATGCATGTGTGAAGTAAAATATAAGACAGTATTTTATAGGAGGATACAAATTAGAATGTGTTCAATTTGAAAAAGACTTAGGAGTTGTAGTTAAGCAAAGTCTATCAGTATCTAAGCAGTGTGCTGTAGCAGTGAAAAAGGCCAAATAGGATGCTGGGATATATAGCAAAAACTACTGAGTATATATCAAACAAGATTATATTGATGCTATCGAATGCCTTTGTCAGACCTCACTTAAAGTACTGTGTGAATTTCTGCACACCACACTACAAGAAAGATATAGAAGCTCTTGAAAAAGTACAAATTAAATTTGTACCTGGTATGAAAGGTAAAAGTTACGAGGAAAGACTTAGACGCTCAATCTATTCAAGTTTAGCAAATGTAGACTAAGGGGGGATTTGTTTGAGGTTTTTAAATTCATAAAAGACATGAGCAAATTGAACTACCAAAGATTATTTTAAGACAAGCTCAATTACAAGAACAAGAGGGCAGAGGTGGAAATTAGTTAAAGGTAAATTCCGCACTGATATCCCAAGGTATTTCTTCACACAGAGAGAGTCTGGAACAGCTTGCCATGTCATGTAGTGAGGCAGAAACACTTGTGGTATTCAAGTCCAGGCTTGATGCTGCACTGGATATTCTTTAGACTAGAAAATGACGAACCTAGATGGGCCAAACGGCCTGTTCCCGTCATTATGTATATTTATGTTCTTATGTTCTTAAGTGATTTATTCAATTTTACCTGTGAGCAGTGGGTGCACACCTGATATGAAAAAGACCAAATTACAGTGCCTATAGAAAGTCATCATACCCTTTTGAAATAGTCACTTTTTTTGTCTTACAGCCTGAAATGAAAGTACATAAAATCCATCTTTTTCCAGCTTTATTTACACATTTTGCCTTACAACATTCAAGTGAAAAAAAGGGCACAATTTCTGATAATTAATAAAAAATGAAAAACTAGAATAACAGGGTTGGAAAAGTGATCAGTCCCCTGATTTAATACTTTGTAGAGGCACCTTTTGCTTTAATTACAGCCATCAGTCTGTTTGTATATGTCTCTACCAGCTTTGTGCACCTAGATTGGGCAATATTTGCCCATTCTTCCTTGCAGAACTTTTCCAGTTCAGTCAAATTCCGTGGTGAGCGGCGATGGACTGCACTCTTCAAGTCCATCCACAGATGTTCTATCGGATTTAGGTCAGGGTAGGTGTGTTTTGGGTGGTGTGCTGTGTTTGGTTTCCGCCAAACATAGCGCTTGGAGTTCAGTCCAAAAAGTTCAATCTTGGTCTCATCTGACCATATAACCTTTTGCCACATGGCATCAGAATCTTCTATGCGTTTCTTCCCATAACCTAAACGAGACTCAGTGTGACACTTTTTCAGAAGAGGCTTCTTTCTTGCCACCCTGTCATACAGGCCAGCTTTGTGTAAAGCTTGTGAGATTGTTGTCACATGCACAGATCGCCCAATCTCTGCCATTAAGACTTGTAACTCCTTCAAGGTTACCATTGGTCTCTTGGTAGCTTCCCTGATCAATCTTTCCTGGCTCGGTCATCCAGTTTGGAGGGACGGCCCAATCTTGGCAAGGTGTGGGTGGTGCCATATGCCTTCCACTTCTTAATAATACTCTGAACGGTACTCAGAGGGATCGTTAAAGCCTTTGAAATCTTTTTATATCCTTCTCCTAACTTTATCCCGGAGTCCTTTTGAAAGCACCTTTCCAGCCATGGTGAATTCTTTGCGTTACCATACACTACTAGGAGTGGAATCCTCAAGGAACAGCTGATTCTATTGTGAAATAATCAAAACCACAACAATTGATGTCAGGTGGAGGCCAGTTAGCTTGGTGTGTGATCTGGAAGGTGATTGGTTATACCTGAGCAAGTTTATAATGGTTATTCTAAGGGGACTGATCACTTTTCCAATCCTGTTATTCTAGTTTTTCATTTTTTATTTATCATCAGAAATTTTGCCCGTTTTTATCATTTGAATGCTATAAGGCAAAATGTGTAAATAAAGCTGGAAAAATATGGATTTTATGTACTTTCATTTCAGACTAAGACAAAAAAAAGTGACTATTTCAAAATGGTATGATGACTTTCTATAGGCACTGTATACCAAGAAATTCACTGCTTTATGTTGAACCACTTCACATCAATCTTGTTGAAAAAGGATCCTCAACTAATATCAAAATTTCAATTTTACTGCAGCAAATATGTGGGGTACCAGATGTGAAATAAAATGTATTTATTTTTATAATGTATGTGCATTTCCCAAACTATCAACTAAATATTACATTTAAGCCAGAAAGCATGTTTATTGAGTATTAAGTAACATCTCTAAATATGAACTGTCCAAAAATATATTATGTCCAAACATAATATATTTAAGATAAAAATGAATAAGCCCAACAGTGTATTATTTATTTCTTATGAACATGTATGTCAATATTTTATTAATTTAAGAAAATTGGCCACTTCTATTACTGGGAAGGACCCCCCTTTTCCCCCAGAACAGCCTGAATTATTTGTGGCATGGATTCAACAAAGTGCTGGAAACATTCCTCAAAGATTCTGGTCCATGTTGACATGATAGCATTATGCAGTTGCTGCAGATTTGTCGGCTGCACATTCATGTTGTGAATCTCCCATTCCACCCCATCCCAAAGGTGCTCTATTGGACTAAGATCTGGTGACTGTGCAGGCCATTGGAATACACTGAACTCATTGTCATATTTGTGGAACCAGCTTGAGATGATGTGTGCTTTGTGACATGGTGCATTATCCTGCTGGAAGTAGCCATTAGAAGATGGGTAGACTGTCTGTGGCCATAAAGGGATGCACATGGTCAGCAACAAGACTCAGGTAGGTTGTGGCATTTAAACAATGCTCAATTTGTATTAAGGGGCCTAATGTGTGCCAAGAAAACATTCCCCACACCATTACACCACCACCAGCCTGAACCGTTGACACAAGGCAGGATGGATGCATGGATTCATGTTGTTTACGCCAAATTCTGACCCTACCATCTGCATGTCACAGCAGGAATCAAGATTTCATCAGACCAGGTGACGTTTTCCCAATCTTCAACTGTCCAGTTTTGGTAAGCCTGTGCACACTGCAGCCTCACTTTCCTGTTCTTAGCTGACAGCTTGAACCAGTCTGGCCATTCTCCTCTGACCTCTCTCATTAAACAAGGCATTTTCGCCCACAGAACTGCTGCTCACTGGATGTTTTTTGCTTTTCACACCATTCTCTGTAAACTCTAGAGACTGTTGTGCGTGAAAATCCCATGAGATCAGCAGTTTCTGAGGTACTCACACCACCCTGTCTGGCACCAATAATCATTCCACAGTCAGTCATTTAGATCACATTTCTTCCCCATTCTGGGGAATCAGCCACATGATTGGCTGATTAGATAATTGCATTAACAAGCAGGTGTACAGGTATACCTAATAAAGTGGCCACTTAGTATATGTTATACATTTGTTTCATAACCCAAAATGTTACTTTGGGTTAAATGTGGGATAAATGTGATATTTGTCTTGAAGACTAAATACTAAAATGTTCAAAAACTATTTGATGACTACACAAGATTAAATTATTACACTAAAAATACAAATATTCTGAAATGTTCTAATAATGGAGATAGTGTGTAATAATAATACTGCATATGGCACAGGATTTTATCTTTTTATTTATCTTTTTGTTGTTTATTGTAAAAAAGAAACCACTGACATAAGATCTGTGCATCATGACAGTCTCGTTAAATGTTTTCATTCTCTTGGACATAATTTTTTTCCTGCATAAAACAATCAAAAGGAATATTCTAGAATGATAGAAGTGCATTACAAAATGTTCTAATATTGGGGATACATTCTGAAATGTTGAAATACTACAGAAATTCTTGTTTTTGTTTTGTAATTCAGGGAGAGGAATTTTCAGTGAGACGTTGCTTTTCAGGAAGCGGATCCAGTGAGCGGGCAGCTGAATGGAGCGGTGAGCACTGTCGTTGTGGCTCTGACAGGTCTGCTTAATGAAGGCCGATTCAATCGCCTTCCCTCATTAATAACACGGAAACCAGCTGTCACAGCCAACCTAGTTCTGCCCGCTCGCTGTCCAGCAGCGCTCCCCCTTCCCAACATCGTTATTTAAGGATCTGTCTGCAGAAAAGGGCTCATAAAGGCATGTTCCATTTAAAAAAAAATCCAAAATCACTACACTCGCCTATTTAGAGGGGACTCTAATTTCCATTACTATGAATGCATTTGTACCTAGATGGATCAAGACCTCCAGCCTTTCTTCACTGTGTTTGAAATTCCTCTAGTTACCAGGCACACATACAGAGACCGAACGACATGAATGATGACCCGGGCAATCCATTCAGAGGTCTCTGTATTCTCCTGCAGAACACTGCCCTGTGAGACCCACTAAATGTGTTTGTAGGCTGGCATATGTGCAAACGCCATGAAACACAGCGGGATTTCTTTTACAATACACCCGAACACAGGCTACGTCATAAAATACCATAAAAACACTTCACAGGCCTAACTGGACAGTACCTGGAACTAATAAAGGCTATCTTATCTTACTTTTACGGTATTTGTATATGGCCCCATTCATTTTTTTCTTTGTGTACTGCAGTTTATTGAGCTTATTGAGTTGTCTGTGCTATGCATTGAGAAGACAAATTCAGATAGGTAAAAGGAAGCTGCTAGTTTTAGACTGCTCTTAGGTATGAGATCTCTCCCATTCCGAACAGCACTGAAGCTGAAGTTACAATTATACTTATATTTATAATTATTATATCACTTTTCCTTATTTATTTTATTTATGTAAGTTCCCTCTATTTTGCTGCAATATTGATTAGTACCAGAGCATTGGGTCAAATCACTTAATATCTCACTACCATCACTGGTGCAGTGTTTGAGTTTGATCAGCTTTGTAATAAATATTTATAATGTTACAGTCTTTAAGGGATGTTCTGGGGTTTGTAGTTTCCCCTATTATTTTGCATTCGGTTTTGTTTGCCATAATGGCATTAAGGCTCTTTGGACAAAAACGTCTGCCAAATCAGTGATCCTCAACCCTGGTCCTGGAGAGCCACAGGGCTCTCCATCGCTGATCATCAATTGATTAATTAAAGCAGTTGATTCCACGGTCAACTCTCCTCATCAGGGTAATTGAGTCTTTATTAGTTTCTGGTTTTTAGGTGAACACAAAAGCCAGCACACCCTGTGGCTCCCCACATAATAAATGTAGCCTCACACCACAGCTGTAATAAATGGATTGAATGGTTGTTTGAATGCCCTCCTGTAAAATCAAATGGTCATAGATTCCATTTCTGGGTTAGATGGCTGACAGCAGCTGTGCTCCTCGAGTGTGCGCTCCACAGTGTACAAACAGGTACTACTGTAATACATATATGCTGGATGAAACTCAATTCAGTCTAATCATTTCTTTAACACTGCTATGTCTTTGGCCCCAAAAGCATTGATCTTTCAGCCCCAAACGATTAAGACTCCACATGGGATCGCTGCATAGCTGCAAGGGGGGAAATATTATAGTAGCAGCTGTTCTAATAAACTAGTTTACTTTCTTCATAAACTAGGGCAAAATAGATATACTTATTGAGTTCAGGTCAGAACATTAATCGCAACAGAGATGGCCTACAAGGGATCATTAATTCTGCAAAAAAAACGTACGTTTCCAGCATCTCAGAAGTGTAAAAAAAGAAAGGAAAGTATTACAAAAAGTGACTTAAACAACTATCTTCAGAAGGAAAAGAGTCCACTTCAAATTTTAAAACACATTCATATTAATATTAAGTGGCAATAATAAAATTGGGGATAATCCCAGCAAGCACACAACATTGTCATAATGTAGCAACAATGTCCCAGCAAACAAAACTGTTGTAACAACGTTGTGACAATCTTATCTGCGCATCTATTTCAGGTCTCCTCTTTTACGGGAATCCCACGCAAATCAAAGGTAGTGACTTTTTTAGGACTAATAAAAGGAAAATGGAGATTGCTTGGCATAAATGCACATTAGGAAACACTCATGTCGTTAAACTCCCACAGGACGTAGGCTGCTGCGGCACCCTTCTCGAATAATGGAGGTTCAGCTACTAACGAATAAATCCAGAGGTTTAAAAAAAAGGGTACCCTTCTTCTCAAGAATTACAGGGATGAGGTGGGTTATGAATTCTCCATGACCTGGTGTTTGTAACGAGGGAATCCATTCCCAAAGCACACCATGACAAGAGAATTTGAGTAAATGTGGGGGATTAAGACCAGCTAAACTGGCTGGGGCAACATGTGGTCACTTTTGACAGACTTTTCTGGGAGGGAGTTCAACGTGAGCCAAGATAAGGAGGGTCTCAAACACAGGGGCACAGCAACAGCCATCATCTTGGCCTCCCATCTACCCTAGGCTACTGAGGTATTATACAGCTACCTACAATTTTCTCTGGGAAAATAAGCCTGAGGGGGAAGAAAGATTGAGAAATCTGAAAAATGAAAAGAAACCAGGGGGGCGGGATGAGAAAAATCAATAGAGCATCTCGGACAAAGGAACACCTGCTAACCATAGATGACAACATGTCTTTTCCTGATAGCATTTTTGTTTTTTCTGTCATGTAAGGGAGAGAGAATCTTCCCTGCCACCCTCTCCCCCCAACCCCACAGAATAAGTCTGTGAATAGAACTGTCGAAACCATTCCCAGTTTGTAATTGGAGGTTTGCAGGTGGCTCAAAAAAATAAATAATAATATATATATATATATATACATTTGATTTGCTCTCTGCTCGAGTATCAAATAAGTGCTGGTTCCACATCTGCAGGTCCCATTAGGGGAGGAACACACCATTCTCTATACCCAATTCATTTCCACAAGCATTTCCGGCTTGGGGAGCACAGATCCTGTCCCTGCTGGAGAAGGAGGGATGCCGCAGAGAGCAATTGATCCGTTTCGCAAGAGGAACAATGTCGCACGTGTTCCCATTCAGCCCTGCGGCCTAATGAGATTTCAGTCTCTCGAGGGGTCCCAAGTGTCTCACAAGTGGAAGTCACGTCAAGGTCTATGTCTGTGTGTGTGTGTGTGTGTGTGTTTGGGGGATGGAGTACTCTTCTCTGATTATACACAATGAATTAAAGTGGTCTATTCAAAATTCCACAATCATAGACCCAGTGATAGGATGTCTTGTTTTGGAGAAATTCTGCATCCATCTGGAGCAGCTCTCACTATCCGAAGAACAGGGGAAACAACAAAGCAGGACATGACCCGAACATTGGAGAATTCCTGTGGGACAGAAAGCGGGACATTTGTCTTAACGCCTTTGATTCACACTTCACATCAACTACAGCGGTTGGCAAAAGACAAACAGAAAGACAGAAAGAGCAGCAGGCTAGAGAGCCAAGCCAGGCCCAGAGCACCCAGTCCACTGAATAGGTTTTTAAAATATATACATATATAAATTTGTTTCTGATTATTTTCCCCCCTGTTTTTCTCCCAATTTGGTGACCAATTGTACCCTTCTAATTGATTCAATTACCCTCCCCACGAGCCAACCACCTGCAACTACGGGACCAGCCACTACCCTGGGACTTGATGATTATGTCATCCTTCGAAACAGACCCCACCGAGCCATTGACCTTGAATCAGATACATGCAGGGAAGCTTTCCGTACCTGCGGCAAGCTCATGCCGGCATCTCTCCCCCGGGGTATCGAACCCCAGCCACAGTGGGAAACCTGCACTCCAGGCAAGTGTTTTTACCAGTTGAGCCACCCAGGGGCCCCTGAAGTGGTTTTTAAAAGCCTCAGAGTTTAAAAATGATGTTCAAATGAAAGCACTCTCCACACAAATCCTGCCCATTCACTCATTTAAACTTGCAGACTGGAGAGGAAGCCAGACTGCTGCGAGTGGCACATTAGTTTATGCCTCCATTGTCCTGTGGTTCTGTGTGGCTCAGTAGGTAGAGTATGGCGTTGGCAACGCTTAGGTTGTGGGTTCAATTCCCACTGGGACCACATATACTGAAAAATGTATGCGTTCATTACTGTAAGTCGCTTTGGATCAAATTATTATATTATATTGTCTACAAGTCCATGAAACAAAGAGCAATAAATCAACTGCACACAAAAAAAGGAACAAGAATCCAGGGAGATGACACCATCACAAAGACTCCTTCTGCAAATATTGTTTTTACCTTCCACAGCACCAAACACACAGGTAATGAAACACTCGGTGTGGTGAAACCCGGATGGAAGGCCAGGTAAACAGGAGAGACAGAGGCAGGCTTTTCTGTACCAGAGCAAACAAATGTACGCAGGGCCAGGTATAACAATGGGGCCAGTGTGTTCTGTGGTCAGAAAGCGGAACTCCAGAGGAAATGGAATGGCAGAACGGGAATTGCAGGGTGGCAGATGCAGGGGAGGTGTGTTGAAACCGCTTCTCCCTGTAGAGCTCCCCGGGACACAAGTCAGGTCTGAGAGCCATCTTTTCCTGTGACCCCACCCCCTTCCCTGCTGAACTGTCTGCTTTCTCTGAATTAATAAATGCCATCCTCACTGATACCACATCGACTCCAGACAAAATGCTAAAAAAAACGAATGTCTTGTATTTGCAAAATGCATACATATGCATATATGTACATATATATACACACACACACACACACACACACAGTATAAATATGTATATATACACACACATAGATAAAGTGGGTATAGAAAGTAATCATGGCATTTTTCACATTTTCTTACTACTTACTCTATAAAATAAAGAACTAATTTTCTAAATGAATTACAAATTTAAAAAACAGACAATAATTTATTACATTTTACACTTTACATTTTAAGCATTTAGCAGACGCTCTTAACCAGAGAGACTTGCATGAATACATGATAGGAACAATCATAGTTTGCACAAGAGATCAGTGCAGTAATACAGCGATAGACATCATTGTAGGCAGCTGCATACCATACCTGTAACACTGGGAAGGAAAAGGTTAGTAATTATTATTATAGATTTTTTTAAATGAGGAGTAAGCAGGGATACATATACAAAAAGTATTGAGCAAGTAGGCAGTGGTTCCTCTCAGTGGTAGTGGAGTCTGAAAAGGTGGGTTTTGAGTCTCTTGCGGAAGAGCAAGTGCGCGGTCCCAGTGATTTGAAGATCTGATGCGGGTGCGGAGGGATGGGACAGTCAGTTTGCCAGAGGAGGCGGAGCCAGTGCACCAGTGATTTGAATCTGATGCGTGCTGCGATGGGGAGCCAGTGCAGAGAGGAGAGTAGAGGGGTGACATGGGTGAACTTAGGTTGACTGAACACCAGATGTGCGGCAACATTCTGGACGAGTTACAGTGGCTTGATGGTACAGGCAGCAAGGGCAGACAAGATTACCAGGGCCTGGACCAGTTGTGTGACCTCTTGGGTGAGGAATGGTTGGATCCTCCAGATGTTGTGGAGGGAGAATCGGCAGGTCCGGGTGATCGCTGCAATGTCACCCCCCTTGACTTAATACTTGGTAGAAGCACCTGTAGTGTGTCTATTTGAGTAAGTCTCTACCAGCTTTGCACATCTGGACATTGAATTTTTCACCCATTCTTCTTCACAAATTTGTTCAAGCGCCATCAGGTTGGACGGGGACCAGTAGTGAACAGCAATTTTCAAATCTTTCCACAGATTCTCAATGGGATTGAGGTCTGGGCTTTGACTAGGCCACTCCAGAATGTAGATTTTTTAGTTTTTAAACCACTCCAATGTGGCTTTTGCTGTTTGCTTTGGGTCCGGCTGGAATATAAATCTTCTACAAGTCCCAGGTCTCTTGCAAATCGCAGCAGGTGTCCCTCCAAGATTTGTCTGTATCTTGCTCCATCCATTTTGCCCTCTTTTTAATATATTTGTTTCTGATTTTCCCCCATTTTTCTCCCAATTTACTAGCCAATTCAACCCTCTATTTATTTAGATTCATCCTCCCCTCACGGGCCCACCGCCAATTCTGTGGGTCAAGCTATTATCCCTGGGGCCAGCAATGATCCACCTCCTCCGAGACGGAACTTCACCAATCTGCTTTTTAGGAACGCCCTTACTACTTCTCGGCAAGCTCGTGTTAACTTTCCCTCTCCCCACCCCCACAGGCGGACAGCCAAATGCCGCCCCCAATCGGGGCTCCTAGCCAGAATTGTACTGACGCGGTACTGACCCGCAATAGGTAGCTCACACTTGCCAGTCAATGCACGTGCGTTAGACCACTATGCTATTCGAGGCCCCCATTTTGCCCTCTATTTTTCAGTTTTCCAGTATCTAAAGCAGAGAAGCATTCCCACAGCATTAGGCTCCCGCCACCATGTTTTACAGTAGGGATAGAGTGCTTGGGATGATGTACAGTGCTAGGCTTGTGCCAAACATAGCAGCTGACATTGATGCCAAAAAGTTAAATCTTGATCTCATCAGGCCATAGAATCTTGCTCCACTTGGTTTGAGAGTCTCCCACATGCCTTCTGGCAAACTCTAGTTGAGATTTCATGTGTTCAACAGTGGCTTTATTTTTTAAGTGCAGATTGGTGAAGCACCTGGGCTATTGTTGTCCCATGGGCAGTGTCTGCCATGGAATGTTATAACCCCATCAGAGTTGCCATAGGCCTTTTGGAGGCCCCCCTAACAAGTGCCCTTCTGACACAGATGCTCAGTTTTGGAGAACAGCTTGTTCAATGCAAATTGTGCCATATTCTCTCCTTTTAATTATGATGAACTTAACAGTGCTCTGGGAGATATTCAAAGTCTGAAATCTTCATCTTTCACCTGATTGGTGCTTTTGAAAAACCTTTTCTCGGATATGCTTTGAATGTTCTTTGGTCTTCATGATGAAGCTGTCATTTGGAAATGCACTAACCAACTGTGGAACCTCTCAGACAAGTGTATTTAATTTGAAATCATTTGATTTGTACACAGGTGGATTCCAATCAAATAATTGTGTGACCTCACAAATGTTTTTTTTTGGTGTGTCTTAGAAAAAGGGGTGAATACTTATGCAATCAATTGACTGTTTTTATTTTTAATTAATTAATAAAAAGATTGAGTTGTTTTTTTTATTTGACATTATGGAGTACTTTTTGTTGATCAGTGGCAAGAAATCCCAATTAAATCAATTTTCATTCCATGAAGTAAGAAAATAAAATGTGGAAAATGCTAAAGGGGTGAATACTTTTATACCAACTGTGTGTGTCCCAAGGGGCTGCCCAAGGAAATGGCTGCCTGGCCCTTTAACTCCTGGGAGCCACTGGAGCCAAAAAAATACTACATTTCCCAGCAGCCTGCAGTCCCACACCTGAGTAACAGCTGAAGTGGATGAAGCAAGTCGGACTTCTGGCAGCTGATTCCAATTGGGAAATGTATAAAGGACTGTGTGTTGTCACATTGTGGGAGAGGGAGTAGTTTGGTGGGTTTAGAGAGTGTTTTGGAGAGTTTTGGAGAGTGGTTTGAAGAGTTGTTTTGGGATTGCGGACTGTGTTTGGATTGGATTGTTTTGAGGACCCCGTTTATGTATCGACTTTGGACTGTTTGAGGAACTGGATTGGATTTGGACTACAGATTACGGACAATGACAAAGATAAGGATTGTCGACTGTGTGTTTTGTTTTCCCCTGAATCCCCCAATCTTGTTTGTCAAGATTGCGTTGAATAAAATACTTGTTTTGTTTGAATACTGCCTCCTCCGGGTTATTCAACTTGCCTACGCCCTCTACAAAGGTCCGTGAGTGTCGCCAAACCCCAAGGGACACCACAATATATATACACATATACATGCATACAGAGGGGGTAGACACAATAATGGAAATACCAAATTACATTTGAAGTAATTAAATGACAAGTCTACAGATTTTCATATTAATGTCAATACTAATCACCAATAGGTGTTACACTTTAATATGGGAGTTTCTAAAGCAACATGAGAGATCGCACAGATTTTTAAAGAGTTCAAATAGTTGTCATATGCCAAACAAGGGAAAACTGCATCAGGAAAGAGAAACAGTGATCACATGTTGAAGCTCATCGGCTGGGATAGATGAACACAACTTGTTTTGTGGTTGATCGTTGCTAAAGAACACAAAACAACGACCTCAAAATTGACCACAGAACTGAATCTACACCTCCATGATCCAGTCTCAACAAAAACTGTATGTTGTGAGCTTCACCAAGTTGATATTTATGGTAAAGCTGCCTGTCACACGCCACGTGACAATCCCTGGACTGGAGCAGAGCAGCCGATGGTAAGAACTGGCAGAGGAGTGGGGTTTTACTGGTCTACGGACCGGATCTTTATTTTTCACACTCTCCCCAGACGCGGGAGAGCGAAACAGTGGGAGAGCAGGTTCAAATAAAAAAACACAAACACAAGTTCTTCAGTTCTCCGAGTTCTCTTTTACCCCAAACACACAGACACCCTCGCCACTCCTCACAGGAAGAGTTCTCTGTCAACCAGCCCCGAGACACTCTCCACTCTTTCAGTGAGAGTTCTCGGGCCGTTGTCCAGAAACACTCTCCACTGCCCGAGTGCGAGTTCTCCAATCACACCGAGGGCAGGGAGAGAGGCGGACCCTCCACTCTTTCAGAGTGCCCTCTCGCTCTCCCAATCATACCGAGGGAGAGGTGGACCCTCTTTCAGGCGCCCTCTCGCCCTCTTGCTCTTTCACGATTACACTGAGAGAGAGAGGCGGACACTCTTAGTGCGCCCTCTCTCCCCCTTTCCCACACACACAGGAAGCACTCTACTCAGTCACTTTCGACAAATGCACACAGAACTCAACATAAACTCCATACAGACTCTGCCTCCCAGAAGCTTGGATTACAGACACACGCCACCATGCCCGACAGAGTCACATCAAACACTCCACAATAATACACAATATACATGCATGCGCACTCACACACACGAATGACCAGACAAAGACTAACTGATTCCCCACTCGCCCCACCTGCTCTTAAATTGCTTGCTTACTTCCTGTCTGGCTAAGGTGGGACTCATGAGGCAATCACCGGTCTAACATTCACAGACCTAATCACAAAACACCAAACAATTGACAGACCACACCCACTCACATTCTCACACACAAACAGGTAAGTGAATAATCCCTTACCAATTAACATGAATTAAATAATAATTAAATCAATTATGGCCTTTGGAGCAAACTTCCGGGCAACAGTTCACTCTCACACCCTGTGAGAGTGCCAAACCTGCCCCCGGAAAGTCTCCCTGCTCCAAAGGCCTCCACAACATGTAAAAACAAAGGCAACCCTGCCACTCCCATGTTGCCGAGACCGATGCCTTCCACACTGCCATTCAGAAACCACTTTTAACTAGGGCCAATGTGCGACAACTCAAAACCTGGTATAATGAGCACAAAACTTGGACTTGGAGAAAGGTAAAGGAAGCCTTCAACCCTAATTGGCTGTTAACTGTTAAACATGGTGGTGGACCCGTTATGGTATCTGCAGCCATATTTTGGGAGTCATTGGGTCTGATTATTACTCTGTATGGTAGAATTACAGCCAAGGAATGCAAAGCCATTTTAGGCGACCAGGTGCACCCTATGGCGCAAACATTGTTTCCTCAAGATGTTCCCATATTCAAAGATGATAGCACCCCCATACCCACTAATAAATGGATTCAAGAGTCATTTCATGAACACCAGGATGAAGCCAAACACATTCCACTGCCTCCCTAATCGCCAGATTTAAACATCATTGAACCTTTATGGGAACTTCTGGCACAGAGAGTGCGGAGGAGATTTCCACTGCCTGGAGTGGAAACTGGAAGGTTGGAGACTTTCTGGCTTAAAGATGATCCAATATCCAACTAGAAAGAGTTAAAAACTTGTATACCAGCTTTCCAAGAAGGATTGAAGCTGTTCTGAAGGCAAAGGGTGGCCCAACTCCTTATTAGTTAAATAATATTGAAATATTGTTTTGTGTTTTACCCCCTGTATGTACTGTATGTATGTATATATATATAATTTGTGGACTGATTTGTTTGCAGTAGCTGAATTTATCAATTGATTAATCAGTTCGATGTTATTTAAAAAAGTTATATTTCCATGTTCATGTTGCCATGCTTCAGATGCCAAAATAGCAGATAGTAGATAAAAAATTAAATAACACACAACCATAGCTTGTGATTGATGGCTTGCTCACTTGACAAATGTTTTCACAATGGGCCAGATGCAAGAACCACTTTTACGCACAAATTCGTTCGTAAGTCACTCTACAAGTGATTTACGAGAATTTGCCGCATTCACCAATTTTCTCATATTTAGAATTTTCTCTTAGGTACGAACAAGATTTACGAGTGGTCCAGAGCTGTCGTACGAGTCATACGTACAATTTGCCTGCCATTCTCCAAAGCAAAACAACTTTGTTTTTGCCTGTCAAATTGAAGGAGTTTAATATCATTCATAATAAATTAATATAATTATAATATTTTTATCATTCTGTTTCAATTGTAGGCCTATATTTGACTGTTTTCTTTTCAAATTGTAGGCAATATGGTATAATTCATTAATATAATTATATAATATCTTGGAAGAGGCTATGGTATAATACACAATATCTTGGAAGAGAGCGCATCTTTAGAGACAGACGAATGGCTAGTGTTGCGTTTTCCATTACCATGGGCTGTGCTTCCTTGTCAGCCGCTGTCCAGGGGGACATCTATTGCAACACCAGACAAGGCAACCTCGCCAATTATGGCATGTATTCGCTCGTCTGTGTGCGTAATGGAGACTTCCTCCTGACCCCTCCTGTTGCAGTCATGGATCGCCTTGCTTTCGCGAGACGCTTCTTTGACTCCAATTTCATATCACACCATTTTTTTTTTTTTTCTGTGATGCTACAGGCAACAGATGATACTGCGTTAACTGCACAAGTATTTTTTTCCCACTCTGTGGTTTTAACAGGTCCCTTAATTCCAATGTTGACGCTCTTAAATAGTATGTGCTTTCGGTTACTTATTTCAGATAGTAGTACTTCAATCTCTGAGCTCGTAAAGTTTTTTCATTCTTGGTTTTGTTCGGTGCCATTATTATGAATGACTTTCCTGTGAAAATGGGGCGGGACACCTAACCTTATATAGCATTATTGGGGCGTTAATTATGCTAATTTACAAATCACATTAATTTAAGAAGACATGGCATTCAGCATGTTTACGTTGTCATTTACGACAGTTTTCTGAAGTTACGAGCATTTGCTGAATCTGACATGGAACACTCATAGGAGTCACCTCACGAAAATAAAGAGGAGAAAGATATGATAAAAATACGAAAATGTTCTTCCATGAGGCCCAATGTGTTTTAAAACCCTCCATATAAAAGCATCAGAACATCTCGGGTTAAAAAATATATTGTTTTATTTTTTGTGGCTGTGTGTTTTGTAACTTTATGTATATTTTAAAATTGAATTAAAATTATGTTGAAATTAGCAAAAATGTGTCATCAATAAGCTTTAGTTGATTAATTGGTCTGATTAATAGATTCATCACTACAGCCCTATTATATATGTATATATTTGGATATGTTTGTATGCATTTGGATATATGTTTGTATATTTGTTATGAATGCATGCATATTTCACAAACACAACACAAGAGAGTACCTTTACTCAATAGTTGTTTGGGGGGCTGGTGGGGTTTTATTTATTTATATGTAGGCAAGAAAGGATAAGCAAATACATTTTTGAACAATCATGTTATGCAGAGGTGAAGGGACAATTGACCTCTGCACAGCCATGCGTGACCACTGTGTATTGGTAGGAGACTATTCAGGATTTGACTCTCATCAGCAGAAATCACTTACTGTGCATGTACAACACATATGCACCCAGGCTGACAAGGGACAGCTTCTGTGAAACCAGTCACGGGAACGGCTCAATCTTCAGGGAAAATAAGAGAACAGCCAGGCCACACCTGCGCGCCCCCAGGTATTTTACTCTGCATTCTGGAGTTACGTTCCTACATTCTGATCCCCCACTAGTCACTGAGACCAGGAGATCCCACTGCTAACACCAATTAACAATGCTTCCAACGTGCCAAACCCTCACTCAGCTGTTTAAGAAGACTCATCCCGAATCTTTTCAGACTTGTTTAACTCTCTTATGGTACTCATTCAAAGATGAGGGATGATTAGATTTTTCTGCTCACAAATGCTTGAAGGCCCTGATGGTGCAAGGTGTTTTAGATCTCCCTCACCGCAGAAGATAAAAACGATAATTCTCTGCTCTGGAAAGTGAGGTGTAAAATGCTTTTAGCACAGTATTATCACCTCTTAGCTTAAATCCTTTTGGCAGAATACAGCAAGGTGTCATTAACATAGAACAGCCAGTGCGCTGGAGAGCTGGATAATCCTCACTCCTGTTGAATGAACTGAGATACAGAACCTTTTCTGTCTTACCTGGAGGCCCAAGGAGCTTGGCCTTCTTCACTAAAAGACAAAGAGAAGAGAAAAAAAGGTTAGCCATTTTGATCATTGTTACTAAATGCGATGAGACAGAAAGAAAACATACAGTGCCTCAGTGTTGGAGCTACATCAATTTTGTCCGCCAGCTAGGAATGCATCACTGGGGAATAACAAGACTGCATTTATGGCTGTGGAGGACATAGCCTTCTGGGTCAGTCAATACTCAGTTGTAAACTTTAAATGAGTGGTCGGGACCCAATGGTGGGTCATGAGAGTGTTTGAGGTGGATCGAGATCCACGTGGAAAACATAACTTACTATACATTATACACTTTCCACACACATTCACATCAATAAAGTTAAGTATCATTTTTGTGACAAGACTGTTAAACATGTCCTTTGTTTAAATCAATATTGTTGCAATATTTGTCAGTACATTCCAGAGTAAATGAGATTCAGTCATGTCTGCTATTTTTGAAAATTATATCAATTTATTATTATATTAGTCCACTGGCTAGTCCCCAGTGTTGTCATATTTGCCATCAAAGCAATATTGGGCTTTTTTGCCACACTCACTTTGAAATGTAGAGTTCCAGGTTGCATTTGGGTTACATTTTCCCATGTTTAAGTGAATATATCAAATATTCTGTTAACATTTCTTATTTCACCAAACATCCGACCATGTATAACATTAACATGATCCCAATTTTTCATAAGGGATGGACAACCATCTTTCTTAAGCACCTGTAAGAAAGTAAAAGAGATTTGCCATCATGTTGTGAGACACAGCCCTACGGCTGTGATTGATTGGTCCTCTTGGGGGATGTGTGCGTGACCCTATGGCTCTGATTGGTTGGTCCTCTTGGGGGATGCGTGTATGTGACTGTTTGTGACCCAGATACCTGATGCGGTAATGTTGGTTCCAGAAGTCTAGGTAAAGTTCCATCAAATATATCCACGACTACCGTAGTCTTCTTCAATATTGAAACCGATATAGGGACGAACAATATAACTAAAGAACTACATGAGCTGGTCTTAAGTTATAGTATTGTACAGCATTTAAAACATTGTGTGAGTCCAGACGTATCCTGTTGGTGCTAGGAGCTCTGCGTGACACACCACCATAAGTCACCGCTTGTGTGCAGCTGCCTTTAGCTTCTCTGTAAGCCTCTCCGTAGTGTCACGACTTGCTACTTCTATCCTTCTGTCAATCACCAGTCAGGCTCTTGCTGACACAGCCTGAGTTTGTCAAGTCTGTCTGTCATTCACCTTTAAAAGAACAGAGGCGGTCCATATGAATAGATTAAATGTTTCCTGATACTGGCTGAGGTTTGTAGTGTCTGAATCACTCTACATTATCGGAAATAATTCTGGAGAAAATTACTCTGATTAGGAGAGAAATCTTCAAGCACATAAGTCTCATTAAAAAGCACTTTTGCTAAGTGGTAAAACAAACTGTCACAGAGTGGCACAGAGGAGCCTTTTAGAGCAATTGAGAAACCCAAACTCAACATCCAGCGTGTTTATGGCATAGCACAACTTTACGTTTTAATCGTGTACCTGCTCTGCTGAAGTCCATGTTGTTCTGTCCAGTCCAATTATTAGCTTTCTTTGTGTGAAATTATGCATTTCACCGTCTCATCTGTCCTCACTAAAACCAAAACAGTATCCTGGCAGAGCATTTTAAGTAAAACATTCAGCAGAATTGGACAATAATTTTTCCAGAATTGGAAAAGTTCCCCTGTGAGCATTATAATGAGATTCTTAAAGCTCATCTTCTGTAGAGAGGGACTACAATTTAGAAAGAAAATAGTACTGGTGACAAATCTGTGAAACTTTCCAACACCCAAATCTCCCGCCCCAAAAAAAAAAAAAAAAAAAGTTGAAAAAGAGGAAGAGCCATGCTGTAGCTGAATGGAGGGTGCAGGTGGGTCAGTGATGGTGGTGGGGGGGTGGTCAGAGGAGGATGAGCGAGGATCTCTGAAACCTTAATAAAGATCACAATGCAAATCCCTCCCCCGACCTGTGTAGATGCAGGAGGGGTCAAATCAGTGTTGCTTTGAGCCAGTATGGAGCAGGGGTGCATGCTCGCACGCAGGTCTGCACACACATGCGCGTGTGCCTACAGACATGCACGCACACAAGCACGCATACAGGTGCACGCACACACACACACACACACACAGCAGTGATCCCAGTGAGGCAGCTGAAATGGCTGATTTCCTCAGATAATTGGCCTGGGGTTGGCCTCCATGTGCCCAGCTGGCAGTGGTCCAGAGGGGTCTGGCACTCCCATTGCCGTGACACCAGGCCCTGAACAGCAGGGAGGTGATTCGTTCATCCTGCCACAGTTTAGTTCCTGCAGGATAATCCAGTGGGAATAAGATCAAGCATAAGATTCCTTCTCATTACAGGGAGAAGAAAAAGCAACAACATGCCACCGCTGTCAATGTTTGCTCAGTGAAGGCCTTCAGTCAGTCTTTTACTGATGAGGAGGAAAGACGATTGCCTAAAGGCACAATGTTCTGTCATCACCAGGCGTGGGTCAAAGCAGGTGGGTCAAAGCCCTCAATTAATCTAGTGACTCCACCAATAAAATATTGTTTTGTTCCAATCCAGACTCCAGCTCCAACTGCAGCCCTGCACCACTGATATACACTACCGGTCAAAAGTTTTAGAACACCCCCATTTTCCAGGTTTTACTGAAATGTATGTAGTTCAAGTCCAGTGAATAACCTGAAATGGTACAAAGGTAAACAGTAAACTCACAGAGGTTTAAAAAAAGAGTTTAGGTTACCAAAAACCTAAAAATAATGTATATTTTTTGGCAGTGAGTAGTTTCCTACACCATCAAAAGGCACTTGGAAACTGGAGGAAACTCTGACAGGAGCCAAAGCCACAACAAAATCAGAAGACAAGTTTCTGAGAGTCAACAGCTTGCGTGATAGGCAGCTCACAGGACAGCTTCAAGCACAGCTTAACACTGGTCGAAGTAAGGAAGTCTCAGTTTCAACTGTGAAGAGAAGACTTCGAGCTGCAGGTTTGACAGGTCGAGTGGCAGTAAGAAAGCCATTGCTAAGATGGCAAAATAAGAAAAAGAGGCTTGCCTGGGCCATGAAGCACCGCCACTGGACTACTGAAGACTGGAATAGCTGAAGAAGCTCTTATGGACCAATTAATCAAAATTTGAAATCTTGAAATTTTGAAAGGTTTTTGTAGGCCGTCGAGTAGGCAAAAGGATGGTTCCTCAGTGTGTGACACCAACTGTCAAACATGGAGGAGGAAGCGTGATGGTCTGGGGCTCTTTTGCTGGATCCAGAGTCAGCGACTTGCACAGAGTGACTGTTAACCCACGTTACCCCATTACTTGTTCCCTGAAAAGGGCCCTTTTTTATAACTCAGAAATGTACATTATTTTTCAGATTTTGGTAACCTAAACTTTTTCTTTTTTTTATTTTTAACCTCTGGCAGTTTACCGCTTACCTTTGTACCATTTCAGGTTATTCACTGGACTTAAACTGCTTAAATTTCAGTAAAAACTGGAAAATGGGGGTGTTATAAAACTTTTGACCGGTAGTGTACTCCAGTATAACCAGTATGAATGCAATAAACCAGCGCAGTTATTTGATTCAGGTCCCACCATTATGTCCAGTAAGCAGCACTTTATGTCAATTGACTGGATTCACACTATCTTGGGAGGACAGACACTGTCCCTATGGAAACCTACAAGCTATATATGTTAATTATGGGTTATGTTCCTGTTAAGTAGACTAGTTCTTCTTGCAAATTTTAAATTCCTTTCACTGTTGTTGTTTGTTTTTCCATCTTTTTCTGTCTCCATCTGCCACTGCCTCCTTACTTCCTTCCTCACTCCTTACCACACTGTCAAAGTCTCTCTCTCTCTCTCTCTCGCCCTCTCTCTCCCTCCCTCCCTCCCACGAAGAGCTGTTTTAAAGAGCCTTTTCCATTCTCAACCATCTGATCTGGAAGGTACGCAAAGCGGAGGGAGGATGTCCTGCCACAGCATCCTCCATTCATACACAGCCCACAGCTTTTCCCTTTAATGGATTTGGGGAAATGTTATTTTTGGCATCAAAGAAAACGACAAATGAAATGATGCAACAAAAGCAGCAGCTCCTCTCTAATTGCAATGGAAGTTAATTTGGTGTCAACTGAAAATGTGGATCCTTTCACTAATAACAGATAAAAGAATGTAACATTTGGGACCAATCTGTAGCTCCTGAAGTCTAATATTCCCAAGGCTTTCAGCAAAAAAGGAGACAGTGGGTGGTGCAACTGGTACAACAGACAATTGTTGTAAGTGCAGTTTGCCTGGGTTCGAGCCCAGGCTACACCAGGGAATTTGGGGTTTAACCCCCCCTGAAATGTTTTATGAAAGTTCAAAACGGATTATTTGCAGACAAATGTTTAGTGGAAGTACAGCTTCTCCGCAGTTTCGCAACACTTCCCGTGACCACCACTCACATTGAGAGACGTTTTTCAAGACAAACGGCATTAAAATGTGTCAAATTCTATGATTATCGCTCTTATCTCATGTCTGGCCATGGTATCGGTCTCTTGTTACATTAGCTAGCTATCGATACCGCTATATTTTTGGTGCCCCTCTAAATAATTGGTTGCATGACACCCCTGGTAATAGCAGAGGAGGTACTGGATGTCTACAGCAGGAAAATAAGAAAGCCAGACATAATTTCACAAGGTAGGCTCTTGTTTTATTGATTAGTAGAATAGGCCTATTGAGTAACTGTCAATGGAACTGTCATTAAGGGGTGTTTTTGCTATGCGTTTGTTATTGATCAGGCAAGGCTGGTCGACGGTACAAAATGCCAATGATAATCATATGACAAAAAGGTGTCCAACCAATTACATCGCCAATTCTACATTTTCTACACAACCCAAAAACACACATACACCACTGGAGCCTACTCTAAAGGCCTATAATCTGTTACATGATGAGGTTTATTATTTTCCACCACATTATTCTATGATAACCCTGAATACCTTTGATTGGCCTGGTTGTAAAAAAAAATAATAATAAAAATAAAAATAAATCTTTAAATTAGTGAATTCTGGGTAATCCCTTTGGCATTGGGTGGCAGTATGAGACAGTGGGTAATGGTCTGAGGTTTTCACCCGAAGACAGGAGGTCACAGGTGTTCCTTGAGCAAGGGCTATATCCAGCTGCATAAACGGAAACGTGCAAACTGTCCTGGATGGTGCTAAACAATTAATTATATCAATATTACTTCCTCTCCTGCGTGACTTTTCCAGTGGCCGGCTCCATCTTATTCATAGCCACTGCGAGGGTGGTAAATAACAGAGCAGAGAACAATCATTAGGGGGCTGAGAGGTCTCTCCAAGCGCCCTCCCCAAACTCCAAACTAACACAGGATTGGTGGAGAGTGCTGAGCATTTTTCTTTCTCTCCCCTTCTTCCCTTATCAGTTTCTGTCTTTTTTCTCTAACTCTCTCCCTCTCTCCTCATCTCCCCCCACTCTTTCCCTTTCTCTCTGCATCTCTCCCACTTTCTTTCTTTCCCTCCCTCCCTCCCTCCCTCCCTCCCTCCTTCCCTCCCTCCCTCCCTATCTCCCGCTCTCTCTGTGTCTCCTGCTCTCCCTCGCTTCCTTTCTCTCACGCCATCCATACCAGCCGTCCTGCCTCCTCTGCTAGCAGACGGACTGAATGTGGGGGACCTGCAGATGGCACTGAGTCCTCCTGAATCCCAGACACACAGCTGTTCAGAACCTGCAGACGACTCCCTCCTACAGCTGATACAGATGCCAGCACAGATTTTAAAGGCTATAATCACAGCAACAAAGGTGTGGAAATGCATGCACTTTTTCAGCCCCAAAACAATGTTCCTTCTGAGACCAATTACATTTTTCACTTCCTTCAGGTAAAAGTCCAATTGTGGCACTGAGACACTGAGGCACTTCAAGTCCAGGCTTGGCACAGTGCTGGATGCTCTACACCTGTGGTTCTCAACCTTTTCAGCCTCAGGACTCATTTTTACTGATTCTGATTCCAGCTCAGTGGTGACATTAGTGCTAGCGCTTTCTCTCAAATACAACACATTTATAAGCTGCAGCACATTAATAACTAATTAACACATCTTCACATTAAAACTTCTTAAAATGGAGCCTTCTCACACTTACTGACGTTTTAATGAGAAACCTCAGGTTTTGAGTCTAATGAGGGTGTGGTCGGTTGGCTGTCACCTGCATGCACAATAGGCACATCTTAAATCGGATTGGCCACAACACTGGGTATGAAATTATACATCTGCTGATTGGCTTCCACAAAGCAGTGTCCCATGTGAAGTCGTCCCCAAACACAGACCCGAGATCAGACATTTTTCTGAAGGGATTACCGTTGGGGTATGAGCTGTGAAATCTGATCATAGATCTGCAGTCAGGGTCAATTTCACAGCGAAGCACATCTCACATAACCAGCAAACATTATTCAAAGCATCGTCTCGCTGGTTTGAAAATGTAAATAATGTTTCAACTCGCGACACATTCTGACCCATGGGTCGAGAAACGCTGCTCTAGACTGTGGGTAAATGTCGAGCCTATGCGGCCTGTTCTGATCTGAGGTTGCGCGGGGCAGATTGAGGTCTTCCCATGGGATAGCCTGGGTCGTAATGCAGTAAGCGGTGCAGCAAGCGGTCTCTGTGCAGCAGGGAAGACCCTTGGAGCCTCTGCATAATGAGGGCTGACAGATCACCAATCCCAGGAGATTCCCGCTCAATGGCCTTTTCCTTCTCTTTAAAGGTTCACAGGCGATCAACTCCACAGGGATCCTGCATCCTGCTGCTATTGTGGTCTTATGTTCCAGTGGTGCCCATTGGAGGTTTGTAACCTCAAGGGCTTTGGCTGCCTGGACACAAGTGAATCAAGTTGCCATACAATAAATGGCTCCAATTAAGACCAGAAAGCCCTGGGACTCCAGTGGATGGACTGAGATGAAATGTAAGTACTTCAGGCCTCCCGGGTGGTGTAGTGGTTACAACGTTTGACGCTGGCCACTGCGTCAGGGTTCAATTCCACTGGCCACGCCAGTACCACGCTCTGGCCAACATGTGTTCACTGTGTATAGGAATGGCTCTGTGTACTGGAGTTACACTCGACAGCTTGGCGAGTGCCAGCTCCGAGGAGGCGGTACATCGCCTTTGTCACTGCCGGTCTCAGAGCTACGGCAGCAAACTCACAATACGAGGGGTGGATTGCCATGAAAAGAGAGGGTGTAATTGGTACTAAATTTGGGAGAAAAATGGAAAAAACTCAAACAAAATCTTTTTAAAAAAAATATATATATATACAGTGGGGAAAATAAGTATTTAGTCAGCCACCAATTGTGCAAGTTCTCCCACTTAAAAAGATGAGAGAGGCCTGTAAAATCCAGAAAATCACATTGTCTGATTTTTAAAGAATTTATTTGCAAATTATGGTCCTTCAAATATTCTAATCACCAGCAGTCTGATAGATTATGTGTGCTTTTCTGTGCTCTGTGTTTCACATTGTGCCATTATGTACTTAACCAGAGAATGCATATAGCAGAAGTAAGAAAGAAAAACATGAGAAATTGCATACTATAAAATAAAAAAAGTATTCCAATTATCCATTAAGCAGCTATAGTGATTTAGCCCATGAATAGACATAGACTGATAGAGAGAGATAGATTGATAGAGTTACAAACAGAGATAGATATGTAAAGACAGATACAAAGATCTAAAGATAGACAGACATAAATATAGTAGACAGAGACAGACATGGTACATGGACAGAGAAACAGACAGAAAAATATATAGCACAGACAGAAATGCAGAAACACAGACAAATATATCGTCAGCATCATAAAAAAGTAAGTCTCCCAAAAGATACTTTTTGGGGAAGAAAACTATTTTATTTTTACAAAACAAGTTTAAGTCACATGGTGTTTTGAATAAACTTTATCAGAGCTGTGAAACATTGAACAGTACACAACTGATGATGAAAGATTTATATTCATGTATCAAACTCCAAAGTTGAGAAGCAAGGTTTTTTTGATGATACAGACAAGCATACACAGTGATACACACAAATATTAATATTAGTTGTGGCAGGGTGAAGGGTGGTGGCAGCAGGGATTGGGAAACTGGCACGCTGATTGGCATAACTCCACAAGGCATTTACTCCCATTCCGTGTACATAAAAAAAATAAGGGCTATTCAAACTGGCCTAAGGCTGTGCTGTTTGCTTGTTTGTGTTTTTGGACATACTGAAATCCAGGAGATTAGTCAATACCACTGTAAAATCACCCCAGGGACAGGACAGTGAGGTCACAACCAGCAAATGATGCCCTATTTATATCCTCTGGGAGGCACACTCTGTGGGGGGGGGAGCATATACGGAGAACCTTTTAGGGACAGTGTACAGCTCCAGCTATACGGCCCCACATCCAGACACTCGGTACAATTTACAATTTTCTTTTTATGGAGCATTTTGGTTCCAAAGGACTGCACTTTTCATAAAGTACAAAACCAAACAAGTTCAATGTCGTGGAATATAAAAGGGCTAATATCACTCAGATGTGGAGTGGACAAACAATTAAAATAAACTTTTTTCGGGCTGCTGGGTGGCTCATCCTGTTAAGGCACTGTTCTAGTGTGCGGATGAGCTCCACGGTCTGGCACTGAATTCAGACTGTACCAGTAGCGACTGTGGCCAGCAGTCCCGCAGGACAACGCATAATTGGTGGTTGCCCAGGGAGGGAGGGAGGGATTCAGTCGGTCAAGTTGTCTGTATCTCGTCACACACCAGTGACCCCCGCTGGTCAATCAGGCACCCAGTCTGTCAGTATAAAGCTGCACACAACAGTTGCCACTAGCAACAATCTAATTAAGACAGTCTTCTCCCAGCTTGGGTCAGAGGGGCTGCAGGAGGAGGGGCCACCTGAGGCAAGCTCCATGGGATGGGATGGGCTGCTGATCAAAGACCGGCCCGATTCTGGAACGTTCCGTTCCACTCTCAATTAGTGACTCATTAAGGCTGGCGAGAAGAGATGACACTCCGCGCAGGCAGAGCGGAGGACAACCGTTTATTTCTTTAATAAACTGTTCAGACAGCGCTGTTGGCACGTCTCGCTGGCTAACCCCTGCCCCTGACGGCACAGTGGCAAGTGACCAAGGGCAGGTGGCGCTACGGTCTTGCCGTCTGCAGGAAACAATATCTCTAGAGGTAGGACTCACTGGAAGTTTGGTAGGCCGTTTGTCGTCTCAAAGTGAATTTTTTTTTAATGTATGTCTATAATTCCTTAGAACCTTATAAAACCCCTATAAAATCATATTACCACTTCTCCAGATACAACAGCTCTCCCTCCTCAAAGCCACAAAATCAGTGTTACAGACATATTCATACTGGCCATCCACAGTACACAGAGAACCTAGTACATGGGCCTGGAAACAGTGTGTTGCAGTGGGAATGGGGGATTGGGAGTGATTGGGGGTGGAACACAGGCTCTGCCACTCTTACTTGCTGCACCCAATCCCTGAAATCAACCTTTAGCACCATGCATCAAAACCCCCACACACAAACCTACACTGCAGGCAGGATGGTCACAATCTGGCAACGCTGATTTCAGAACCTTGGAGAGCTCCCATGGTGCACTAGGGTTAATTCAGGGAGTTATTCTGACAACCAATGATGCAACACATGAAAACTCCTTTCCTCAGAATCATGAGGATTAAGACAGAAAAACTCAAACACAAGGCCTCTATTCAGTTCAGACCAGCGATACCAAAGGATCCAGCTCTACTGGTTCTACTGGTGAAATCCAACATTGTTACCGCTGAATGCAGCTGGGTGACATCACCAAAACAAACGCAGTTCTGGGGGTCAGAATAGCATGGTTTACAAAGTACAAAGTGAACACACTACCTACTAAAAGTGATAGTGTCAAAGAAATCATTATAACTGGGTTGCCATTCGAATATTTGACCCACTTAAACACTGGAGTTCACACTGTACAATTACAGAGAAGGACAGCGAGTGCTACATAAATGATCCAAATGCATTTTCTTGGAACCTAAAAATGGATAGACTAAACTAATTATGGACCCATAGAGAAACACAACTAACAGCAGAAGGGGAAAAAAAGCCTCTTCATATGAGTTTCCTTTCAGACAGTGTGTCACAGAGACGCTCACACAGTTTTAAAAACACCAAGACAAAACCAACTCAATTCGACAGATTTTAATGAGGCAGAATGCCCCATAAGGTCTTTAGAATACCTATACAGTAGTCATCATTAAAATTGTTTTGAAAATTTTTATTTTACATTTTTCTCTTAAAAAAAACGAAACAAAAAAAACAACATTCCACACTTCAAAGTTAAGGTAAAGTCTGCAAAAAGTTGGAACACCCTAAGATTGAATTATATTATATTATATAATTTCATTCATCTGCCAAACTATTTTTAGATATATTATGGTCCGTCAAAAAACATGAAGTTGCCACATGCGTTTGCTCGCTTGCAATTTTGATCCACTTAATGAGAAAACCTGGCAATATGAAAATCAGTTAAATATATCAATGTTTAGGGGTCGCACACAGTGAATTAATAACCCTATTTTTAAAAACTGACTTCACTCCTGGTCAACTTCCATCAACACCGTTCCTCTCCACCCGCCCGTGCCATTCGTGTCTATGATCAAGCGCCCATGTCTGAGTCCCCAACAAGAGCCAGTCACATGACCAGTTCATGTGATCCCTGGACCTGACAGGTTCACCGTCCACTCCATGTGAGGTTCAGGAAGACAAACATGCCAGCAGATGGCAAGAGGATTATTCTCTCAATCTGCCTTCCCCTTCTGTAGCTCGCTCGCTTACTCTCTCTCTCTCTTGCTCTCTCTCGCTCTCTCCCGCTCTCTCTACTCAATCCAGCACTAACAGAACAATTAAGAATCTACACATTTATAGAAATACAAAATATACACTGCAATATGTTACCTGCATAATACACAAGGAATAACCCTCGCTTTAGCTTCACTTTAAATCAAAGGTGATTTCACTAATTAGCTCACTTATTGAACCAAGGAGGGGAACTAATTGAAATCACCTGGTGCCGTGCACTAGTTGCAACAAAACCTGCATACACTCAGCCCTAAATGGAATGAGTTTGACACCCCTGCACTAATGGGATTGTGCTGGTAACACACCACTGACCATTACAAGACCGGGCTTGCCTGGTCAGGTCTCATCTTTCCAAAAAAATAATAAAAGTGCTCAAATAAGCCTGTAGCATACTGTGCATCCTAACTGCACTTACACAAACACACAATTAGTATTACATTTACATTTTATATTTTAAGCATTTAGCAGGCGCTCTTATCCAGAGTACTGTAACAGTAGTAGTAATAGTGGAAGTAGTTGCAGTAGTATTGTGACAGTAGTAACATTAGTGGAAGTAATAGCAGTAGTAACAGTAGAAGTAATAGTTAAAGTAGTAGCAGTAGTATTGTAACAGTAGTGGTAATAGTGGACGTTAGGCATGCACTCATATGAAAATTCTGGGCCGATACAGATAATTCAAATAACACAATCGGCCGATACCGATAATTTGTTATTTATTGTCCTATTTCTGCCCTTCATTGTACTTTTTCCAATGAGCACAAATGCATGGAACAGCTTTTATTGTAACATTCTTTCACATACTCGTTGTACTGTGCTATATGTCTTACTTGTAAATGGCTGATCAGATTTGATGCATTAAAATTCTTGCTTGAGTTGCCTCCTCTTGAAATCTCACTGGAGCATTTATTACAAATAGCAAATCGGTTGTCTTTCTCAGACACCTTGTACCCACACAGCCAACATTTTCTTCGCTTGACAGTGTCAACAAAAACAGCACATCTTAAAGCAACGAGAACTGCGTGCATTAGAGCTGGGTGATAACCAAATTTTACACCGTTATCGTAATTTCAATGATCAACCGTGGCAAATTTACAAATGTCGATGATTGCGGTTAGGCTATAACATTGTTGCGTGTAGTAGAATAATTCCTGCCTTCATTTTGGCCTTTTTCCATCCGCAACACACTACACAGCAACACAGCCAATCACAGCCAGCCTTGATACGAAGCGCAACTTCACTGTAGTGAAGCCAGGGAAAGAATCATCAAAACGCCAAAGTTGGAGCTAGCGAAGCATGGAGTGAATTTGTTCGGTCAGGGCAGGCCCAGACTAAACCTGCCAACGAGATTGAAGACAAACCGAGTTTAGTCCCTAAGAAAGGCTGCACTTCAGTTGCGTGGGGTTAATTTGGTCACAAGCAAGCTGACAAAGATCAGAAAGGAAACGTGTTCTGCAAGTACTGTAACAAAGCAATCCCAGCGGCAGACAGCAATAGGGCTAATCTGTTCCATCATTTGAGAAGTTATCACGAAAAGGAATATGAAGAATGTATGGTGAAAAAAAGAAAGGCAGAGGTAAGCAAAAACTCATATGCAGATGCGAAAAGGCAGCCATATACACTGCCTGGCCCCCAAAAAAGTCACCACCTGGATTTAACTAAGCAAATAGGTAAGAGCCTTCCATTGGATAATTACTGCAGTGATTAATATGTTTTAGCTGGCAACAAGTTATTTAACCCTAACTGATGCAGTGAGTAGCTTCTCATTTCTTAAACAACCATGTCGGAAGACATATCCTGTGGTCGTGGAAAATATGTTAATCTGTTTCAGAAGGGTCAAATTATTGGCCTGCATCAAGCAAAGAAAACAACTAAGGAGATTGCTGAAACTACTCAAATTGGGTTAAGAACTGTCCAACGCATTATTAAAACCTGGAAGGATAGTGGTGAACCATCATCTTCGAGGAAGAAATGTGGACTCTGGAGCAAAGGAAGAAGGCCATGTGGTCTGATGAGTCCAAATTTACCCTGTTCCAGAGTGATGGGCGCATCAGGGTAAGAAGAAAGGCGGATGAAGTGATGCACCCATCATGCCTAGTGCCTACCATACAAGCCTGTGGGGGCAGTGTTATGATCTGGGGTTGCTGCAGTTGGTCAGGTCTAGGTTCAACAACGTTATGTGCCCAAAGAATGAGGTCAGCTGACTACCTGAATATACTGAATGACCAGGTTTTTCCATCAATGGATTTTTTCTTCCCTGATGGCACGGGCATATTCCAAGATGACAACGCCACAATTCATCAGGCTCAAATTGTGAAAGAGTGGTTCAGGCCAGACCTTAACCCCATTGAGAATCTTTGGGATGTGCTGGAGAAGACTTTGCGCAGCGGTCCGACTCTCCCATCATCAATACAAGATCTTGGTGAAAAATGTATGCAACTCTGGATTGAATTAAATGTTGTGACATTGCAGAAGCTTATCAAAACAATGCCACGGCGAATGCGTGCCGTAATCAAAGCTAAAGGCGGTCCAACTAAATATTAGAGTGTGTGACTTTTTTGGGGGACGGGCAGTGTATATGCACTACCAGTCAAAGGATTTAGAACACCCCCATTTTCCAGTTTTTACTGAAATTTAAGCAGTTCAAGTCCAGTAACACTGGTTGAAGTAAGGAAGTCTCAGTTTCAACTGTGAAGAGAAGACTTCAAGCTGCAGGTTTGACAGGTTGAGTGGCAGTAAGAAAGTAATTGTTAAGATGGCAAAATAAGAAAAAGAGGCTTGCCTGGGCCATGAAGCACCACCAGTGGACTACTGAAGACTGGAAGAAGGTCTTATGGACCAATTAATAAAAATTTGAAATCTTGACATTTTGGTTTTTGTAGGCCGTCGAGTAGGCGAAAGGATGGTTCCTCAGTGTGTGACACGAACTGAGGAGGAAGCGTGATGGTCTGGGGCTGTTTTGCTGGATCCAGTCGGTGACTTCCACAGAGTGACTGTTAACCCACATTAACCCATTACTTGTTCCCTGAAAAGGCCCTTTTTTATAACTATTTACATTACTGCTCTGTTTTTGGTAACCTAAACTTTTATTTTATTTTATTTTTTTATCTTTTTTTTAAACTCTGGCAGTTTATTGCTTACCTTTGTACCATTTCAGGTTATTCACTGGCTTAAAATTCAGTAAAAACTGGAAAATGGGGGTGTTCTAAAACTTTTGACCGGTAGTGTGTGTATATATGCGACAGTTTACATTTCTTTATATACAATCCACTTATACAGCTGGATATTTTACTGAAGCAATTCAGGTTAATATCCAGCTGTATAAATTGATTGTATGTAAAGAAATGTAAACTGTGTAAGTCGCTCTGGATAACAGCGTCTGCTAAATGCCTAAAATGGAATGTAAATGTTGTATTCGTTTAAGCAAAGTGCAAACTTTATACTTGAAATTATGCTTGAAATCCTACCGCACATACAGTGGGGAAAATAAGTATTTCACCCCCTGCTGATTTTGTGAGTTTGCCCCCTTACAAAGAAAGTGAGTTTGCCCCCTTACAAAGGTCGGTCTATAAATTTCATGGTAGGTTCATCTTAACAGTGAGAGACAGAATATTTTTTTTTAAATCCCAGAAAATCACATTATATGAATTTTAAACATTTATTTGTGTTTTATTGAGGAAAATAAGTATTTCACCCCTAGCAAAACAGCAAGAATTCTGGCTCCCACAGACCGGTTATGTGACCAGGAGGCACACAGATTAGTCCTCTTACTTAATTAGTACTCCTAATTAAGTACTCGTTACCTGTATAAAAGACAACTGTCCACAGAATCAATCAATGAATCAGATTCCAACCTCTCCACAATGGGCAAGACCAAAGAATTGTCTAAGGACATCAGGGACAAAATTGTAGACCTGCACAAGACTGGAATGGGCTACAAGACCATTGGCAAGCAGCTTGGTGAGAAGGAGTCAACTGTTGGTGCGATAATTAGAAAATGGAAGAAACACCAATTGACTATCAATCTCCCTCGGTCTGGGGCTCCACGCAAGATCTCACCTCGTGGAGTGAACCTGATCATGAGAAAGGTGAGGGAACAACCCAGAACTACACGGCTGGAGCTTGTTGATGATCTCAAGGCAGCTGGGACCACAGTCACCAAGATGACCATTGGTAACACACTACGCCGTAATGGATTGAAATCCTGTAGTGCCCGCAAGGTCCCCCTGCTCAAGAAGGCACATGTACAGGCCCGTCTGAAGTTTGCCAATGCGCACCTGGATGATTCAGAGGAGGCTTGGGAGAAAGTGCTGTGGTCAGATGAGACTAAAATCGAGCTCTTTGGCATCAACTCGACTCGCCATGTTTGGAGGAAGAAAAAAGCTGCCTTGGACCCCAAGAACACCATCTCCACCGTCAAGCATGGCGGTGGAAACATTATGCTTTGGGGCTGTTTCTCTGCTAAGGGCACAGGACGACTTCACCGGATCGAGGGGAGGATGAATGGGGCCATGTACCGGGAAATCTTGGGTGAGAACCTCCTTCCCTCAGCCAGGACACTGAAAATGGATTTCTAAGGATTTGGAGAGGATCTGCAAAGAGGAGTGGGCCAAAATCACTCCTGGGATCTGCGCAAACTTGGTGACCAACTACAAGAAACGTCTGACCGCTGTGCTTGCCAACAAGGGTTTCTCCACCAAGTATTGAGTCATGTTTTGCTAGGGGGTGAAATACTTATTTTCCTCAATAAAACACAAATAAATGTTTAAAATTCATATAATGTAATTTTCTGGGATTTTTTATATATTCTGTCTCTCACTGTTAAGATGAACCTACCATGAAAATTATAGACCGTTCCTTTCTTTGTAAGGGGGCAAACTCACAAAATCAGCAGGGGGTGAAATACTTATTTTCCCCACTGTACAAGCATTGAATGTTAAATAAAGTTGTGTTTGAATATCTGTATATACTCAGCTTTTTTCCACATACAAATTACCGTTTCAATATCATTATCAAAGTATTTGGTCAACATATCATACTAATTATTTTTGGCAATATCGCCCAGCTCCAGCATGCATCTTGTGCAAGACTGTGTGGAGTGCCAGAGTGCTCATGATAGCTAGTCAATCGCAGCAGCATCAGAGGAGTAAATTAGGTGTGGTTTCAGTCAGTTTAGCCTGTAAATAAAAGATGCTGCCATTCCATGCGAGTTTGAACATTTATACTAGATCGATGCAACACAAATTGACGGATAATTATCAGCCACTGCCATCTGAAAATTTGATCTGATACCGATAGTCCACCAATATATTGGTGCACCCCTAGTGGAAGTAGCAGTAGTATTGTGACGGTAGTAGTAATAGTGGCATAATAGCACATCTGAAGCAATGGCACCAAATAAAGGTGAACACTTTTTCTTAAACTACAATAAAAGGAATTCAACACCATCACATCGAAAACTCTTACTCATTTATTTTAAAAAGTCAAATTTAAATATTGTTCAGATTCAACAGACAACCAATCATTTAAAGCAGGGTTTCTCTGGTCCTGGAGGGCCACGGGGTCTGCTGGCTTTTGTCGTTTCTCAGCCTTGCCTGGTTTCTAAATAGGTTGCCGATTATAAGATGGAAACAAGAACAAGCAGACACTGTGGCCCACCAGGACCACTATCAAGAAGCCCTGATTTAGAGAAACCTACAATAATTATACAACAACACCGGCAACACTCCTTCCCACTTCCCAGGTCCAGAGCAGATGTGCTGCGTCTGCATCATCTCAATGGCTCTCATACTGAAGAGCTGGGCTTCAATCTGTGATGCCGAAAGTTAGACAGCGACGTGCGGAATGCGGTGATATTCAGTTTTAACGTTACACTCAAGTGAAGTCAAGTCAACTTTATTATCCCACAAGTGGGAAATTCATTTGGCAGAGCTTCAAAAGTACATAAAACACAGAGGCTAAAAACAGTAAAACAGGTACATACAGTGCATGGTATGCACAGCTCATCAGAAAAAGGTGCACAGAAAGCAGCATGTTAAAAAGAGTATATAGAATTACAAAATTAGTAGGGTATCTAAAACTACTAGAGAAATAAGTTATTCTACTGTTCTTTCTGTAAAGTGTTTAATATGCTTATTGTGGAACCTAATGGCAGTGGGAATGAAAGAACTGCCATACCTATCGGTACGGATGCTGGGCCTATCTCTGTTGGTCTCTGCGTTTGGTTAAACATCAGAGTCCCTGGATCGTTGGATTGAAGGCTTGTTTTTGAGAGGATGCACACCATTTTTACAATCAATGGATTTTTCTTTAGATCGGCATCAGGAATAAGCATGCAGACGCATGCAGACACTTGGACGTACACAAAACAGGCAAGACATCATGTCATCATAGGGACCATGATCAATACCAACTCGTGCTGTCATAATGAAGATTCACAGATCCGATTTGAGACAAACACACAAAAATCATTGGCCCCAGCAATTGTCAGTCACCTCGCCATAGCGGCTGCAGTTCTTAATTTTTCCCTCTTCTCGCTCTGCTTTGTCCTGTATTCCAATGTGTTTACTGGTGTGCCCATACCGGTGCAAGTGAAATTTTCAGGCAAGTACTAAAGTTTTCGATCTTCCCGTACGTCCATTTATCTGAAACACTGACACCAAAAACAATAATAAAAGTCTTTGATCTTCACCTCTAGAACAAGATGGCTGCTCGGGTACCCCTGTCTCGATGCTGTCACCCGGAGTGTGCATTAAAGGTGCTGGGGTTAGATTGTGAAGGATGAGATGATTTAGGCCAGTCGTTGGGAGACGCCAGAGCAGGCAGGTTTCCGGCTGTCAGGCTCACGATGAAGACCGCCACCGTCACCATGGGAAATGCTCGTCCTGATTTTGCCAAGTGAGGAATGTTCCTGGGTCATCATAATTTGTTTTCCAATCAAACACAGGACAGCTTTTTGACATCATCAATATTTGCCACCACCCTGTTTTTCAGAGTGCCATGCATGGCTTGAGCCAGGTAAGGATTTGTACAGGGGTTTTTTTATTTTATTAAAAAATATTTTGTTTATTTATTTTGTTTCTCCCAATTTAGCAACCAATTATTACCCTCATTCTACTTAACCCCTCCCCCCCTCGTACTATCAGTTCACCGCCACTGCTCAGGGACCAGCAGCGACAAAGGCGGTGAACCACCTCCTCTGAGATGGAACCCGCCAAGCCGTCGGCCGTAACTCCTGTACACACAGAGCCACTCTCAAGCTTATTCCAAATTCCCCGGGATTGATAAAGGCTATTCTATTCTATTCTATTCTATTCTATTCTATTATGCCAGTAAATTGCCGCCTCCCGACGGGACTCCCGGTCAGAGCCCCGGCTGCAGTGGGCAACCTGCACTCCAGGCAAGTACCTTTACCGTTGCATCCCTAAGGATTTAAGCATTTAGCAGACGCTCTTATCCAGAGCAACTTACAAGATGTGCATTAATACATGGTAGGAACAATCATAGTTTACACAAGAGATCAGTGCAGTAATACAGCGATAGACATCGTTGTATGCAGCTGCATACCATACCTGTAACACTGGGATGGAAAAGGTTAGTCATTTATTTATTCTTTTTTTTCTTTCTTTTTTTTATGAGGAGTAAGCAGGGATACATATTGTCACCTTGTTAAAATAATGGCCTAAGTCATTTTTTGAGGAAAATGATTTTTCTGCCTAAGTCATCTCTTCATGATGCTGGCCACCTCTGGTAAAATTGCCTTAATTGAAAAGATCATGCTGTTCCTACCCCGGTAGTATAATGGCCTACATCAAGAGTGTGACTTAGGCCGTTTTATTTTTTGCCTAAGTCACAACACAATGTGACTTAGGCAATTTTACAAGCTTTCAAGGTGGCGGCTGCTTGCCTAAGTCACTTACTCCAGAAGTAATTTGGCCTAAATCAGGTTTAAAATTGCCTAAGTCACAACGGCATGTTCGTAAATTGGCCTAAATTGGTAATCTAATCCTCTTATGTTACATAATTGACAGACAGCGTTATTTGTATGTCAACAGTCATATATTGTCATAACCTTTTTGTGTGAAATGATTAATAAATATCATATATTCTATATTTGGTTCAGTTTATTCTGGGGTTTTTTAAACTTGAAAATATGACTTAGGCCATTATTTTAAGAAGGTGACGATATACAAGAAGTATTGAGCAAGGAGGCAGTAGTGATGACAATTGGGTAGATAGTACAGAATTCAGTGGTAGTGGACATTTTATACCATTTATTTTATAACTAATTAAATTATCTTAGAGAGTAATCAGATGTAGTATCCAGAATATTAAGGATCAGATTGGCGAGCACGCTGTATACTAACCGTGTATGTGCAGCTAGCACTTTACTAATCAGTTATGTTCATGAAGGCAAAAAGCCTGTCCCATGTTTGATTGATTGATGGAACAACACAGTATGAGTGTTGGAACATTACTGCAGAACAACACTTTTTTTTTTTTGGTTTGCTTGTTTTTTTAACCAACTTTAACTCATTTGTTGGAATGGTGAATCGTATTCGAAGGCCTGTCTCATCACTGTAACGTCCTCTGTCAATTCACGAGAGCACATGCCCCTTGCCAGCTGCCACCTCTTTTCACTCTGCAGTCCACCAGCTGAGCTGCGCAGTCATTGCATTGGAGAAGATGCAATGATTGCGCAGTTGGACACTTCATGCCCAGCTGGAGTAGGTCAAATGACCCAAACAGCCAAGCGCAGACGAGACAAGCACAATCTCACTGACGTAAAAGCTCTCACGCTGGGTCACACGACAGCTAATCATGCGCCGACCTGTGGGGCCACTGGCCACATTTGGCACGGCCATGGTCAGGGTTTGACTGCGGCACATCACGCACTGAAACCCAGTTTCTGAGAAGGATGAGCCACCCGGCAACACACAATGGTTTGCTAGGGGAACCTTTTTGTTCATTCATCATACTCCAAATATGCTAATAAAAAAATGTTTTTAATTATACCATGTGCATATTCTTCCATATATTTTGATGAATATATAGTACACATTTAAAAGGGACGTTAATGCATAAGCATTGCTTTAGCATAATTTTGCATGGATTGAAAAAAAAAAACGTGGGGGAGCATGTGGATAAGAAAAAGTGAATAATGTGCTCCAATCCATCAGTTAACCAAGCCATTGCTGAAGGAAACTATAGCATTTTGGCTCATTCATAAATAGGTAATAAAAATGGATTCTGATTGCAAAAATGTCATTTTCAGCTCAAGGGGTAACACAAGGGACAGTTGAATTGACTCCCTCCTCCCATTGAGCAATACAACTGAGAGACTGCTCTCGGGATAATACTACAGCACTCCCAGCACAAAACCAATGACAGGAATGCACCCAGCTATTACAGAAGGGTTTCAGCTGAAAACAAAAAAGATCAGAAGCCAAAGAAACAGCTTTGCGTGTATGTGTGTGTGTGTGTGTGTGTGTGTGTGTGTCTGTGCAAATCTGGAGAGAAAAAACTCCTCTTCATGTTTTTTTTTAGGAAGCTCTGTGTGTTCCCACACAGACAGCTAAATTGCAGGCTGCACTTTAATTGAATGCGCAACAGGGACAGTGATGGTACTGGCTGACCTAGTGACAGTAATGTCTGACCTAGTGACATCACTGACTGGCCTAGTGACATCATTGACTGATATAGCAATAACACCAGCTGACAGTCACAGTCACAGTGCCAAATATACACCCCCCAGACATGCTACCCATTGGGACCACATGCCCAGCCTAATTGTTGGCTTTGCGATACCACCCACCCCACTAGGACCTCAACATGAGTAGAGGAGCAAGGCCTCACCATACAATATGTGACTGGAAGCTGGCTCCCAGGGCTAAACGGTACTTCAGCCCCAAACCTCCCATCCTTCCCATAATGCTCAAACGGCGGCTACATAAACACAGCAGCAATGCTGTGAGGCGGGTTCATGACGCCGTGCCTCTGACAGGCACACAAAGTTTCTGTCAAATAAAAATGACAGCTCACTTCACTCATGAATGATGACAAAGCCGGCCCGCTGCTGCCTGTCCCACACAAATCTGTAATCTGACAGCATCGGGTGCCTGGAGAACTGCCCCCTCTCACCTCAAATTCCTCTCAAAAAGGTTGTTTAGAAAGTATTAATATCCACATGTCCACCTTCAGATAATTATTACCACTGCTTTGTATTTCCTATTTAGTACATGTGAAGAGTTTTAATTTTAGCACAAAAAAAAACACCTCACATACTGTATTCAACACTCCAGTAAAGTAACTTCCAGGAGATTAACACTGAAACTCTGATAAAAAGTGTAGGCTACTCTAATAAAATGTTCTGTGGCTAAAAAAGCAGCTCACCTTCCTAGAATGTAAATAATCTTTAAAGGCACAAAACAAAAGTAAACAGATTTACAGCAGACCACTCAATTCAGCAGGAAGCCTTGCGGTATACAGTAGATGTACAAAATGGAGACATTTCCTGCCAGAGGGATAAACTGCTGTTGAATACTCCAGAACAGGAAGTGGATGAAGACAATTACAACACGCATTATACAAGCACTATACAAGCATTGGATCAAGCAGAATGTCAAAAAATCATCTTAAATTAAAGATATCAAACGTTTTTGAAGCTCTGGAAAGCATTTTGGGGCGTGACCACAAAAGCGTACAAGATGCATATTATTTGTACGCAAAATCCAGTAGTCCATTATAGGCAACACATGCAAAAGCAGTAGAAATCTTGTGCAAATTAAACTTTTGGATTCCTCCACTCCTCAATGGGGTGGAGGAGACCATTCAAGATACAATCTAATGCTTCACAATTTCAGTGGGCCCATGTCTAGTATACACTTGCAAGAAATCAAAACCCTGCGACTTATACTGTAGGAGGCTTGGGAAGGTTTTTTTATGCACCTCAATTTTGGGTGGTGCACGAACATTAGGGGGCGTGGCTGGGTACATGCGATTACTCATTCCTTCGCAATTTAGATACTACACTTGTTAAGGACTAATGTCAACTTAATTATAACTTTCTGCCATGTTGGCCCTGGGAGGCTTGTTCTGCCAAAAATGGTGCACAAAGGATGCGGTTTTTGAGCATAGTGGTCGTGGCTTTTTGGTGAACACTTCCAAAATGGTCCATATGTGAGTTCAGACCAAACGTGACATGGTTGCCGAGTTTTGTTTTGATCGAATGAAGAGGCGATATAGAAGTCCATCCCAGAATAAAGGGTGAGACTAAATAAAATGACGATAACGGAAAAAACAAAACAAAACAAAAAACAAAGGTGAACTTCCTTCCCAATTCTAGGTTTCTTGCAGAGGGCAGCAGGTTTCCCTCTACAATGTTTCTGTATTTTGCTCCATCCATTTTCCCTTCTATTTATGTCTCTATGGTGTCTCCCATGAACACTAACAAGCCAACGCGCACTAATCTGCAAACTTACGCCCCTCCCTTGCTTTCAAGAACACACCTTCCTTTAAAGAAAACTAGCTTTTTGTGCTTGCCCATTGCAGCCTGTTGAACAAATAAGAATAAAAACAGTTGGAGTAGGCAATCTTTGTAGCCTGGACAGAGCTTTTTAAAACTGTAAACTGTTTGGGCCTCCTGGGTGGTGTAGCAGTAAGAGTGTCTGACCAGGATGCAGGTTGCCCACTGCGACCAGGTTTTTATTCCACCGGCTGTGCCAGCTCGGCTCTGGCCGGGAGTGCCACTAGGGGGCGGAAAGTTATCTGTCCGCCTCAGGGAGGGGGGAAGGAAGCTGATATGAGCTCACTATGTATAAGAGTGGCCCTGTGTGTACCGGAGTTATGGTTGACGGCTTGGATTCTGGCTCGGAGGCGGTGGTGCATCGCGCTGGTCACTACCGGTCTCAGGACTACAGCAGCAAGCAGGGATAGTTGGCATGAAATAGGAGGGTATAATTGGCTACCAAATTGGGAGAAAATGGGGAAAAAAGCAGAAACAGAAAATCTAAAAAAATTATAATAATTGAAAAAACTGACAACTTTTTGTGCCAAAGGTAATGTTTTGCATTTAGGCCAAAACGGTTTATCCTGGTTTTGTTAGACCACCAGGATAGCGATCACCTATAACAAGCCGACCTCAACATGTTTCTGCAGTTGCATTGGCTATGACAAAGCAGTGGCTGATGGGCACACTTGCCACAGCTGATCAGGTCTAGCAATAGTATGGGTCTGTGAATTACTGAATGCCTAAAAAGCAGTATAAGAAATCTAGAACCAAATATATTTGGTTGATATTCCTAGCTATCAGTCAACTGGCAACATGAGGCTATGATCCAAAGAACTACAGGCACTTCCATTGTCATGTGCTTGCTAACATTACCTCTCGTGCAGTGATGTGAAATAGCTTAGCATACCTTTAAGTCTTTGCTTTAAAAAGCACTACCCAGCAGAGAAAACCTACAGGAACAACTCACCTGAGGTAATTCAGATAACTTTTTGTTTTAATTTGAAAGTTGTGGTCTGCAATGTACAAATACATTTATGATTTTATCTGTTTTAATTCCAGGTTGTAAGGCAACAAAGGTGAACATTTCAAAATGGTGTGTAGACTTTTTATTTAGGCAGCACCTTATCTAAACCTTTGCATGAAATCACTCTAGATAGTGGCTTTAATCCTACTACATCATACCACTGATTTGCTAAGAAAATATTCCTTGACCTTACAGTAGCCTTACAGTACATAGTTTATATTTCAACATATTAGGTTATTAGATTCAGGTTTTAGGAATCAAACCAACTGCTTGCCCACAATTCACTACCTCCCACCCGCCTCCTCTCCCCAAAAAAAGTCCCACTCCCAAAGATTAAAGTTTTTCGCGCCATTAAATTCAGCACTGGCACTATGATCATGTGCAACAGTAAGGAAGGGGTGTTATGGTGTATATAAAGTAAGGCAACATGCCAAAAATGTTTGGAAAGCACCGACAGGCCACCAGCAAACAGCTGACACAAGGAAACGAGAGCAGCTTCTCTCATAATACTCTCATGGTAAACTGCCCAGAACAGATTTCCATTCCATCTGACCAGCCTTAACTAGAAGTCTGCACTGGAGGCCTTCCAGGCATTTCCACCAAAGTGCCAGTGAACCAGGTGGACTTCAAGCAAAAAAGAACGAAATGCAAACGGTGGCACAATGTCATGCATTTGAGCATTTTATGAAAACAGTCAACAGACAAGTCAACACACAACAGACAAGATTTATAAAATGCATACATTTTCAGTATATGTGGCCCCAGTGGGGATTGAACCCACAACCTAAGCATTGCCAACGCTGTGCTCTACCAACTGAGCCACAGAGAACCACCAAACGCAAACACATTCCTCCACCAAAAGCTACACTTTTGGCATTCAAAAGCTATAAATATCATCAGGAGAGCATTCAGGCAGTCAAATCTCAATGATCAAACCAGTCTTCATTTTCTCACTCAATGTGCTTAATTGCACGTTGCATAGGTAAGACTTGATGTGCGCCAACATCTACAAGAGGTGTTGCGTGTTTAAAAAAAAAAATAAACTAACTATAAACTAACCTTTTCCTTAAAGGGAAGTAACGGCTGATTGACATAATGCGAGGATATTTCATATTCAGATTTTCTACTGCCATCACAAACGTCATCATAACACGATGGGTTATTCAGGCTTTCGCGGTGAATCACTGGGGTTCATCTCATTTCCGTGAACAGCTGATAAGGATTACAGTAACATCAGAGGTGAAGATGAACGAAGGTTGCTGGAAATCACAGTCGCAGGTTCACCTGCCGGCTGGTATTCTTTGAATGTACAGTCTGCGTTGCGCAACGTGGCATCTGGTGATCACGATCACCCAGAAAAGGAACGAGGAAAGCATGATAAGCATGCATTCAGGAACCCGAAAAGAATCATGTAATCCCATTTGTTGGTGCAAGGAAAGCGGAACCTTTGCTGTTTTTCAAACTCCTTAAAATAGCAGGTGTAGCCACTTTTTAAACTCTTAGGATTAAAAACGGAGCTCCCGAATGCTGTGTTGTAGTTAGGCTAATACCTGGGATACTCCCAGGAGCCTACAGGTAATCGCGCTGTTATCGATTACAAGCTGTTAAGCCTGCTAACTTTTAAACACCTGGGGAGTAGCTCAATGAATGGTACATACATGTTAGCCGCACTCACAAGCATGAATAAAACGGGTTGTATACCTTCACTGTGATGTCAACAGGTAGATAAACTAGTCAATCCGCATACCGCAAAACATAAACAATAGGCTATGTTTCGTTTGTTCTCATGTTTTGCAGACAAAAATGCGTTAGGACAGGCTCATTTAGAATGACATGGATAATGAAATCTAGACTGTCCCGAAAACGCTATTGTGTCAGATGTATATTCTTAATGAAAATCAGTAAAACACTTTACAATAACCGGTAAATACTTTGCTATGGCATCACAGTCGCTGACATACGAACAGATGTCACCAACCAAAATGTAAGCATATTAACACCAAAAAACATCTAGTTAATTTGTGACTTCGGGAGAATATCCGCGCTTTTAAACGCGCGCAAGCAACAGTAGATTGGATCAATAGAGTTTAAACGAATCACAATCCAAAATGAGTTGACGCAGTGTAGCAGATGTGGACCATCTAATTGTAAAAAAACAACAATCTGAATTGGAAACATGTCATTACATTAACACGTTTCGTTACATTAGCACATTTGTGTAATCATAAAAAATAACAGTAAATCGACTGATTTCGTGTTTGTAAAGCTAAGTAATGGTCTGTAAACCACTACGCACCAAACCTCCAGGCAATGGCAAAAAGGTGCGTGTGCAATCGTAAAGGAAACAGCTGGTATTCTGATGGACAATTCAAATTTGGCCAGATGTTCCACCAGAATTAAGCAAACAAACGTTTTGGAAATACATTTTATAACCGTTTTAAATTCATATTTGAAAGCTTTAAATGACAACACCTCTTGCAAAATGGCAATGAAGCGAAAATAAATTGAGCAAAAAGTTAAATCTGGACAACGCGCTTGTCTGCTAAACTAGTGAGACTTCAGCTACATTTCCATAAAGCCGTATAAGAGTTCACATACATTTGACCAACGTTAGAAAAATACATTAGAAGTAGTACAAGTACAGTAGAGGGAACCCACCTCGCACGCAAAGTAGTGACATCGCCGAGATTTGCCTGTGGAAGAAAATCTTCGGAGTTCAATTTAGGCAAAGCGTTTCAAGCGGGGTATATTCCACTCGCCGGTAGCATCGTTAACAGTAGGTCCTGACGCTTTTGCACTAGTTTGATTGGAGCTGAGCGTTACAGTTGGGAATTATACAAACGCACAATTCAATAATCAGGCTTGAGAGAGCGATCTCCCTGTCTAGAAGCGCCATGGTAAAAAAAAAAAACAATTATCGGGATTCACCTCCTAGGTGCATATCGCCTGAAGGGCGGATTCGGGATAGGCGTAATTGACATGTAGGATGGCCATTAGGAGAACGTAATCCATTAAATGGGCGGTTTTAAAGATTAACCTGACCAATGGATGGTTAGGTGTCGTTTAGACGGAGGAAACAGGTTGAGGCACTGGACCAGTTAACAGGTGGTGACGCACAGGGAACAGCTGTCAAGTATGCGATTGACGCAGAGTTCGGGAATTGCAGTTAAACTAAAGTTTGTCGACAAAAGAAACGGCAACAGCAAAACGGACGTGGTGTCAATATTTGTTAAACGAGTATAATATTGCACAATGAACATTTCTCATAAACAATGTTGATTTCGCAGCCCCGATTTACACCAGCAGAATTAGCTACAACAGATCTAATAGCTACTATTTGGCCGGTCGACAATATACAACATTGGAGAAACATTAAGGTAATATATAGCTGCAAATGGACCAGCTACCCAAACTGGTGAGTGTTGGACTCACAAGTACGCGAAGTTAACTGAACTTCGTAACAGGTGTATTTTTTATTTTATTTTGCAGGGTTTTTCCCCCAATGTCCCCCCAATTTTTAGTATCCAGTTCACTTTCTCTTTTTCCGTGCCAACTATCCCCTCCCTCGTATGAGAACTCGCTGCCGTAGTCCGGCCAGTAGCAAGCGCATGCTCACCTAGGCCGAAGCCTGTCACCGACGCACGACCACTCATATGCAGCGAGTCTTTCCTTCGGATTTTAGTAACAGGTGTATTTATACTGGTAATAGTTCGTAAATAAGTTGTTTCAACTGCAATATAGTCTCATGTGTAAAAGCACAAAACGTAAAAGTGCGAAGGGTGTGCAGTATGGTGTAATAGGCAGGCAGTATGGTGTAATGGTTAGGGAACTGGGCTTGTAACGTTAAGGTTGCAGGTTAAATCCCCAGGTGGGACAGTGCCGTTGTACCCTTGAGCAAGGTACTTAACCTGAATTGCTTCAGTTAATATCCAGCTGTATAAATGGATTGTATGTAAAGAAATGTAAACTGTAAGTCGCTCTGGATAAGAGCGTCTGCTAAATGCCTGTAATGTAATGTAATGCAATGCAGTAATTTACTACAGGCCTCAGAAAATGCAAAAGGCTTAATCTAAATTAGCCCAATGCCTTGTTCTAATATTTATTTTTTGTTCAATATTCATTTACATTCATATAACTTTTAAGCTCAATCTTTCATTAATCAAAATAAAGTTTATTCAATTTTCCTTGCTAATTTAGCCCCCCAAATGTCTGGCTGGTCTGAATTAATGGTCCATTCAAGGTGAGTGAAATGTCTTGGGTATTCTTAATTTACGTGACTTTTACAAGGAGCAAAGTACAATAATTGCATTATTGTTGGCTGCAGCACTGATGTCCTGTGTATACCAGACATCCAGCCAACAGGATTATTGCCATACCCAGACCACACCTCAAAATGTGTTCCTCAAAAAAGGAACACCTACCATTTCCATTAAAAAAATACAAATTTACCACTATTTCTTATGGGGGAAAAAAATAGAAGATGATTAATGATAAACGGTTTTTATGGTGACTTTTCACCAGATGCCTGAAAGCTGTCTCTCATCTGTCTTATTTGCCCCCAGTCCACTGAAACCCAGGCTCCAAAATAAATGACAGGTCTCTTATCTATTAAGAGCCCGGATTTCCTATTCAACCAATGATGTGTCTGCAGCCTTTCAGCAGCTTCAACAGTCCCTCCAGCAGCTGAAGTGTGCCTGACAGGAGTCAGGCTGGCGCAATTTACCTGCAGTCTGCCAAAACAGCATAATCTCCAGATTTATGTGGAGGAAGACCAAAAACAAACAATTCATAAGCAGGATATATCACGAAAGGGAGTTTGGAAAGAGCTGGAGTCCTTTGGAGCTCAAGTTGTACATAGTTTAGTTAAGAGTACCACAGTTTGATTGGTTTTGACTACTTCTACACAAGGGAAATTGTTCATTAAAGTGATATCAGAACCATGTATGGGCATACTTTGAAAGTTCATAAGCTGTTATTTAAATCAGTTGTTCCCAAACTATGGGCTGGAAACCACTCATCATTTACCTACAGTCTACAGAATAACCAACATTGCATCAAGCCTGGACTTGAATATCCCAAATGTCTCTGCCTCTACTACATAACCTGGCAAGCTGTTCCACACATGTACAACTTTCTGTGTAAAAGAGTACTTCCTCATATCAGTGTGGAATTTACCTTTAATTAATTTCCACCTGTGCCCTCTTATTCTGATGACTGAAATAAACCTGAACAATCTTTGTTAATCCCTTTTATGAAATTAAAAACCTCAATCAAATCCCCCCTTAGTCTCCTTTTGCTAAGCTTGAATAGATTAAGTCTCTTAAATCATTCCTCATAACCTTTACCTTTCACACCAGGAACCAATTTAGTAGCCTCATACTTTTTCAAGAGCTTCTATGTGTTTCTTATAGTGTGTGTCCCAAAACTGCACACAGGGCATTATATAACATCAATATAACCTCATTTTATTTAAACTCAATACATGTTGCTATATATCCCAGTATCATGTTGGCCTTTTTCACTGCTACAGCATGATGGGAAGCAATATTTAAGAGGAACGACTGTGGATTGAGAGGAAAAAAACTTTAATTGACATATTCCAATTTGGTTTGGAGATAAGGAGCAGCCTTTGGCAAACTCAGCCAAGGCCAAAAAGGAATTCTCCTCAGATAATTATTTCATATTTGGCATACAGTAAAATTAATCTAGACTGCACACTTGGGGGGGGTTAATAAGGTAAACCAGCCACTCCTTTGATAGTCTATTCTCCAATAAATGGGATATTACAAAACAATTCAGGTTAAGTGGTTTAAGTAAGTGTGAAAGTTTCAGATGTTATACTTCTGCTAAAAATGGTTTGAGTACTGGAGCGTGGTGCAGCAAGTCAGTCATCCTGTACAGGATAATAATGAAACAGTTCTTTATTCACATTGAGAGCTCATCTAATTGTATAAACAGATTACCATAGGAGCTGGAAGCCTTCACAAAAGTGAAGACAAATCATAAATAATTATGGAGCATTTTTGGGGTGACTGCCATTTATGTACAGTTACTGTAGATTGCTACAGTACAGGAAATTGAAGGTTTATTTCCACACAGATATAGGGTGTGTATGCATTGTAGACTACTTATAATACAGATAATGAAATAATATATTTTAATAATGATAGAAGCATATTTTGGATTGTTTCATTACCTGTGCTACAACTGGTGCAGCAAAGCTGCATGACCACTGCAAAACGTTTGAATATTTGCTTTTCATTTCATGCCTGTGGATTTGTGTGCACGCATGCATACAATTTCGTAAATGTATTTATATACAATTAGTATTAAAACTGCATAAGTTACAATTATTATTATTATTATTATTATTATTATGTGTGTCTATGATCTTAAATCCTGTATAGATTCACTGGTTCCCAAACTCGGTCCTGGGGGACCACTGTGTATACTGGTTTTTGTTTCAACCATTATTTTTTTATTTTTTTATTTAACCTTTTATTTAACCAGGCAAGCCGTTAAGAACAAATTCTTATTTACAATGGTGGCCTGAATTGCAACATCTGAATTGTAACAAGCTGTTAATTGCTCATAATTAGACCATTTTAATGTCTATTGAAGGATGATTTACCCTCTTATGGTCATATTATGTCATAAATAGCTATGCATGCTGGAGTTCACCAGACTCGGTGCTAGGCCACTCTCCACCGGAGTCCTGCAGGGCTCGGTGCTAGGCCCCGTCCTATTCTCCCTGTACACCAAGTCACTTGGTTTTGTCATTTCTGCTCATGGTTTTTCTTATCACTGTTATGCCGATGACACTCAACTCTTTCTCTCCTTCTCTCCTTCTGAGACCCAGGTCCCGGCACAGATCTCTGCATGCCTGGCTGACATCTCTGCCTGGATGTCCACCCACCACCTGAAGCTGAACCTGGGAAAGACTGAGCTGCTCTTCCTCCCAGCGAAGGGCTCCCCAATGATTGATGCTTCAATTACCGTGGAAGGCTCCATAGTGTCTCCGTCCCAGTCTGCCAGGAGTCTTGGAGTGACCCTGGACGACCAGCTGTGCTTCTCGGGCCATATCGCAGCGATCACCCAGACCTGCCGATTCTCCCTCCACAACATCCGGAGGATCCGACCGTTCCTCACTCAAGAGGCCACACAACTCCTGGTCCAGGCCCTGGTCATCGCACATCTGGACTACTGTAATTCCTTGCTGGCAGGCCTACCGGCCTGTGCCATCAAGCCACTGCAACTAGTCCAGAATGTTGCCGCACGTCTGCTGTTTAATCAACCTAAGTTCACCCATGTCACCCCTCTACTCTCCTCTCTGCACTGGTTCCCCGTCGTAGAATGCATCAGATTCAAATCACTGGTGCTTGCTTTTCAAGTGGTTAGAGGAAATGCTCCCCCTTACCTCCAGACACTCATCACACCCTACACCCCAGCCAGACCCCTCCACTCCACCTCCTCTGGCAAACTGACTGTCCCATCCCTCCGGGCGCCCGGCAGTCTCTCCTCGCGGTCTCGCCTCTTCTCTGTCCTGACCCCTCGGTGGTGGAATGACCAAGAGACTCAAAACCCACCTTTTCAGACTCCACTACCACTGAATTCTGTACATCTAGCCAATTGTCATCACTACTGCTTACTTGTTCAATACTTGTACCCCTGCTTACTCCTCATACATAAAAAAAAAATTTTTTAGTAACCTTTTCCTTCCCTGTGTTACAGGTATGGTATGCAGCTGCCTACAACGATGTCTATCGATATATTACTGCACTGATCTCTTGCGCAAACTATGATTGTTCCTACCATGTATTAATGCACATATTGTAAGTCGCTCTGGACAAGAGCGTCTGCTAAATGCTTAAAATGTAAAATATAAATGTAAAGCCATGAAGAATAAATGTCTAATTTTCACCTCCCAGGACATTTAATCAGTCAGATGAACTAATACTTTTTCTGTAAAGTGTTATATTTCAATGATTCCGTTAGAAAGAGTTAACATTTTTTTAATGATGCAATTATACACTGGCAGGTGAAATCAGTGGGGTCCTAAGTGCAGAAAGTTTTGACACCTGAAACTAAAGTGTTTGTGGAAAATCAAGAGTTCAGTGGCAGAGCAAATGGCAATGAGCTAAACCTGCCTTGTGTTTACATTTTTAAAGTATAAGGATTAAATTATGGTAGAGCTTAAACACATGTTTTCAACAACCTTAATTTATCAACAGATTGGCTGAAACAAAAACCTGCATACACAGTGGGCCCCCAGGACAGAGTTTGGGAACCACTGCTGTATAGGATTGAAAATAGTCATCTACGGTTTTGTCATCTGTGAGGTAGTGACATCTAGTGGGAATTGACAGTATGGCGTCTGTGTAAAATTGCTGGCCGAAGAGGATCTCACCAGCCACCACTCTGTGTTACTGACTATGGCTTAATGTTGGTTTTAAATACAATTTTAAATGGATGTTTCCTTTAGTCATTGAAAAGAGAGAATAAAACAGTAAATTCTTACATTTTGAGAGTAAAAGGTGTTTTTCATGCTCACTCATCCTGTCACGAGAAGGAAAAATGGAAAAAATTGAAACTGATTTGAGTCAGAGAAGTGACACAGGTGTTTTAACATGAATTATGGTTTAAAATAAAAACCTTATTATCATAACTGAAAATAAGAAGCACAAAAAGTATGATTGATACTTTGTAAAAAACATTTTAAAGTTTTATTTAACAAGGCAGTCCCAATGAGATATATATCCCTTTTACAAGGGAGACATGGCAAAGAGGGCAGCTCATTATACACAAAACATACATATCCAATAACACATATTTGATACATAATAAAAACAATTACACTGCAGTGCTTCCTGGATTCTTGATTAAAATTATTTCAGTTAAATGAAGCTTTAGACAGTGTGTGTGTTTGAGGTTATTCCAGGACCACGGTGCCTGGAAGTGGAAAGCTTCACTCCCCACCTCAGTTCTTACTCTTGGTACCTGGAATTTAATCAGAGAAACTGAGATTATAAGAACTAGATGGTTTGTGTACAAAGATATGATGGTAAAGCTCCAAGAACAGTTTTGTAGTCTGTGAGTCTCCAAAGAAGACCACCCCAATTTATGATACAAATGTGGTATGTTCCAATAACGTAGCTCATCGTAGCAGTTTGATCACCTTATGAGCGTCACAGAAACACCATGGTTTGCTTGCTGGATGCTGATGAGGATGTGCCTCACAGTCCTTATTTAACTGTATGGTTAGGAGCTGAGGTCAGGGCTGTTTTTGGATGGAAGCTCAGATTTCGGTTTCTGTCCACAACTAATTTGTCTCATCGCAGCCTAAGTTGAAAGAGACCTACATTTCTTTATACCAGTTGAGGTTTTACCAATTTACATTTGAATTAATTCTGCATTATTTATATAATTTAATTATATATCTGGTCTTCACTGGTTCAATGAGGCCATCCTCTATATCACACCTTGCCCTTTAAAGTAATTCCTCCATAATTCCTTGACGTGTGACATGTTGTATCCTTTCATTTCAGCTTCAGGCAAACCCTGTTGAGATTGCACACAAATTAGCGGTGGTTTCGGCGAAAATGGGTTTCTTTACCAGTAATGGTAGGAGATTAATGGGCAGACGTATCTTGTATAAAGGACGCTTTTAAGTGTGCAGGTTGTGAAGTGTTGTTGTAGCTTTCTCATGGGGCACTTGGATTTTGAAAAAACTCGAAGGAATTTTGTGTATCTGTGTTTTCCGTGGTAGCTGGCGGGTACTGATGATGTCGCGTGCAGCCAGGATATGTTTTACTCATCCTATTAAGGGGCTGGTGCAGACTCACTTGTGAGCACAGCAGAGTGACCTGACCCCTTTGTCACATGTCAGCGCAGATGTGCCCGGTGGTTCAGGTTCCTGCGCCCTGCAGCAAACGCCTAGCTGTCAGGTTGTGGCTGTGGCTCGTGGCTGCTGGAAAATGTTGTGTATCCTTTTAGAGATGAATAAAGCAGCAGTGGTCACAGTTGGCTTTGTTCTGACCATAACTGTCTAATAGTACTGTGAACAACATCCCTTGAAAAAATATAAGTGGCTAGAGTTACTGCTCCCCCATACCTCCAGTCACTCATCAACTCCCTACACCCCAGCCAGACCCCTCCGCTCTGCCTCCTCTGGCAAACTGCCCCATCCCTGCCCCAGCCGCCCTCGCGGTCTCGTCTTTTCTCTGTCCTGACCCCTTGCTGGTGGAACGACCTTCCGCAATCAGTCAGGACCGCGGAATCACTTGCGATCTTCCGCAAGAGACTCAAAACCCACCTTTTCAGTCTCCACTACCACTAAACTCTGTACATCTAGCTAATTGTCATCACCATTGCCTACCTGCTATACACTGTATATCCCTGCTTACTCCACTTAATAAAATAAAAAAATTAAAAATAAATTAAAAATTAAAAAATTTTAAATTTAAAAAAATAAAACCACTAACCTTTTCCTTCCCAGTGTTACAGGTATGGTACGCAGCTACCTGCAATGTCTATCGCTGTATTACTGCACTGATCTCTTGCGCGCACTATGATTGTTCCTACCATGTATTTATGCACATCTTGTAAGTCGCTCTGGATAAGAGCATCTGCTAAATGCTTAAAATGTAAAATGTAAAATGTATAATGCAGGATTATGTATAGTCCCACAGAATCCTACAGTTAATAGAGTTGAACTAATCCAACGTACTTGTTGAAACCTACAGTTGATGATCTCCACAATACCAGATGAATGGGACAGTGGAAGTAGATTGGTTTGTGCCAGACCATTCTAATTTCCAGCAAGCTGTCAATCTCAACAGCTCCATTAACACACAATAGATTGGGAGACAGGCCCTCATTGGAGAAAGGGGCAAAACCTCTGTATTGTGAGACGATTCAGCCCGAGAGAGGCAGGGGCCAGAGCATGTCAATTAATTAATTGGACAATCTATCAATGCCCACCACAGATTCACAGGACATTTTCACATGGTAATAAATTACACAGAATCTGAACCAAGAACATATGTTCAATATTATGTATTTTGTGTTGGTGGGTTGTGTCAAGGTGTGTAAACGGACATCTCAACAAATGCATGCATGCAGATACTTTTCAATGTTTATTTTTTTTTGGAGCACAACATATTTTGTTTCTGATGATTCTCCATACATCTAATGTTTGCTAGGCTGAATTTTTCCATATGTACCGTTGTGTTATACAGCATAGCCCTAAGGGTAAATCTATGCTTGTAATCTGTTTTAGTGTTATGGAACTAGAGTTGCAATCCAAGGGCAAAAGTTCATTTCTCAGGTGGAGTACTGCAGTTGTACCCTTGAGCAATGGCATATATATATATACAGTATATATATATATATATATATATATATATATATATATATATAGCAAGGTACAAATAAATATGGCCTATTTGAGGTGCAGCTGGACAATGTAGCTGCCTCTGTTGTCTTCAATTTCAAGTGTCCCGTGAACATTTTTGGCGTACCTATTTTTAGGAAACACATTTCAGGTAGTGACATCCTAAACCCACGTTAGTATGATCCCCTGTTTCAGAATCTATGTTTGTCTCCCTCTAGTGGAGATTAATGGCAATCCCTTACTCAAAGAAGGGGCAAAGGCATGCAATTATTAATGCACATACTGTATGTTGCATGCATAGAATATAAATTATTACATAAAAACAGGGCCTGCAATCCTGTTTTAGACTAGGTTGAAAATGTGGCTACATGTACTTTATTTCCCATGATACATGGTTGGTTGACAAGTATGATGGCTCCAACTTTTATGACAGTAAAATAATTATATATCATGTAAAACACATCATAGGTCATATAGGTATTCTAATGTACACTGACTATATATTTAGAATTATATTTATAAATGTATAGAGAAGACTGTACACCGTAATGTGCATGGAACTGAGCAAGAGCAGAGATGGATAGTGAAACCATTAGTGCTAATATCTGAAGGGAAACGGGCAATCCCAAGATTCCTGCTTTAAAGATGTCCTGACTACTTTTTTTTATTGACTTTTTAAGAATAGCCCTGAGGGAACTGCAGCATTTGTGTTTTGTGTCACGGCTCCTCAGATTTTGTCTAGACATATATTTTGTCTGTTATCATCATTTTTTTGTCTTAATAATGAAGCTAATTAGCACTGTCTGAGGGGACTCCTCTGAGTCCGACGGAGAAGTCCTCTGGGTCCAATTAGCGCAGTGAAATATCAAAATATAAACTCTCTATTTATAGGGAACGCCATCCTTCTCTACACACAGAGCTCTGTATGACAAATGCTTGGCAAAATCTTGGCACAGGGCTTTTTTCTGGAGTGAGTGTCCCCTTACTGAAAGTGATATATGTCAATATACTGTCTTGTAAATACCAAAGTCAAAATAAAAGGAACATATCTTGTGTGTAAATATACAGCATATATCACACTATTGTCTCTTTCATACATGCATATTATCATACAATATTTAAATATAACAATACACATAATATGTGTATATATAGAGCATATGTATGCTACATTTACATTGCAGGTTAGATTCCCAGGTGAGATACTGTCATTGTACTCTTGAGCAAGGTTAACCTGAATTGCTTTAGTAAATCCAGTTGTACAATTCGATTGTATGTACAATATGTAAAACTGTAAGTTGTTCTGGATAAGAGAGTCTGCTAAATGCCTACAATACAATAATATAATTTCTACTGGATATTTTACTGAAGCATTTTGATACCTTGCTCAATGGTACAACAGCAGTGCCCCACCTGTGAATAACACCTGCAACCTCTGAGCAACAAGCCCATTTCCCTAACCACTGCCCATTTCCCTAACCACTATACTACACTGCCCATTTTCCCTCAAACCATTATACTGCATTGCCCATTTCCTTAACCACTATACTACACTGCCCATTTCCCTCACCATTATACTACACTGCCCATTTCCCAAACCACTGTACTACTCTGTCAATTTCCCCTCACCATTATACTACATTGCCTATTTCCTTAACCACTATACTACACTGCCCAAAGCAGAAAAACCTGCATGTGGCTATAATGTATTCAAACCGCAACAGAAAATGATGGTGCAGTTCACAAGCATGGCCACGCTTCAGCAGGCCTCTAGTGCAGAGCGGAAGGCCGAGCAAACGGAGGAACATACGGAGTGGAAATAACCAGAACATTACTCGACCAAACAACAAAAATCCATTTCACCAGCCGGCTCAACTGACAAGGCGTAGAAAAACATTTACATGCGTATAGAATTCAATTTTATTTTTAATGCGCTTATATGTTCCACGCCCGTTCTTTCAAGTTCTCACTTATATTGCGATATTAAGAGTCCACTAATATTAATATATGTTAATATGTATTTCATCTCTCCTGCACCTATTGTATAGCTATGTGAACTGCGTGACTGTGGCAATAGAGGTGGCGGCACGCCTGTTTCCTACTGCCATGTGCCAGGGTGTGGTGGCACCAATATAAAAATATTCCACCGGGGTTATTCTCAACTCAACAGTGAACAAAGTAAGCAGAGAGTGTACCAATAAACCTACAGTTAGCGGCGACAAGATGATGCGACAGAGGACGTAAAAAAAGATTCTGGGAATTGTATTTTAAACATTTATTTCCGAAATTATTTGGTATTTGTATTTAATGCTCGCTTAGCTCTCCGACATCTCCACAATGTTTAGCTACTGTCTTCTTGGCCCGCTCCGCTCCAGCGATCAGAATGGGACAAATAGCACGTGTACTGGGCGTGTCTTGGAGACACACATCAGGAACATGACATCCAATAATCGCCCGATGAATACGAATATATTTGTTTGATGCAAATATATTCAAAACAAGCGTTTCTTTTTGTCTCTTATTGGATACTGCGGGTCTTTATCAACCAATCGGTTAAATGAAAGGCGGACGGTGGTTTTTAAAGTCTCCGCCTTTTTATTTTCGAGTAGACCCCGGAAGCTTTGTTTTTAAAGGGACAGGGCAATTTTATGGGTGAGGGCGCTGAACACTGAAAATCTCCGAGGGAGTAGACAGGAGAAAGAAGAGGTTGGAGTCAGAGAAGGCAAGAGAAGACAGATCGGAGAAAAAAAAGCAACTGAACCTGAGCAACTTACTTGCATTAGGCGTTCTCTGAATCGCTACCTAGCTAGTCAACATAACGTACCTGAGCAAGAGGAGATACGTTAAATCGCTGAATTTAAATATAATTGCCGTGAAATCGATTAACCAGATCCAGCTTGAAGAAAAACTGCTGTTTCTGGAGACGAAGGGAATGTCAGCTTAACCTTATCGTTGCCAGATGCTTGTCGCTGCCAGATTGTTCTGCTTGATGCCTACCTCGTAGCGAGTGAGTACAATCATTTCTAGCAAAACTCATTTTTGCTATCTTGCTAACTTAAATGAGCCGAACTGTCGTTTGCTACCACTTTTCAGATTCTGTTGAGCTAGTTAGCTAACATTAGTCTTCTACAGTTCCAGTAACATTGCAATGGGCGGGTCGTAGTTTATATAGTCAGCTAGCTGGCTAAATCCACAATGTAATCCGATCACGTCACTTAAATCTGTTGCTATCACATTTGAACGAAAATCCTGAAACAATGTGAATTCATTTTAAATCCTGTGCTGCTCCAGTTTGCATTGTAGCTTGCAGCTTTTGGATACAGCAAGCTAGATAACTAACGTTAGCTACACCAGCTCTCATTTTCTCTATATTAGGCATATTAAAACATGACAGTGGAGATGGCTACACGGCATTAATACAGTATAGTGCACTGATGCGTGTAAAATCTTCGTAGGGGGGCGTTTCTGTGCTTTGTCTAGGATCCCTACTTCCTCCACACTGAAATGCTCCTACTGTTTTATGATCATTTTCTGACGTTATTGTGGTTTGGCTTTGTGACAGCCTATATTATAGGATTATTATAGGCCCTATAACATGCTCTGCTTTGTCCATAATAATTCAGGAGTAGTGCCGCACAGTTATGGTGGACTGTAGCGTTTGATTTGCACACACGGGCTCGTGTGATGTAATACCCCTTTAATGTAACTATTAATGTGCAGTACATGAATGCTAGCTATTTGCGTAGGGAGGGACCCAGGTTTAGCCACATATCATGACTACCATTAAGTTATTGTTCTCTACAGTAGGGGTGACTACAATAGGGATTTATGTATTATTATTATTGTTGTTATTATTATTATATAATATGTATTTGGTTTTCATGAAGGACAGTTGATGGAAGATGTGCAGTTCAATTTATTCAAGCTACATTAGTAATGGAGATGTTCTCATCTGCATAGTCTCACCATTTCAGTGATAGTCACCGTGGTTGCTTTTCTATACTCTCTCCCACTCCCACCCCCACCCCCACCCCCTTATACAACCACACACACACACACACACATACATGCCCCCCCCACTCACCACTAGATTGCCACAGCACCAGCATACAAATGCTGTGGCAAATATGCTCTGAAAACCAGGCTCTACTGTTGTGAATGGGGATGGGGGATGGGGGGCTATAGCTGTGCTCCATCCAGTTATGCTGAACTCATCAGGTTCTGTTGGCTTATTGCTATTTGTGACTCATAAGTGTGGACAAGCCCACTCAAACTCTTGACATGTGTTGTTGACTAAATCACTTGCTTGTCCCTGTTTTCAGTGGTCGATAGTGTTGACTGGAACTGCATGGCCATCATTGGAGTTTTTTCATTTTTAACGGAGGCTAAAATCTGAAGATGACAGCTAAAGACAACTCATGAGTGGCATGTCTGTTATATTCACAAGGGTTTTGGCTCTGAATCTCCAGTTCAGTGCCAGAGGTGATGGGGAAATTGAAGGTTGTTGAGGTCTACTTTACTGTAAGCCTATAAGCCTAACCTTTCTGGCCTGTTTGTTATTTATACAGCTTGACGAGACCAACAAATGGTGTTTAAACAGACCTATTCATTCTACTCTGTGGTTTCTTTGCCACGTTTCAGTCTAAGCCTGTGATATTTGCATTTGTTGATGCCATATTTCCCTTTATTCATGGCTGTTGTAAGAAATGAAAGGAGAAAAAAACCTGCAAATGTTAATCTTAATACTTTCACAGCACAGGAGGGGATTCATTTCTGTCTATCCAGTTTACTGATGCTGCTACGTCATAACATAACACAAGACTGTTTTATGATGAACAGGCCATTCACTCTATCTAGGCTTATAATTTCGGCTACTGTGTAGAGTATCTAGCACTATGTCAATCCTGGTCTTCAATACTGTAAGGGTGTCTGAGTCTAGACTACTTCATGACCCGGCAAGCTATTCCATTCATTAACAACTCCCTTTGTGGAAAAACATATCAGTCAGGTGAAGTGATTCTGTTGCATTTCACTGACAAATACTTACATTGGAGAAGAGTGGTGAAGTATTCCATAGAATGATTGCTACAATGCACCTTTTGACGATAAGGGAAGTGCAGGGCTCTTGCATTGAGTTGAAGGACTTTAGTTTAGCATCAATGGGCCTCTGCCAAAGGGAACTGGGGTCACTCTGCTCTTGTGTTCAGGGGACCTGTGACACAAACCCATGAGGGAGATTTTATTTGAATTGTGACGTGATTTCTCCCGGATGTCTTGAGTGACAGGTTTGGATTTTGCGGTGAAGCGGATCATTTGTCAGAAGCCCTGTGTCCCAGGTTGACTGGAATCGTGTTCAAAAGTACAGGCCTATGTGTTAAAATAATGAGTTAAGCTCTTGCAAGAGTATACACTACATCTACAAATTGCTAGAACTTTTGGTACTGTGAACTGCAAGTCAGCCAGAGTGGCTATATATTCTCCCTTCAGGAATGCATTGCTCAATGTGTGTGTGTGTGTGTTTTATGTTCTACCCTCTGTGCCTTCTGAAAGTGTTGCATTACTCAGAGATCATTTTGTTCTTTGGTAATTATGGGTTTCATTCAGCAGCCAGCCTGGCACGATTTCAGCTATCAGTGGTGAGTAGGCTAAATACAACCTGGTCTTGGGTTTCTTTAAATAGCGTGCCTTCCTTGGCCCATAGCGGTGCAATCCCTTTCTACACTCCTGCCCCCACAGATCTAGCTTCGGCCTGGGTCTGTCCTCCCTGAAAGCTGTGCTCAGGGGAAGTGTGTCACTGTCATTCTCACATTATCTGACTCAGCTGCCATGGGTCAGACGTACTGTGTGAAACAGAAGTCCAAAGGTGACACAATACTCTGGTTTCAAAGTTGCTAAAGTAAAAAATGTGACATTTCAGCCGTAGCCTTCATCAGATAAGAACAAGAACTGGACAAGCATTTTCAAGGGTACCGGCTCAGATGCAATATCTGGTCATATGAAGTTTGTATATTCCATGTAGAAACTGGAGAAATTAATAACTTGACGTCAACATATCTGGTTCCTATTTGTGTGACAATGGAACAAAGCAAATGACTAGAGCTGCACTTTAATAAATTCATTAAGAGGTAGGGTTTGTCATTTGTGTGTGCAGGGTAGTGTGCCTTTCTCTTAGGTTACAAAACACTGAGAAGTGGATCTATAGTCCTTAAAAATAAACATCACTACTGAGGATGCAATGTTGAACTGCTTAAAGGAAAATGCTTGATGGGAATTGTATTACAGTGCCAATTCGGAAACCAGGTTTGCTGAGCAGGACAGAATACAAGCTATATTTGGTAAGATTACTATCACAATAAACATGGGTATCAACATGTGGATCATGAATTGAACTAAGTACGGTGAGTTTTTCCTTTAAGTACTTTTATTTCCGGCAATGTTCTACAACGTAGTGAAGTGCGCCACTCAAGTGAGCAGTTTTAGTGCACTGCAGTGCAGAGCGGATTGGTGGGAAGACTGTGTAGTCAGGGCCAAAAGTCATGACACCATTGTCGGTAGCGACAGAGAAATCCGAATGAAATTAAGCTTCAACACGATGGTCCTCAACTCTGGTCCTGGAAAGCCACAGGGTCTGCTGGTTTTTGTTTTCACCTTAAAATCCGGTGACTAATTCAGACCCAAGAAACCAGGTGTAGTGAGTTGACCGTGAAATCAACTGCTTTAATTAAGCAAAAGTGTTGAGTAAAGGCCAGTCTACACTGCATGTACCCTCAGCCACTTGTTAAGCTACATTCACATGGCACTTCATGTTGACGCAAAGCTTGACGCAAGGCTTTGCTATTGGGGTGTGCCTTGCACTTGTCAATCACATATAGCGCTTATCAAGGGGGAGCTTTAAAATTGACATTGCTACATTCACTGATCTACATCTGAATGCAGAATAGGGATAACATTTAGCTACCTAATATGAAAGTAGCTAATGAGCTAGCTGTCTAGATCATGTTCATTGTGATGTAGCTAGCTACACGCCACCATTAAACACTGCAAATTATGTATGATTTGTTTGATCAAATGAGGCTTCTTCCTGGCTACCCTTGCATGGTAGTTATATTCAGCGTTCTACTTATTGTTGATGGATGCACAATGACATCAGAGGTAGCGAGGGAGGCTTGTAGATGCCTGGATGTTATTCTGGGGTTGCTTTTTACTTGATTTATTATTTATCTCAGTCACCAAATCTTAACCCATTTGAGCACTTATGGGAGATTATGGAGCAGTGCCTGAGACAGCGTTTTCCACCGCCATCAACAAAACACCAAATTATGGAATTTCTTATTGGAAAATGGTGTTGCCTCCCTCCAGTAGAGTTCCAGATATTTGTAAAATCTATGCCAATGTGCATTGACATTGTTCTGGTGGCTCAATGTCCTATTAAGACTTTATTTTGGCCATACATACTATATGTTATAAAGGCCTCACATTTTGTCTTGGAGTAATTTCAGAGAATGAGCTACTGAGGTTTATATAGTGACTCTAGAATGACAACACTTAAGCAGGAGGGTGGGATTTGAACTAGGTTGTTGGGTTATGTAGTTGTGTGTATTTGTGTTTTGGGAGATATGTCTGTATTGTGAGGACTCCCCTCCCCATTAACTAATGTAGAGGAATAATGACATTTAAGTAACAGTGTCACAGTGCGTGAGATGTACTTGTGGTCATGTCACAAAGTATGTGTCATTACTTAACCTTAAAATCTAGTGCTAAATTGAGCTCCACAGTGGGATCCAGTGAGAAACAGCTGGTGACAGTGGCCCTGACGTCCTGAATATTCAGGCAGGCGGGGGTGAGGATGAGGTCTGGGCCCATTCGGAGCTCCTCCTCCGTCCCAGAACTTCTGGGAGACTTGGGCCATCTGGGTTTAAATCCCCTTTAATTAGATTAGGAAATTCAGTGGCGGTGTTACAGTATTTCCCAGTATTTCCAGTATGATCACAACTGCAAGCTTGGTAGCAAACACCTGACACGCCCTGAACCTAAGTCTGCTATCTCTGTGAGGGTGATTGCCATGAACGAGTGACCAGGCAACAGAACTGTTGTGAGATCCATAGAGCATTTAGGCTACATCAACTTGTAGGCATTAATTCTGAAGTAATGGCTTAATTATACCACCAGCTTTGTGCTGTACACCACAGTGCTTTAACATTGTGTTTTATCCTAGTCATAAATCTATACAGGAGAGTGTCTGTTTTTTGGCCTTGACCTACCCATCTTAACATCTGTGCTTTGATCGGTTTGGTGGTTAGATGAGGCCTGCCTGTCTTTCCCCACTGCCTAGCAGGCACACACTCCACACAAAGCAAGCCCTCCTCCTGTCAGGGAGAGTAGGTGAGTCCCATGCTTCTCGGCCTATCCATTAAACCGTATAGTCACCATTGATATGGTATTCTTTAACTTAATAGGGATAATGGTATAGCAACCTCTTGTAAAGCGTATGACCATTTTTCATTGGTGGTGTCTCATGTGGAAATTATGTATGTTCCTTGAATAAGGGTTGGCTTTTTTGCATTTAGTTTCAAAAACAAGCTGTGGTGCACTGTGGGTTATCAAGAACATAGCTTGCCATAGCAAATATCTATTTAAGAATTAGCTGGATGAGGTCACCTAATTTTATCTGTTGTATGACTGCCCATTAACATTAACATGCGTGAAATTATACATGCTGAAAGTAATGGCCGGGTGGTATGATATGCCTTTGGTGTGTGTCCTGCATTGTTCAGTATGAGAATAACATACTACAGGAAACACGCACACATGCACACATGCACACACACACACACATACACACACACATACACACACACACACACACACGTACACACACACACAGGCACACACATGCACACACACACACACACACACACACACGTGCGCACATTCACTAGCTCCACCTCCCCGTTGGACAGTTGGAAGCACTTCAGACCTGTCCGGCTCTTCTAATTAAATGTAGAGTCTTAATGTGAACTGCTGCCATCTCTTTTTACTGCTCCCAGACACCAGTGATCCTCCTGCTCTGTTCATTAAAAAGCAACGACCTGCCCACAAAACAGTACAAGACACAGTGCAAGGTGCAGTCACCTGAGACTCCAGACCACCCAGGTCTGCGTTCACACACAGCGTAATTACATGTTTAAGAGATTTATAGCCGTTGTTTTCTAATATCAAGTGCATCTACCATTACCTCTCCTCCGTGGTGTCTCTCTGTGGTTGGAGCGGTGGGCCTTCAGCCAATAGTATCATTTCAAAGCATGCTTCTTGTCAATTGTGCAGGAACGGAACTGTTAAAACAATTTCATTATGAGTTTGGCTTGATTTCTTGAATTGAGGGTCACCTCACTAAATGACCTAATAAAAATAATTATGATCATAAAATATGTATTTTAAGCCACTCAGTAGATCACAGTAGCTCGCCCAGGGCTACTTGCAATGGCAGCAGGAGATCATATCTATGAACTCCAATAAGTGGGATTGCACGATAACAGAACATTTTGGGGAGAGGAATTTTGGTGGTGTGCCAGGGCTGAGGTAACATTCGTCTTGCGTTAATCATACAGGCCCACGCCTAACGTGCGTTGAGTGTCTGTGTCCTACTCAGATTTATGGCATTGATTATATATGATGATATACAATGTGTGCGTTGTGCACTGAAAAGCCAGCTTCTGGTTTTGAAATCCCTGACTTTGAGGACATTTGTCACCCAGCCTGTCGCAGTAGGACGATATATGGCACTTGATATAGGCCTTCCCTCTTCATTACCAGCCTCTGGTCAGTGTTTGCCCTTAAATCTTTGTGTCAACAAGGCGCCTGTGTGTCAGGTTTTAAACGTCAAGGCATCATTTATGTATGTTTTTCTTTTTCCACTGAAGTGTTGTGTGATGTTGGAGTAAATCATAGTACAGTTACAGCTTTGTGATTTGTGAAATTGTGTGCATGGCATCATGCATGCCTTCCTTCCCTGCCCTGACCCTAGGCTAGTGCACATTAAAGGCTATGTCACTTCATGTCAGTCGTGAACTGACACACATTTGTTCCCTTTTTGTACAAAACGGAAAACAGGAACAAGACACTGTCACACACTGACGTATACATACAGACAGCACAACAGTCACTGGGGTTCAAGGGGGTGGCTCATTACTTTTTTACACATAAAACAATAAAAATTGAACGTCTACAGAAGTACAATACGAGTCATGCATATTTTCACAAAGTCAATTAAATGCTTTGATGTGCTTTGCTGTGCAGTACTTTGATGTGTAGCAAACTTTGTCATTGTCCCGTTAGAGTGACAACCTGCTCGCCCATGTCTTTAAACAGTGGTCCATAACATTATAACATTACATTTGTAACAAAAACTAACAGTGGGGTTACCTGTCTCTGGCAAGATGTATGAACAAAAATGTTTTATAAAGCTACGAACTGGTTTCACTGAGGTAAAAATTACCGTTTTGGAAGTTCCTTTTTAAATCACAAGCAGCAGTAATGCTATACACAACTCATTTGGAACAAATTTACAAAATGTAGTTTTCTTTTATTTTATACATTTATTTTTCAGATTTTCTCCCGTTTTTCTCCCAATTTGAGACAATTTGTCCTCTGAGACAGCACTCGTCGTGCTGTCGACTGTAATTCCGGCACCCAAGAACCACTCCACTGAACTGTGTCGGCTTCCCTCCCCTCTCCCTGGGGTGGACAGCCAATTGCCGCCCCGGTGGCACTCCCGGCCAGAGCCGACTCTGGCGCGACGGAGAATCGAACCCCGGTCGCCGTAGCCAGCATCGGACTTTGAAACCACTAGACCACGCGGGATGCCCCACAAAATGTAGTTTTCTTGCAAAAAGGAAAAACTATTTACAGTACAACCAAAATATTACGTATAATTAATATGTATACTATACCCTGTAAGTAGGGTAATGGCTTGGTGTTATTGCAACCATTTATAGCACATTTCCCAGGCATCGCAAGATCTGCTATGGTAATGAGTCTGTAGCGCAGGATAAATCACAGATGCATTTTCATATTTACACACACTGCTCATACAGTTAACACACACACACACACATATATATTCATACTTTTCACATCAAATACACACATGCACACACTGCTCGCACAGTACGCACACACTCACTCACACAGTTGTGATGAAGAGAAAGGAATGTGGAGAACAAGAGAGGGGGTGGGCTTCCTGCAGCTGATTGACGCCCCGGCCGCAGTGAACATGGCTCATATTCTCCCAAGAACATTCCGGTCCCTGGCATGTCATTACAGTCATAACTGCACCATGCACACAGTTCTATGAAACAGAAAGTGCCTTAGCAGACTGTTCACTTTCCCACAAAAGGGGCCTGATTTCAGGGCAAAATAGCACAACTGTAAATTAGTCATATAACTCTACCGCAGTCAGAAAAGTGTGTGTGACCTCTCTCAATACAAGAAAGTAGGCTAATGGGTGCATTTGGGCACAGCCTTCCTCAGAATTACACGTGCCTAACCAGGCTCAGGGCAGCTCCAGCCAAAACACGCCTGTTGCTTGTTGAAAGAGGCTAAAGTGTGTTAAATGTAAGAATCAAGCTAGTTTGTTGTTTTGTACTTTTAAAATTGCGTGCAGCTGCCATGACTATTTAACTGTGTGTTCATCTGTTTGCCGGTGCACCTTCAGAATAAGAAGAACAAACTGAGCACAGTGGGTAACTGATATATTTGAAGTCACTGATAAAGAAAACTGGGGTGTGATAAGCATTGCATAATGCCACTTAACTGGCGCTCTGGGTAACTGTGTTCCAGGCACAGGGATATTCCGGGAGATGTTAATTTGCGTTATTGAGCGGCATTCTACGAGCTCCACGCTGTGGTATTCTGTGTCTCGGGAGTGTTGTTATTCCAGTTTTGGAAATGGTTCAAATCCCAGTCGCGCAGTTTCACTGCACAGTCGAGGGGTACCGTTGGCCCTCGTGGAGCGGCAGGCCCTTGGAGGTGTCTCTGCGGTTGCGGTTGCGGTTATCTTTTGGTGCGTGACCGTGACCGTACCGCGAGTGGACCGTGTTTGTCAGCTGGGACCTGGCAGCAGGACAGCTGCGTCTGTTCACCCCACACCCTGTCCTTCTCGTGTGTCCCGGGGCCTCGGCCTCGACCCCGCCAGAACATTCCATTCTGCCTCTCCTATCTGCGAGAGCCTTAATCTCCCTGTCAAACTGTGCACTGAGCACCAAGCGCTTTTACCCTGTCGTCCAAAAAGTCCACTGGCTATTTGCCTGCATGCTTAACATATTATTTTTTTTTTTTTTTCTGTCTTTCTTCTTTTTTGCCCCAATTTGGAATACCCAATCCTATTCTAAGCCACCCTCGCTGCAAACTGTCAATTCCGGAGAGCGTAGACAAGCAGGTGCTCTCTGAAACGTGATGGTAACCGCTGCTTCTTTTCACACCACAATCTACAAGTTAAGCTTGTACAGAAAAGAGTTGCAAGAAGCCCCACTTGGGGCCAGATTAACGAAAGGATTGTGACTGCTTTTCCAACGCAATATCTACATTGGATTTACTAAACGGTTGCAATGAGTCAAATTGCGATTAGGATGTAATTTGTGGGGGTTAAGTCACTTTGCAACTTAGATGAATAGTTAAATATAGTCATGCATATGTATACCTGGGTGAACGCGACAAAACATGATTTTGTAAATTAGGTTGATTAAGTATTACCTCTGATTTACTAAAGCATGCCTTAATTGCAACTCTCCTCTTTGCGTGAGATTTTAAGAACACTTGAAAAACCATTTTGTATTGCGCATTCTAAGTCAGAATTTTAAATATATATTCTATATAGCGTACATATTGCTTACTAGAACTTGAAATAAAAATTATATGAAAGGATGCAGGATTTCTATTGACCAATTTGTCATCAGCTAGCAGTCAGTATTAAAACGCAGTTCTGAATTTGAACAATGATCTTATTGTGCGTATTCGGTCAGGAAGGTATAGAATGAATCGTGAATTAAGTTTTACTTTCAGATGGGCCTGTGCCCATCACAAGTTTAGCCGTTTCTACTATTTATTCTTATTCTGATATTCTGTCCTCAGTTGGACTGTTTCTTTTTCCTGTATTATTTTGTAGGAAAGTTTTTATTTTGGACGCCGCCTAACGTCATGTCATATTTTCTTTACATCATCGGTTGTTTACATCTTCTACTGTTCGTTTTGTGTCTGCTGTGTGTGCAGTGCATGGTGTGTGTGTGTGTGTGTGTGTGTGTGCATTGTGTGTGTGTGTGTGTGTGTGTGTGTGTGTGTGTGTGTGTGTGTGTGTGTGTGTGTGTGTGTGTCTCTATATGCTGTGTGGGCAGTACATGGTGTCTGTGTGTGTGTGTGTGTGTGTGTGTGTGTGTGTGTGTGTGTGTGTGTGTGTGTGTGTGTGTGTGTGTGTCGTGTGTGTGTGTGTGTGTGTGTGTGTGTGTCTATATGCTGTGTGTACATGTGTCTGTGTGTGTGTGTGTGTGTGTGTGTGTGTGTGTGTGTGTGTTTGTGTGTGTGTGTGTGCTGTATGGCCAGTGCATCGTGTGTGTGTGTGTGTGTCTGTATGCTGTGTGGGCAGTACATGGTGTCTGGTGTGTGTGTGTGTGTATTCTGCAGACTTTCAGGCAGGAAAGGGTTTAAGGGCCCTTTCAATTTTCATTTTGGACTAAAGAAGAGCTCAGTTTCTATTCATTTTGTTGAATTTTTAGTAGATGGTGAGTCAGAGCAGGCCCTCTTAAAGGTATGTTCAGCCTCCAAAAGACAGTGTTCACTTTCCGCAGAATCCGAGGCAGTGTTGGTGTGTAGTGAGTCATAGCAGGCCCTCTTAAAGTTTTGTTCGGAGATGGTGTTCACTTTCCGCAGAATGAGGCAGTGCTGGTGATTTATAGTGTCCAGTGCACCCAGTCCAAACGCTATTTGCTGCCTGTGTCATTAACCGTAGAGAGCAGGGGTTCTCTGGTGTTCTGTGAGGCAGTTTGGGGGCAGCCTGCTCCTCCTCCTCCTCAGTCCTGAGGGTCAACAGGAGGGTTCTAATTTTACATACACTCCGCCCGCTCTTACTGGAAGTCATCACGCACATTGTCGTCAACGACAACAACGGTTGGTTCCCGATCCCGACGAACGAGGCCCATAAAACCAGGCAGAGTCCTTGGGGAAGAGCGAAGAGCAATTATCCAGGTGTTAAGCGCTGCCACCCTCCCCTCCCACCTGCCCCCCCTCGCCGTCATCCCATGAGTGGAGCAGCCCTCTGCAACCTTCCCGTTTAAAGGGGGGTTGTCTTGTGTCCATACAAAACCTCAACCCGCTCCCCCTAATCGCAGCGTCGGCACACCGCGCCTCTCTGTGACAACGTCCCTTGCACAATCAGGTCTGTTCGCACTGAATGCACTCTCCTTTTTTACAGTCTGATTCTCATAATTTGGTTGGATTGAGCAATAACACATTTAATTAGTTTGTCATAAGGACGTGCTGTGTGTGCAGCCAACTTTGAAAAGGGATGAGGACAATGAATTGCTTTCAGTTCCTTTTATCTAGCACTGAAGTTTTGGGGATTCAGAAAGCTTCGAAAACGTCTCTGAAAAGGCGTTTCGCACTGTTAACTTGGAAATCAGATGTTCTTGTTTTTTGTCTGCAGGTACTGTGGTCCTTTCTTTTTCTTGGCGATTGTACATAGTGTGCAAATTTAAATTCGCATTTGCTGTAAGTAGGGCCAGCTGGCTTGCCATCACGTTTTTCTCAAGGTGAACTCTATGCAGTAGTCTAGTTCCAGACCCATGTACTTGGATTGGGTCTACTGTGTTGTAGTTATCTGTCTGTCTGTGTGTGTGTGTGTGTGTGTGTGTGTGTGTGTGTGTGTGTGTGCGTGTGTGTGTCTGTATGTCTGTGTGTCTGTGGCATAGGTTAGGTAATCAGGAAGATTTTGGTTTGTGCGTGTGGGAGGCATACTATACAAGGAAGTAGGGAGTGTAGTTGAGTGCGTACTTGCAGATATTTTCATGGAAGCCTGTGTGTGTGTGTGTGTGTGTGTGTGTGTGTGTGTGTGTGTGTGTGTGTGTGTGTATGTGTGTGTGTGTGTGTGCATGTGTGCCTGTAAATGTGTGCGTGTGTGTGTGTGTGCATGCCTGTGTCTGGTGAGTGAAGATACTGTACTTTCCTGCTCTGTTCCAAGCTGCATTTCGATACACATATGTGGGGGTGGGACTAAAGGGGACTGACTAGGCCACACCCACAAAATGCCATATATGGAGGAGAGAGAGTGAGCACTTAAAGAGACAGTGCCTAAATCTGCAAGGAACGTGTTGAATTAATTTGTGTTTCAGTAACAAGACTGTTGGAGAAAGCAATAACAATGGCAGTTGTCCCCTTCATGTTTTATAAATGTGCTGTTAACAGATGATCATAAATATGCAAGAAATGCAAGACGGCTATAATGCTTCAAACTTATAGTACAGCCAATAAGTATATGTTGATTTTATTGGCTTAAAGGACCATCTAAAGAATTTCCAGGGAATTGGGGGCTGTATTATAATGCCCCTCCCCCCTCACTGTCTCTGATCTTAAGTTGTGTCTAAAGTGGTATTAGATGTAAATGTAATGTCTTTGCTATATTGCATAAATCACATATAAGGACTTTTTATCCTGAATATTATCATATAACAGTTATTATGATACTAGGATAATACTATTATGATAGTAATTTATGGCTGTCCGTCCGGTTGTGGTAGGGATCCACAGAGCAGGGTGTTTGTGTGGGTTCAACTCTTGCACTTTGCGTTCAACTTTGACCCTGAACTTAAATTTGATGTTAATTCAACTCTGGCCGTCGTTCCTTATTTGCAAGCGGGTAGTGAGATGTGTCTGCCAGACAACTGCACTAAAGGAAAATCAGTTTTCCCCTTCACGGTATGTGAAATGGGTAGAGTTCACAAGCACTTGTCCGTGCCACTGCTTGTCTGGGTCTGGGGCTGTAGATGTAAGAATGATGGAGTGCCAGCGTGCGCTGTGTGAAAGAGGGAGAGGGAGGGGGGCTTTGGGTTAGGCTACGGACGGACGGACGGAGGGGGTGTATGTGCTTGCATCTTCGCTCTCCGCAGGCCTGGGGCTGCCCGTGCTGCGGAATACTACCACCGTTGCTGCTGCAGCTCTGGGCGGGGCCTTTGTGCTCCGCTGCGCTGCTGACGGACTGCACTCCCGGCCAATTGGGACAGCGCCACTGCTGCTGGCCAACCTCCCCCTGGCCAATCGGGCGCCCCCGATCTGCCCTTCCTCCCCTTCTTGTATCGCAGTTCACTGCTGACAGAGCAGGCTTGCGTTTATCAGCTGGCTGGAAATCAGCTGAAAAGGCAAAGTGAACTTGCAGCTGAGTGAGAGAGAGAGCGAGAGGGAGGGGATGAGTGAGGGAGAGAGAGAGAGAGGGGGGGTGAGTGAAAGAGAGAGAGAGAGACCGAGAGAGAGAGGGTAGGGAGAAAAGCTGCCAGTGTGAACTGCTTTCATTGTATTCAAGTTGAACAGAGCGAGAGAGAGAGAGCAACCGAGAGAGGATAGGCTGGCAAACTGTGTGTGTGTGTGTGTGTGTGTGTGTGTGTGTGTGAGAGAGAGAGAGAGAGAGAGAGAGTCAGAGCTGGGAATGCCAGAATAGCAAAGCAGCCGCTAAATTACTGACAGCTCAGCCTTGCGCCTTTCAGAATCGCTTTTGCTGAGAAGTGTTTCTCTTCACGTCCCTTTTAGGGAAGGGACACCCAGCTGCCTGCCGGATACTTTGAACTCACGGCGAGAGTGGGGAGTGAGGGAAAGAGAAAGAGAGAGAGAGAGAGAAAGGAAGAGACAAGAAAAGAAGGATAAATACCCCAAAACCATCTGTAACAGAAGGAGTGGCGGAACGGAGAGAGAGAGAGAGAGAAAGAGAGAGAGAGGGGGGCGGTTTTTGTTCTCTGAGGAAGGTAAGCCAGACTTGCCGTGTCATCATTGAGTATGTGATGAATCTTCTCCTAAAAAGGACAAGATAGAGGTGTCACTGAGGGGAGGGGGGGGACAGGCTCTGATATAAATATATATGTATACAAACCTAGATATAGATGGATATAAATGTATGTGTGTGTATAAAGAGAGGCAGAGACAGAGAGCCCCTTGTCAAAAAGCAATTCAGTAACTCTTTCCCCTCAACTAGCTCAGCTGAGACCCCTGTCTCTGTACACTTTCACTCCACCCCTCTCCCTGTCTGTCTGTCTCTCTCTTATCCCACCCCGCAGATTCGTGGGCTCAGTTTCAGGGTGTTGGTGCGTTTGTTAGGAGGAGGGGGTTAACCCCTCCCAGGTTAATCCCTCCTTGTTGTCGCCTCCATCTTGATTTGGACACGTTAACGTCGGACGTCTACGCTTCCGTTCTCCCACGACGCGGCGTTGCCCGGTGGCTCTTCAGGAGCGTCGGGGCAAAGCACTCGCCTCGCTTTGGCGAGTCTTGAAAACGAAAACCCACCCTTTTTTATTATTATTTAGTCTGGATAAGATGTCTGCTAAATGGCTAAAATGTTCAAATGTACTTTGTGCTCAGAGACACCAGTCTGGGCCTTCATCAGCACTGGAGTCTGGGGCCAGATTAAAGACTGGGGCGGGGTGGGGGGAGTGTGTTGGCATCCTCTTTCACCTCGGTGTCTACTTTGAAGTATAAAGCCCTCTGATCTCACCCCCTTCTCAGAAGGTGTTTGAGTCTGAACTACGGGTCGCCCTCCAAATCCAATTACAGGACCGTCTACGCGGCACGCTGGCGACTGTCACGGCAGGACCAGCCATCCCTCCCGTTGTTTTTATATACGCTCTACAATATATAATGTGTTCTCAAAACCATTTGGTTTCAGCTGGCACCATCTGTTGTTACTCATTAGTTCATTAGCTAGCCACGGCGAATGTTTGACAGAGAGCCTTCTCAATCGAAGCAGACAGCCCCAAACCCCTCGAA
>JAINUG010000011.1:4577500-4752500 GCA_029706075.1 Aldrovandia affinis
TATTTTTTATATAGTTTTGTACAGACAATTTCACTGCTCATCGGCTCCTCCCTCCCTCCCTCTCTTTGCTATCTCCTTTCCGTTGCTCGTCCCACATGGGGCACCTGGGCTTGGCCGCTGTTTTGGGGTTAATTGCTTCAGGGCGACTCATGGGGCGCGGAGGTATGGGGCGTGGAGCGCGGGGCGTTCTCATTCAGTAGAGGTCTCCGGTGATGTACGAGCGTAGGGGCAGGATACGGATGGAGGGCGGGGCCTGCACTCTCTCCTCCAAAGCGGCAGGCACTTCCTCCCCAGTTCTGCTCTTTGGTTCTAGTAGACCAGCAGGCACCCAGGCAAAATGGCAAGCCGAGATGGGTCGAATAACCAGTCCTCATCATCAGACATTCTTGTGTTCCTATATACGGAATGCTATCCATGTCGAGCGCTCTTTGAGTGTGCGCGCTGACTGCATGAAAGAAGCAGGTCTTGGTTGGCGCTGGGTTCGAAAGCACACGCTCACGGGGGGTGGTGTTGCATGGCTGAGTAGGAGAAGAAAGGCAGCAACAGGACTGGTGGCCCGTGATGTCTTTCCGGTTCACCTCTACTGCTCGATTGGGTACTCTGGCCGCCCGTCTTCCTCATCACAAATAGGACGTGAAATTGCCAGTGCCCTTCCCGAGACTGCACATGCAGAGTTGTGGAAAGATGATATCAGGGTAGGTGGGGGAAGTGAACAGACAAGGGGCATAACGGGGCTGTCGCAGAGGGGAGGCAGCGTCATGCTTGGGCGAGGTCAGCACTGGATCGCAAAACCCTTTTGGACACACTGAGGTTAGCCCATCACACTGATGTCGCTGTTACTGCATTCCAACGTCTCGCAAAAAGCCGTATCCCGAGGGCATAACCCTGGGTCCCCCACTTGTTACGCCTATGCTGTATCCGAAGGGCGCCCCCACTCATTGTGCCTATACTGTATTGCAAGGGCATCCCCCACAAGTTATGCTATGTTATGCTTATGCTGTATCCCAAGGGCGTAACCCCAGGGACACCACCCCCCAAATGTTACGCCTATGCTGTATCTGAAGGGCGCCCCCCACTCATTATACCTATGCTGGCTGCATCGCAAGGGCATCCCCCCACAAGTTATGCTATGCTGCTCTATGCTTATGCTGTATTCCAAGGCGTAACCCCGGGGACCTATCCCCCCCACTCGTTACACCTATGTCATATCCATGCACAGAAAGAAAAAAGAGACAAGATAAAGCCATCGCCAGGAAGTTTCCCTCCAGCAAAGACTATCCATTCTGCAGTAACGCCCCTGTTTGTAAACACCCATTTGGCAGCCGCTTAATCAGGACCAAGAGCAGACAAAGAGAAGCCTAACAGGGTTAAAGGAGGAATTAAAAGTGACCTAAGAGTAACCTTCGGTTACAGTTAACCAATTTATCAGGAACGCATGTGTGCTTCTGCCATGGCCTCCTCAGGTGCACTCTTCAAAGGCAATCCAGAACTCATTTCACATAAAGAACAAAAACCCCTGAACTGCAAGTTCTTCCTAGTTATTCTTTCCCTAATGGAAGAGGAATAGACAGAGCATCTTTAGCACTGTGACACCAAATGTCTGGCTTCTTAATGGACTTTCCTCTGGCATTTCACCACAGCAATAAGACCTAGGCGCAGGCAGGTTGTGCCAGGGGTAGCATATGTGTTGGGAAAGTATGGGGGGTGAGGTGCAGCCATGTATTTGGGAGTTTGCCTGCTCCCACAGTCCTGTGCTGGTCACACTTTGGCATCGCGGCGGAGATTAGCGGTCACAGTCTGGGGCGTGGGTGACCGACAGGCTTACGCCAGCCGTTCATCAGATAGTCCCTTCTGTCTCACGGATTGTTTACAGAGCTGGCAGCAAAGGTTGCAGCTCCATAAACCACAGTTAAAAGCGGGTGTGTTCCTTATCGGAGACAGCTAAAGTCATGGCACTTTAAAGAGGATGCACCCAGTCAGCGATCCCACTGTTGCCTTGGTGTTTCGGACCTTTGTTGGAGTGGGCCGAGGTGCTCGTAAACAACAAACAGACTTTTAGACACTCGGGGCTTTGGCGAACTAGATCGTGTTGCTGCTAGCTTTGCATTTGCAGAAAGCTGCGGTTTTTAGATATACATTTCACCCGCTGCTGTTATTGATAACGCTCAAGCCGGCACTCCAACCTTTTCAAAGCACAAAACCACAAAGGGGGCTCTGTGATCTCCCAGCTTCTGTAGCTAAGAGAGTGTACTTAACAACGTAAACGGCGAAGGCGGGCGAAACCCCAGCCAAGCAGTTTTTGCTGACAAATTGAATTAATGTACGCTGTTATCAAACACCAGGTAGCTGTGTGTACTGAAACATCTATTCTAATGCAATTCAAAGAAAAAGACCATTACGGACCGGGACTCCCTTGGGTACAAATACGTTGACTTATTTAAATAGGCTATGAAACCAACATATGCTGACGCGACACCTAGTTGTACATCAGTAAATGTATTATCAGTAGATTTTAGTGATGATAATAATAATAATAATAATAATAATAATAATGTCTTCCTCTATCTGTCTCTCCAGGTCCTTGAGGATGAGGATGAGGATGAGGAGCAAGTCGGTGGTGATAAAGAGACGTCCTCAGTGATCCGCTATGAGTACCATGTGTTGTACTCCTGCAGCTACCAGACCCCTGTCCTGTACTTTAGGGCCTCCACCCTAGGTACTGCACATCTCACATTACATTTAGCAGAAACCCTCATCCATGCCCACATACTGATAAGTGCACAAAATAAAGGGTGTACGTGGAAGTTGCCCATGAGCGCTGGTCTGCACTCAGTCTCGCGTTTTTCTTTCTAATGGTTAAATTAGCTGGACCTGTGCCAGTGCTTATGGGCAACTTCTCCCTGGAGCATAATAAGGCTCGCTGAACAGCAATGTAGATAAAGTACTATAAATGTCTGATGATTGGGACCCCCAGATGGCACGACCAGTAAAGGCACTTGTTTTAACTGCAGGTTTCCCACTTTTGTCCTGAACTTTTGTTGACAAATGATTGCAAGTGTTAGTTCAGCGATCACCAAAATGAACATGCCAAACTGTGTTTGTGAAGAACGCTTGCATTAAGTCAAGTTAAGGGAAAATGTTGATTGAATCCAGGCCCAAGTGGCATTGTACGAAACAATGCTGCAATAAAAATGTTGTAAACATGTGTTGTAAATGTGTTATAGAAAAGAAATGGCAAAGTGCCCTATTAATCATTACTGTACACTTGTACCCTTGTTCTAAGCATATCCACCTCAGTTTCATTTTAAATATAGGTAACTGCCAGAATGAAGGAAACACGAGTAAATGAAGGGTTCTGGTGGCAATGTTATGACGTGGGGTGCATTTTTCTGCCATGGTTTAGGTCCACTCAACCCCTAAAAGTGTAAGGTAAACTACTAAAATAAATATGAAGCCATTCTGAGTGATCCCCTTCATTCTATGAAGTGGTTTGATGGGAGTGGTTTGTTCCAGGATGACAATGCCCCATCCACAGGGCACGAGTGGTCACTGAACGGTTTGATGAGCATGATAATGATATTGCATGGTGTTGCATCCCTCCAGCAGAGTTCCAGCCACTTGTAGAATCTATGCCAAGGTGCATTGAAGCTGTTCTGGTGTTTCGTGATGGGCAAATACCCTATTAAGACACTATATGTTGGTATTTCCTTTACTTTGGCAGTTGCCTGAATGTTTTACTTTGTTTATTGAGGTGTTTCTTAGGGTTTCTTCTTTCTGAGGAGTTCAGTTCAGTACTTCAATTTCTGCATCGTTCAGTATTAAAATATAAACCCCTCATCCATAGAGTGTTCTAGTATGTGGATGAGCCCCACGGTCTGCATCCTGTCAAGGCACTGTTCTAGTTTGTGGGTGAGCCTCATGGTCTGCATCCTGCTAAGACATTGTTCTAGTGTGTGGATGAGCCCCGTGATCTGGTATCAAATTCTGGACATGCCAGTGCCGACTGTGGCCTGGTTACCTCAGAGGGCAGCGAATAATTGGCCGTGGCGTAGGTAGGGAGGGATTCAGCCGGCATCGAGGAGAGCATGTGCTCCCCTTTGTGCTCTCCTGAATTGACGGAGAAGTTTGCATCAATGAGTAGGGCCTATGAGTACAACAGGACTTTCCAAATTAGGGGAAAATAAAACATCAGGGTTGAAAACCCCCAAATATGTCAGGTTTTGTAGTCATGTGACTGTCACGCACTTGTGTCCTAGATGGCCGTTCCCTGTCCCTGGAGAAGATGTGGGACAACGTCCACCCGAATTACAGACAGCGCCTACTGCAAGGGCCTTGGGACACCATCACACAGCAGGTGCTGGCCGTCCCTTACCTGAACCCCCTCCAAGGAGGGCACTTCGTCTCAGTGTGGTCAGAGTTCAACCAATGACCAATGACGAGTTAGCCACTTGAATTTCAGTGCCATTTTTTGCTCAAATTTAAAGGGGGAAGTTTTTAATAATCTTTTTTGTGTTTATGAATCAAGATGAAAGAGAATTGGGAAAAAAAAGAGGGTATTTGCACCACAGTTCTGGGGAAGAAGATGACATTGTGCGCAAGTAAACAAAACTCTCCGAGTCACCTGTTTGGTTTCTCTCGGCGCTCTTCACTGTACCTCTCTCTGATTTTGGGAACAGAAGTAGCAAAAAGTTTGAAATATTGAGAGGTACAAGGAATATGCACTGGGGTGTTATCTTGTGTTTATGGCAGAATTTGTGCTCCAATAACGTTAAGTCAAGGTGTTGCGTCAGAAATGTTGCACAGTGAAAAGTCAAAAGGAGATGCAACTGATACAACTCTCTGGCAGAAAGATGTTTTATACATGAAGTTTTGGCCATAGCCTTCATCAGATAAAAAAGGCTTCTGGTTGCTATCGCTTTGTAAGAATGTAATTGACCAATGATGCTGCTATTACTACTAATATTGCTATACTACTATTATTGTATTTTACAGGTACTACTATTGTACAACTATGAAATCTTATGCAATGCCACGTAATATTGACTTGAGTCAGTTCAGCACCTCTCCAAACTGCCCTATCTGGTACATTAAGCAGCCGTTACACGAACCCTTAGGGAACAAGGTTATGAACCAGCTGTTGGTATGCAGCCCCTCATTTGGAGGATAACATGTGGAGTTCCCTGTTTGTTGAGCCGCGGGGCTAGCACGGTCTCTCCTCCCGTGCCCCCGGATTCAGTCAACACTTGTCCTTAATAATGTCCTCATTATTACAGGCCTGCCTGCCATACGGTACACATTTTGAGGTCAAGATACACTGTCATGCGAGTAACACTTTCAGCTACGCAAATCTGCGGCTTCAGTTACAACGTAGTTATGATACACAAGTTGTTGTATTTGAACCTGAGCCAATCAAAGTTAGCTTGCGGGAACTAGCATTTCTCATGCATTTCTCATGAAAGTGAGAGTGACTTTTCGGGCTCTTACGGGAAACATCTGTGCACATACCCCCCCTGCTGAGTCATCTGTGCATGAAAACAACTTCCCCACCCTACTCAACAATCCATGCAAACACCACACCCCCTGTCCCCTCTCCCCCTGTCTGAAGTGGTAGGCATAAGGATTTCCAAATGTTATTAAGGCAGGCATGTTATTAATGCAATTGTTTCTTCTTCACAATCATACTTTTGGTGTGCGAGGCAATTACTAAAAGTAACTCGCCATACTGAGGTAAAAAAAATTAACATTTGAATTTGAGAGAGAGATATGGAGGGGAAGGAGAGAGAGAGATTGAGGGAAAGAGAGAGACTGAGGGAGAGTGAAGTGTTTTGTGAATAAGGGTTGTGGTTAGCCGAGGGCAAACCAGTCTCAGGCCCTGTGAAGAGGCACACAGTTAACACTCTCTGTCCCCTTCCCCCTACATCTCTCTCTCTCTGCCTCTCCCTCTCCCTATCCCCCCATCTCTGCTTCTTTCTCAGCACCCCCACCGCCCCGGTCTGTCTCATGCTTTTTTTTTCTGTCCCACCCTCCCTCTTTGTTGAGAGGCTGTGCATGGCTCACAGGAAAGGCTGATTCACTGAGGCCTCAACCCACTGCTGCATGGAGCTCACATAGGCCCAGATATAACATACATATACACACACACACACTAAATACTGCACAGATATAACACACACACACACACACACACACACACAGACTCACACTAAAGGCCCAGATATAACATACATATACACACACACACACACTAAATACTGCACAGATATAACAGTAAAGACCCAGATATAGCACACACACACACACACACACACACACACACACACACACACTAAAGACCCAGTACTGCACAGATATAACACACACATACACTAAAGATGCCCAATGCACTCACAGCACATCTGTCAATCCAAAATGTTTATTTTAAAGCAATGATAAGGATTCAAATAGACCCTGCGTGCACATTTAAAATGGAACAGGACATGCAATTGTGCTCTTATCATCTGAAAGCAGCAGTGCAGAATGACAAAAAGGACTCCCACATAAGCTCTTATTATGAAGATTATTATGATTATTATTTATAATAATAATAATAATAATAATAGTATCTTATCAATGGAGCTGCACATGAGTCAAGTGTGTGAGAATCTGTAAGGTACATTAGCTTTCAGATTTCAGGACATCTGTCAGGGGAACAATCTCTTGACAGCAGCCCCCGTTAAGGACCTCGTCCTTGGGGGTAGGGGTCTGCTTTGGAGCCGTGGAGCTGGCGCATGGTTCAAGGAGGGGTAGTGTACATGGCTCTTTGAGTGGTGAGAGAATCCACCTGCTGTGGTCATGCTGTGGCCCTTCTGTGGTCATGGTGTGGTCATGCTGTGGCCCTGCTGTTGTCCTGCTATGTCCATGCTACGGTCCTGCTACGGTCATGCTGTTGTCCTGCTGCGGTCATGCTGTTGTCCTCAAATCATACTGCTGGAATGGCTGGCTCTCCCTCGCACAGGCTAAAAAACACACTCCTCTCTCGTTGTGAGCTTCTATCGTAAAAACACATCTACAAGCAAATGTGATGTTTAAATACATTCACAAATGATTAAGGACATTGAAACACATTAAAATGATTTTTTTGACACTTCTGTGACGTTTTAAAAGGTTGTAGCCAGCCGTGTTGGATCTGGGCAGTCTTAGTCCAGCACATTTTCAGGGTTTCTGTGAATGGAAAAGTGCCTTTAACATGTGAGCGCCTGCACTGACCCAGTCTAAAAGCTGCCTCAATTATGTCATTAAGGGTTCAGATTGTCCCAGACAATCATGGTCCAGAACATTTTCTGAGCTGCTGTGAACAGTATAATAACATGTGGTCACGTGCACAGATCCAATGATGCGATTAAGAGTTTGAACGGAATCTAAAGTTTGCAGCAAGGATTTAAGTAGCAGTTGGAGCCATTCCAGGTTTTACCCTGTTGGTGGATTCTACTCACTGCTTTGAGTAAGACCTGGAATGGCTCAAACTGCAATGCATTGGAGTGTTATTTCACCCCCCTGTGTAATGGCGTTTTTCCACCGGACAGTATGGTATGGTATGGCACGGCACGGTTACCAAGCCGTGCTCCCACACTTTGTCGCCTTTTCTACCGCCAAGCGACCCATACCAAACCTACATTTACGTTACATTTTACATTTTAGGCATTTAGCAGACGCTCTTATCCAGAGTGACTTACAAAATGTACATTAATACATGGTAAGATTAATCATAGTCCACGCCGGAGATCAGTGACGTGATACAGTAATATACATAATCGCCGGCCGCTGCAAACCGTACCTGCAACACAAGGAGTACCCAACCTAAGTACCCGTGCTGAATTTAGCTACTGCTCTGTTTAGATCCTACCGAGCTGAACAGGGACCTAATGGTGGAGCTAGCAATACTGCAGACCACTGATTTGTCAAGTGCAGCCGTCACAGAATCGTCACGCTAAATCTCAGATAGGCTCAGACACAACCGGCATGTTTTTTTTTTTAGCTTCACTTCGATTATTGGTAGGCTGTTATTCGAAGAGTATTATTCGAGTTTGGCATTGTTTTCAGGTTTGAGTGATTCTACGAGTTAGGTTTGTGTTATGAAAACTGAAATAAACAAATTTTCTTTGAAAGGACAATGTATAGTATTGCCATTTTCATTCACACAATTATAATATTAGAACATTTTCATTCCTTGCATAAATAGATTTCTAGAAAGATATAGGAATCGTTGCAATGCATTCCGATGCTCGAGCTAAAACCAGGCCTTTGAAACAAAAGGATCTTAACTGGATAGTGTCAAATGACAAAGTGTTTGAACAATCTTGCACCTTCATAAATCGACACTCGCATTAATTAATTTATTTATTTTTTCGTAGCTCGTAGCTAGGGCTGCACGATATGGGCAAAATCTCATATTGCGATAAGACAAAGCTAGCCTGCGAGTATGTATGGGTAACAAATGTAAGACAAAACATGCCCATCGTTGAGCGTTGCTATAGACTGATTTGGCGGTATGATATTGCAAATGCTCATATCAGAATAGCGATTGGAATACGCTATATTGTTCACTACTACTCGTAGCTTGTGCTGGACATATTTTTGCAGTGACAAGATACATAGAAGCACAGATGTAAACACAAAGAAAAATATAGCTAATGTTTTCATTTTTATGAAAACATGTAGGCTACAGATGTAAGACATATGAGGTTTTAAATGTGATCATGGTAAATTGCAATTCAATGGAGGACCAACGCCAAATAATAAATATGAAAGATTATATAGCCGAGTGTGAAATCAGTGCTTGCTGCCCCCGACATGACTCACAAACGCCTAGGTAGAGGTAAGAAAATTGTAGCTAATGTTATGGGGAAAGCCGTGTTCTGCTTTTGTGAATTTGAGCTGAAATGTTTACAATGTCAGTGCTAATGTTACCACAATGGTCGCATTCTTTTTGGTCACTTCAGATAACTCCTCCTATCTAACTCCTCCTATCTTCACGGTTCTGTTGCGCGTTGGGAAAATGACACAGGGGCCGTGTTCGAAACCACTCCCTATTCACTATATAGTACACTATATAGTGTGTACGCCATTTTGTAGTATGCGACAAATTCTAAACTGTTAATTTCGTTCACTATATAGTGAACGAGAAAATACCCACAATTCACCGTGATTTGTAGTGTACATCGAATGTACCCTACAATTTATCCCGTGTACCACAATGCAATGCGGTCGTGTCGTACCGTCATACATACACCTCCGTTTATGCCTCAAGAACAAAAGTTCAGGAATCATGGTGGTGGTAACGTTAGCTAACTGCTTTAGCCACCGATAGCTACCGTTATTATGGCTATGGGAGTTGGTGCTAGCTCGTGAGTTATCCTAACGTTATTTTCTCCACACGAGGTAGTTAGCTCCCGACTTCTATAACGGTAGCTATTGGTGGCTAAAGCAGTGGCTAGCAGACAGCACCACAGTTGACAAAACCACACTTGCACATCATTAGAATTTCAACAATTTATTTGGGATTTAACATTCAAAACTGGACATGCAAACCCGATACCACCTGAGTACATTTCAACAGCTGCCATGAGTGCTCGGTTTGTTTACGATACTGGGCGCGTCCGCTTGCGTCACCTGAATATCCGGCACTTTTTTTTGACGCAAATGACGTTCAGTTGTAGTATCCGAAAACACTATTTTCGTTCGCTACATAGTACACTATATAGTATATACTATATAGGGAATAGGGAATAGTGAACGAGTGAGTGGTTTCGAACACAGCCAAGGACTTGACCCGTGAAGGGGATAGTTACGGGTACGGATGGTTACCATGCCGTGCTGTCAGTGGGAAACCGCCATAAGTGTGGCTTAACTTCAATGTCGCACAGGTAAGCAACTCCATTCCTGGAGGGCCAGTGTGTATGAGCTTTTCAACAGAAAACTAATTTTGTTTTAATGCTATGATAATTTAAGCCTGAATTATTTTTTTTATGGGAGCATGAATGGGAACAATATGGTTGGTGTTTTGAGGAAGAGAAAGTGTTCTGTAATGTCACCCCTCAGACCAGAGGAGTTAAAACGCGTTCCCCTAAAAGGAGTTAGGCCCAATCAGCGACGTGGAAGACTGCGCCTGCAGCTGACCGCACCTGCAGCTAAAAAAGGGCACAACGGTTTGCCGAGCCTCTGATGAGGTCATCCTAATTGACTTGCCACTCACGGGCACCGACAGGCCCCCGACCCCGCAGTGCTGCAATTCAGACGGACTTCTTCGGAGATCGCCTCGTACCCATGTCGCTGCTCCTGGACCCCACATTACCGCGGATACTGAGTTTAGCACACCCACTTGCCAAAGAAATGAGATCACCAGATCTGCAATGTTTTAAATTTACAGGGAAAAATGTGTGTGTGTGTGTGTGCATTACATTCTCTGTTGTGACGTGTTGGAGGAGAGCGTTACATTCTAACGTGACATTTCAGAAGAGTGCCTTACATTCTAACGTGACGTTTCAGAAGAGAGCGTTACATTCCCTGATGTGACGTTTCGGAGGAGGGCATTGCCTTCTCTGACGTGAAGAAGCTTTGTGATTGCTTGCTTTGTTTTACTTGTGGATTATTCAAATAATTGGCAGAATAAATGAAAACAGTGGTTGAGACCAATTATCGATTTAAAGGTAAGGTTTATGCCCCCTCTTTTCGAGCTCAGGAATCACTTTTGGTCTTTGGCAGCCAATGTGATGGGGAACACAAGACGTGGCAGGCTACAGGGGCCTGCTGTGCCGTGCATGTAGCCCGGCGAACAAAATGACAGCTCACTCGTAATCGCTGTCATGTTTTAATCCTTTCCCGGGCGCTCTTTCCACGTGTCGTACGGCGTGAGATTATTCCCTTTGTGTCGGCTGCCTGCTGATTGCGCTTCAGAATACATCTGTCCAAGATCAAATCTGTCTCCTTAAACAGGAGGAGCACGTCTGTCAAGAGCAAAGCTATGACTTATTGAGCAGCGTGCTGTAGCTGTCTGGGCCATCTCGTCGTTACAAGGGCTCTGCGTTTCATGTTCTTGTACTAAAGCACGACTTCAATATCTCTTCGCTACAAAGAACAGGATATGACAGCTGGTTAGCGCAGGCCTCCTTCTGTCACCGTATTTGACTGAGGGTTCACCAGATCAAACACGTTCCTCGTGAAATGCAAAACGGCCCCTTCCCCCCTTCTGTTTCACTCCGAGAGGCTTCCGTTGGACACAGTGGTAGCCGTGTCAGAGGAAGGGTCTTTTAAGGTTAAAGTGCTGTTTTAAATGTTTTTTGTTTTGTTTTTTTTTATAAAAACCCCCAAAAAATTATACTTAAGCTGGTCTCTGAACAGTGGTTCTGTCAAGTGTTTAAAAACCAAACAAACAAAAATCCTCACTTCAGCTACATTCACTCTTCTGCATATATTTAACTCAGACTAGAACACTAAAACCTTGTTATTTCTGACCGCAAGTTGTGAGGGGGAGGGCAGGGGCAACTTGTCACTGAAATCCTCTCTCTCTGTGATGAGTAAGGCTTCATGAACCCCTAAGTGGGTGGAGCTGATGACTCGCTGCTTGGAGCCAATCATAGCAGGATTTTTTTCGTTTTTTTATGTTTCGTATTTTGGTAGGTTAATAGGGCCACTGGTTAATGGGACTTAGGATTTAATAGAATCCAGAATGAAAGACGGTGTATGGAGGAAGGAGAGTAAGGAGGATGGCCTCTCTGTGTGCCCACAGGAACACCCTCTGATTGGTCAGCCCTTCTTCGTCCTCCATCCTTGCCGAACGCAGGAGTTCATGAGGCCTGTATTGGCAGCAGCCAGTGCAGAAAATAGGTGGGCATACACGATCGCTGGACTGTTATATCTGTAATGATCAGAAACACTCTTTTAATGACGAGCTACATTCTGAGACGGAAGTAAAATGCTGTGCTGTTCTTTGAAGAACCAACACTTAATCCCTCACCCACTCTGTCTCTCCCTCTCTCCATCCCTCCCTCCTCCCCCCTCTCTCTCTCTCTCTGCAGGAGTCTGAACTACATTGTGTCCTGGCTGAGTTCTGTGGGGCCAGTGGTGGGCCTCAGTGTCCCCCTGAGTTATGCCAGTGTAGCGTTACAAGCTACAGAGGCTCCCAAATGAGACACACAAACAAACAAACAAACACACACACAATCACACAGACATGCACACACACACTCACAGACACATGCACACACACGCAAAAACACAGACGCACTCACAGACGATCACACAAGCAGATATGTATGTCCACGCAGAAACTACAAACCCACAATCTCATTGCAGCCTACCCTTCTTCAGGTGGGTATGAATCCTTTCCCTGTCCTTACAGACACATTGGGAAGAACAGCCCCAGACATGAGGGCTGAAATGGGTTCTCATGCATACTGCATGCCATCGCAGCCACCGCCCGCTTCCACAGAGTGACCAAGGTGACCAAGACAGTGAACCTATTCCAATATCCCGCTTCACGCTGATAGCAGACCCAAGGTCACCATCAGAACCTGATTTAAAGGCTTTCTCACTTAAACAGATGCTCTTGCACGGTGAAGTGGAGATATGGGTTAGGAGACGTTCAGAGAGAACAATGCGCTCTCTCTTCATTTTCCTGTGTGAAGCCCTCAGTGCCAGCGGTATAATTAGCAGTGGAAAAAGCAGGCAGGATGAGACAGACGCTGAACAACAACACTCGTGGTGTTATTACGGTGTGTGTGTGTGTGTGTGTGTGCCTGCATATTTGAGTGTACATGTATGTGTGTGTGCACGTGTGGGTGTTTGTGTGCAGATTCAGGTCTGTGTATGTGTGCTTCTGGGGGTGTGTGTGTGTGTGTGTGTGTGTGTGTGTGCGTGTGTGTGTGTGCGTGGGTGTGGATGTGTGTGTGTGTGTGTGTGCTTGCATATCTGCATGTACATGTATGTGTGTGTGTGGGTGTGTGGGTGTGTGTGTGCCTGCATATCTGAACGTACATGTATGTGTGTGTGCATGTGTGGGTGTTTGTGTGTGCGCAGATTCATTACTGTGTATGTGTATGAGTGTATTTAGTTGTGTATATGTGTGCGTGTGGGTGTTTGTGTCTGTGTATGTGTGTGTGGATTCATTTATGTGTTTGTGTGTGTGTGTGTGTGTGTGTATACGTGTGCGCGTGTGCGCGTCTGGAAGTGGGTGTTTGTGTGCTTGTCTATATGCGTGTGTGTGCGCCTGTGGCGGAGGGCGGAGTTATTTCTTGTGCCTGCAGAATGAACAGTGAATTGGGGAAAGATGCTGGCAGCTGTGGGTTTTTTTTAGGAGAGTGAAGACAAAGCACAGCCCTGGTCTGAGGGAAGGAGATTATATTCCTGATCATATAATATACAATATTCCCATATATTCATAATCTGATGTAAACACTTCCCTCCTTCCATACTCCGTGCTGTTTGTAACTGTTCACTGCTCATAGCTTGTCATTTGTTTTGCATAATGTCGTCATACATTTTTCAATTTCATTTACAAATTTGAAGTGACTGCAGGCAATTGAGGGTGATATAGTTGTGTGATTTCTCATGCTGGTTTTCTGTATTAAATCATTACAGATAGAATCAGAGGCTTGAAGTTACCAGGTGGACATGGGACAGAATCTCTGGATGTGGACTAGCAAAGAGGACCATGGTTTACCCTGTGCACTGGTCACCTGTCAGAATCAAATGGACGACACTCTCCAGTCATGTGACTGATTTCAGACATTGGGACGCCACGTGTGACCTGACTCCTTGTTTCTCCCACACAGAGCTCTTAAATGGTGTAAACTGAGCTCTTTCTTGCTGCTAAAACTCAAAGAACTGTGCTCATGATGTGCAAGAGGCCTCACGTGACTAAAAAGCACAGTTCTAATAAAGTTTATAATGAAATACCAACCCAAACATTTGGGTGTGTGGGCCGTGGAGGAAGTCTTTAAGTCATAAATGCAGTAAATTTAATTGGGAAAACATGCTATAATTAGTCTCGATCTGTCTTCATACATACCATGCAGACGCCTATTTATAATGGCATTTGCACTTCTGCATGTCATGAGATATTTTTCATTACAAATTGCATAAAATGCCACGTGGTGTCATGAACTAACGATTGTGGAGAAATCCACAGAAAAAGGTGAAAATCTCGACTGACACCTAGTGGTCACAAAGCAAGACTGCAGGCAGAATCATTGTTTTGCTAAAAGATCTATTTGCGGTCAAGTTTCAGCTTCCTGGCAGAGGAAACCAGGTGTTTGGCCAAAATGTATTGGTACTTGGTAGAGTTAATGATTTAATTGACCTTAACAACAGCCCCAGGACCAGTCGATGCAAAAAAAAAACCCTGTAACATCAAGGATCCACCACTATATTTCACCATAGATATGACATTCTTTTCAACACAAGCATCCTCCTTCCCATGCTAAACCCACCACTGGTATGCATGGCCAAAAAGCTCCATTTTGGTCTCATCTGACCATAACACCCAGTTCCAATCAGAGTTCCAATGCTATTTAGCAAACTCAAGATGCTTCTTTTTTTTTTTTTTTTTTTTTTTCCTCAGAGGCTTTTTTGGGCAACCCTCCCAAATGGTAAGGAGAATTTGTGTCCCCAAAATGCAACCAAATTTTGTAGTTCTCCAACTGTGGCCCTTTTCTTTGCCTCCCAAACCATCTACTTAACTGTGCATGAGGGTAAGATGCACCACTGTTCCAGTGGTTTTAAACTTCTTAATTATTGACCTAAAAGTGGAAAGTGGTATCTTTAGTTTTATATTTATTATTTATTTTTAACTTGTTTCCTGACTTGTAAAGGTCAACAACCCTTTATCTGGTTTCTTCTATGCCTTTCCCCATGGTGATGGATGGGTACTGTATGTTTGAGAGGGATTAAAAGCCATTTTGATAGGAGTGGGGGAAATGGCTCCTGGATTTTTAGATTGTGGTCTACCCCTGCTTTTCCCTGAAACCTAGATGAATCACATACAGTTTTTACACAACACCAATGGAGAGAGGTCACGTTGAATGTGTACTTTCTCAGGAACGAGCCTCAAAGTGGCATTCATTACTACTGTCTATTCTACATCTGAAGGTTGCACTTTCCATGGTTGGCAGGTTTTATCCCCAGGCATATGGGTAGATATGTTTTCTTCAACCCAAATTCCTATATGACTGCTTTGCCCGAGACCTTTTTACATCAATGTTCCACATGGCAAGTAAATGTTACGTACAAGCAAACCTGCACCAATACATGTACTGGAAACCATGCCACGATATCAATCTATATTCCTTAGTAGAAGAAAGATACATTTTGGTTTTCCCCACATTTTGAAATAGTTTCCGGCTGAATCCCAGTGATTTTAAGCCTAACTCCTGAGGAGAAGAGTGTGCAAGAGTTCTGGTACATCATTAAGAGCAGTCTTTGAAAATTGCATTTGTGCTTGAACATTTGTTCACTGTGCCGCTTCTGAGAAAGCTGGCTCTGATGGGATGTACAGGCATTTACAGAAATCTGCAAACAAGCGCACCACTCTCCACACCATATTAATTGACTACATATCACATTTTAGAAGAAAATCAAGGATTTGATATCACGCATCAGCCACTGCTGAAACTGCCATGTGTTTCTTTGTCGTTGCACGATAACGGAGCAGCGTTTGTCTCCGTAGGACACAGTAGAGTGAGTATCTGAAGTTATGTGAATGTAGCTTCAAAGCTGAAGGAGGAGTTGTGATTTAATTGTCCCTTTAGGCAACCATACAATCATGACATTAACCATAATCTCACAGTAGTATTGGCATGTTTGACATGCAGACATAATGAGTTTGTGAAGTCACAATGGCAGCAGAGAGCAGAAACAATGAGTCTGTGATGTCAAAGGGACAGCAGAGGGAAAATATCTGCCTAATCCCAGTACATCCTTGGGCCAGTCCCAATTCCCCCTCTCCACCCCTCTCACACAGCGGAGTTCTGTCACTGACACTCCTCCGTCGCCATCAACATGGAATTTATCTCCTCTCTTTCCCAACCCAACACTATGCCTTCTAAACAATGCCCCGGGAGGTTATCTGGGCTGAAATGTGAATTAAAGTTCCCTGTTATCAATCAAACCAGATCAGAAAGCACTTGGAAACATTTAATTTAACTCGCATAGTATTTCTTATCAAACTAAGGCAAGAGGCAAGAATAAGAGGCATTTAAAGTTAAGCTAAACACTGGATCTCCTTTCAAATATTATCCAGGTCTTCCTTGCAAAATAGATCCCTCATCTCAATTGACTTCCCGGTAAAATAAAGGGTAAAAAATACCCCAGCAAATTTGACTCATAATCATTGACTTTCCTACCTCACCAGAAAAAAATCCAGCAAAAGTTGAAACAGTCATATATATTTAACATGTATATTCCACATGCATGGAACATAACTTTCAAAAATTAAACATATTCCTAAAGTCCAGTCGTATTCATAAACAATGTAAACAGAATTTAGTTGATGAATTAGTGCCATGTCTTTAGAATCCAACAGAGGGTGCTCAAGACTAATTTTTAGAGAAAGGTTATCCCACCGTGTTCCATGCCAAAAAAATTACAACCGCACTACAATTATTCTCCCTTAACAAGCAAATGTTATATTCTATTGATGATACAGATTTTAAAAACCATGGTTATAAACATATGGCAAAGGGGACTAAACAGGGACGTTTGGCCTGTACAGTAAGGGTTCAAAAACTGGGGCAGTATCCAGAGGGTGCTTTGGGGGAACCGCGATGACAGATTGTATTCAGTGTCTACACATTAATTTATTTAATATGGTGCTGAAAGCTCCTGAACTACTCTAACGCCTACATGACAATATTTAATGTTCACAAATGAGAGCACCTGCGCATATTAATTATAATGTCGTAATTATACAAGCAGTATGTGGCACCAGACATGGGTCGAATACGTAGGCTATTTGAAATACTTTAACAGTAAAATTTGAAAACATCTCTTAGAATTTTCTACAAAACATGTTGCCATGTTGCATTTCAAATAAAGTATTGACCTATGTCTGTTTGGCACATATTCAAATGTATTCTCTTAGTCAAGCTAGTACTAGCACTATAAAATAATGCGTAGGGTACGGGCACTGAGGTTCAGGAGGTTCGAATAAGGGTCCAGAGGGTTTTTGTTGCCTACTGTAATGTAAAAAGGGTAGATGACACTCGCATGCATTCGCGTGCTAAAGCAGATACTGGAAGTCATTGTTCTCGGGACTCTCTTTGTCGGGTCACTGAACGCGAAAGCCGCGTAAACGTGTTGAAAATACGTCTGATAATGCTGGTGCGGGACGGAGCAGAAGGAATCGTGTTGATTAAAAGAGGCCGCTGTTCATTTTTGCGAGGCGATATCCCCCGCGGATTTCGTTCCACTGCAGGGCAACGCTGTTTCAGCTGGCAGGGAGACTCCGTGACTGCGGCTGAGGAGGAGGAGGGAGGTTTGGGGATTTGGTTGGCGCTGACTCTTTAGTTTTCCCTGCTTTCGCCGAGAGTTCACTGGGCAGGGCAGGAAGGACTGATGTGGGCCCGGTGCAATCGAAAGCCTTTGCACATCTGCGCCTCGGGGCTGTGATAGGTTTTTACAGAGAAGCGATTCTGTCTTATCTCCTCGTTTTTGTTTTTCAATACAACGCATAAAATCGCTCTGCGGTGCAGGCTTCCGCTTAGGGGCGTATCCAGCTGAGGTACTTGATGGCGCTTGTGGTCACCATTCTGGCACAAAATGGTTGCCGTGCATTAGCCGGGTGGGTGCTACACGTTGGTGATGGTTGAACTGAGCGTCCCCCTTCACTGTATAGCACTTTGGGATGAAAGGTGACTATATAAATGCAAATGCATTGTTATTATTATAGTGCTTCTTAGAATGCACCATACGGTATACTGAATCCTGACCATGCCGGAGCTGACTGCTGCGTGGCACGGAGCGATGCATAATTTACCATAGCGTCAATTGTGCGAGGAAAGGTAGGCTACAAGAGCCACAAAACCAGCAATGTGCTGATGTGAATAAATGTAACTATTGTGACCTATCGTGTGCACTAATGGCCTCCATATAGATGGGAAACTGAGGTTTCATGAACCCCATAATGGGTGGAGCTACAATGAGCTGTCAGTAATTTACTGGTTTCCACAAATCAAAAGATTTAGCTATTTGTAGCAAAACACAATGTTTGGTCCCAATCAGTGACTCAACGAGAGCATACCTTAGCCACATTGATTATTTGTTTAAAAAGGCCAATTTTCCATCTCTAATTTTAACACTCAAATGCCAGATTTATCTTAATTTAAGATTAATGTAGGTCATTCTTCTATCGGATTGATTTTCTTGCCATCTAATTGGTTTTAGCCAGCATAATGTTAAAGGTAAATTGCTCAGTATGTTTGCATCACAGCCTCCAACTTGAACCTGCCTTACAAGAGATCATGATTCATCAGAAGAAGTAACTGACCACTAGTTTATTAGCAAAGCACATAGTCCCAGAATTTGGGTTGATTTATCTCAGTGTCACAATGGTCAGGCTCATAACCGTATGGTACTATGAGGCTGCCCTGCAGCTGATATGGCTGGTACAACTGGCTGATATACACTGGAGGGCTCTTCTTAAGGCCCAGAAAATATTGTCTTACATACATTATTAAATTACATTAGGTAAGTACTGTCATCCCGAAATACATGAATCAGTTGCTTTTGATATGTTATCTGTTTTTACACCATTTATGCTGTATTTAATATTGCAAATTGTGTCTCCTAAAATTACTCAGCCTCGCAGTGTGTTTTGGTTATTAATGGTAAGCATGATGCACAGATATGTTCTGTTTTATAGAACTAGCAGTATTTTTATTAATCGTATGTTACTATTTATTACAGTTATTTACAATATACAGTACTCTGCCAAGTACTCTGCCAAGGATTCACACCCGCAGCCCACTGCTCTGTACTGTGGATTGTGATACATAGGCTTTAATTCATTGATATTGAGAGTGACTAAGTGGTCGCTTCCATGTAGAAGACATACAACAGAGGGAAAAGCAAGACGCACAGCAGGAATCAATTAATGCATTCTGGATTTATGTGCTCACTCATGTAAGAATCACACAGTATGTACACTATGTATATATACAGTATATAGCCCATAATGGGTCATAATTCTGCCTACTGTCTAGAAAGAATATAGCACTGTGTCAGCTCAGGTCCCAAATGCCTGGACAAGCTCAGGGTGTTTGTACTACATGACCTGGCAAGCCATTCCATTCATTGATACATATATTAAACCCAAAAAACAATGTTTTAAGTGAGAGATAATGGTTGGCAGAAGCCAAAAAAGATGGAAAATTCACACAAGCACCTCGTCCATATCTATGCACTCGCACATCTTCCAACACACAATGCTTTTATACCTGCTACAGTAATGTAACTATGTTGGTCTAATTCAAACAATGTACTCAGCACTGGGCAGGCTACTCTGGATACAATCAAACTTTCTCTTTGAATCAACAACTTCTCAGATCATAGCTGATGCTATTTTGTTTGTAAATGTCTGTTTATTCTTATTTTTTGTGGGTTTAATGTTAAAATAATTAGCTAAATAAATGAAATCCATCTGTGTGCAGCGGAACAGGTGGACATTGTTTGCTGAAAGACATGCTCTCCGTATTTGACTTTACATCCTTGTTTATCTTTCTTTTCTTTCATCCTTGCCATATTGGGTAAACTCATTGTTTAACGATCACAATTAGCCTTTAATTGCATAATTAGCCACTTTACTGTGCTAAGTGAGGTGCCTACAGAGACACCTTGAGGATAATGATTGAAATACAAGTTTAAATCCCTTCAGGTCACGTGACGGTGTCAACTGGTGGCCCTAGTTATTGCACATACAAAGTGTGCAATTTTGTTGGTAAAAACATTTCTAAAGTGATTTAGAAAATCATGATTGTGTCTAGCGAATATGATGCATGACACCACTTAACTAATGTTAGCTATGTATACTGCTAGCTAGCTAGCTAAGTAACAAAGAGACAAACTACTACTAGCACCCAACTTCAGCTGTAAAACCACTAGCTAATGTTATCTAGCCAGACTAACATACCAATGTGTAGTATTGTGTTCATGCAACCAGTAGCCAACTAAGCAAGTCGCTATGTAGCAAGCTAAAGCAGTGATAATATTTACTGATCTCTGTCACCATTATGAGCGAATTAGTTCATCTAGCGAATTATCTAGTTGACAACAATGGCTATATGAACAAACCAAAACTCTATTATAAATAGTGAAAACTATTATAAACAAAGAGTACAAAGTTATATACGTCACAAGAACTGAGATGATTGACTGTCTAACAATGGCCTTGTGTGTTGTAATGGCTTCCAGTTTCCAGCAACGGAAGTGCCAGTGGTGAACACACTTGCTTTTCACCACACCAAATCTAAATTTTAATAAGAACATTGGCACATGAAATTCCACTTTTTTGTCAGTGTACTGATCTATTTAAAAGTCTGACATGCTCTAATTTAAACTTTATAATGCTGTATCTTATGAAAGATGGGTGGCACTGACTCAGTGGTTAGTGTCATGGGCTGGTAAGTGGAGGGTTGCTGGTTTGAATCCCAGGAAGGCTAAACAAAAAAACAATGGACTGGAAACTGGAGTTCGTTTCCTGGGGCACTGCTGAAGTGCCCTTGAGCAAGGCACTGAACCCCTAACTGCTCCAGGGGCAGTCATCAGTATCAGGCTTGTACTGCGGCTGAGCCTGTGCTCAGATCTCTCTTAGAAGAGATATGCAAAAAGACAAATTCCTTGTGTGTGTAACATGGCAAATAAAGAACATTATTATTATGCTAACAATTTTCACTTGTCTTTTTAATAACAACTAGCAAACAGATTTGTATGAAATTATGAGGATTAGTTTGAATAGTCTCGGTCCCTTGCTAAAAACAGCACTGGTGCTGGAAAGGCATAAAGAGGTGATTTTCATATTTTGAATGTAAACCCTGTGCATCCATTATCTAAATATATATTTCCCTAGAGCAGAAGGCCAGTTTATCACAGAGAACCCCCCCCCACACCCCAACCCCTTATTTTTTCATGCTGAATGCCAAGTGAAGAGGCAGTGAGCGCCGTTGATATGACTCAGCTGGGAAATGAACCCCCAGCCTTCAAGCTTCGAGGGTCACGGGAAGGCTTGCTAATATGGCTGACAAACCTGTCACAAATGGATGTTTGTAAATATGAATAAATACACATGCCCATGTGTTGCTTTGTTCCTCATATCTGGTGCTGTGTGTATACGGGGGCATCCTGTGTTGCGAGGGACGGGTCCTGGAGATCAGAGGACAGTGGGGATGTCCCTGAAATCTGGCTCCCTCTCGGCCTCTCCTCTGTGGAATGGCACCAGACCCCTGCACTTCTTTCATTTGTACCCATCCCCCACTCTATGGCCAAACAAGGGTCACCTCTTACAAAAATCCTCCTGTAGGATAATGGAAAAACCCCTGTTTAAGCTTGTGTCAGTGTCCCATATTAACCTGTGTCAGGGTCCTGTTAGTGTTAGCCTGTGTCAGTGTCCCATATTAACCTGTGTCAGTGTCCTGTAAGTGTTAGCCTGTGTCAGAGTCCCATTAGTGTCCCATTTCATAATCCATCACCTTAGTTTTAGGGGCCACGTACACTCTGTCCAAGTGTGTCGGAGTGCCTCACAACCAAAAAGCCTGCTCAGGCTCCAGCTAATAGTCATAGTTAACAAACCAGGGTTAAGGCAGACTGTGACCTATCCATGCAACAGGAACTAAACAGCTTGCTTCCAGTTTGGCACCAAAGCGCGGATGCGTAACAGTCTGTCCTAACCCCGTTTCATGAACCCTGCCTATGGTCAGAACGAGTGAGATCCTGCTTTTCTATTATGACCTTGATTTTGTGAGTATGCTTAACTTACTGTACAGGCTTACTGTATCTCGACAGCTTGGTCTGCAGGAAAGCTCTTCAGCATAACTTCTGGACAGAAGTGATAAGGACTGTAGCACTGGGCTGACTGAGGCATTAACCACCACACCATGTAGAGGTGATCTCTTCTCCCATAGTGGACACTGACCGAGAAGACAGGAAGTCACAGTGGGAGGAGTAATTACCAGTTCCTCACCCGTGGCTAACAGATGCTCCACCCCTGCAAATTTACATCAGAGGGGACGACCCAAAAACGGCAGCATAATTAGAACTTCCGCCAAGGCATATGTGTGGACAGGGGACAGGGGCAGAGAAACCACACTGACATGGAGTGACCTTGCCGTGGGTTGCGTTGTGTACTTTATAGTTAAAAGGGCACTTTCTGGCAGAGTTGGAGACAATTCCAGCTCAGTTCAGTCATTCAGGAAATTAAATGGAATTTAATTCAAGAACCAAAAAATGTCCATAATATCCTATGAGTGTTTTTCAATCGACGAATTGATGAATAATTTCCTGACTTGGCTGAACTGAAATGGAAATGACCCCATCTGTGCTTCCTGGTGTCTGTGTGGCACTCGTACCCTTAGGCCTCACGTGTACTGAGCGGGGTGGGGGGTAGGGGGGCCTGTGGTATATTGCTCTCGTTCGTACTTTGCTCCATTTATCTGAGTCCCACGTTGCCCCTTCAGAGCTCCAGTGAGATTAAAGCTCTTTACTTTAACAAGCAGGCCAACATCTGGTCCTAACTTGCTCTCTGCAGTGGGCATGTTGTAAACCTCTGCTGTAGCCTCATCCGAAATGGTTTCCTACTGGGTGAGCTGGCCCTCGTAAACTGTCGCTACACTAGGTAGAGTCGGGGGACGTGCTACTGTACGCACACAAGATTCCATCTTAATGTCCAGTAAAATGGCTGTGGATGGTTTTTTGTGCTTTTATCTTCAGTGATCAGAGACAGAGGAACAACTTTTAATGTAGTAGGGTCCAAATTGTTAGCAAGAGGTGCATTTCATTTTCATTTTATTTTTTATAATTCTTCATGGTCAGAATTTGTAACTCCAGTTGAAATCTGGTGGGGCCCAGGCTTGGGTGGTTGAGCAGTCCATGGCGAAGCCATCAGAGAACGATTCCTCCAGTGCAGTTCAGCTGTTTGTTTGCGACTCAGCAGGTCAGCAGACCTGGGAACTTCACACATCAGCAGCCCTGATGGAGGCCTATGGCTGGTACCCACAAAGTACCCACTTTGTATGATAGTGTGCAATGAAGGACATACAAAAATGAGCATTTATTATGTACAGGTGCTTACAATTTACTCATTAACAGTTTTAAGTGGCTAACAAGCAACACACTGTGGCATGAGTGAGAACTGTAAACATTTCCTGAACTCTGACTCTCCAGTGGGTGCTTTTTACATTTCACCAGTTTTCATTTTTAAAAAAATGGAATTCATGATATGGAATTCATTGTATGCTGTTTCCACCTCGATTATTGGCTATTGCACTGAGTGCATCGATTGTGCAGGCACAAATGGATTGTGGTGCCCCCATTTACTGGGCAATCGTTCAGTGTTTTTCTTGGCCCTGGCACAGCTGCTGTCAGGTCTCAATGAAACCACAGCTTCCCTCATCAACCTCTGTACCTCGCTGAAGTTTGAACATTGAGCTCCTGAACAGAACGGCGCTTCTCTGACATGTGAGCTCATCAGAGAGCGTGCTAACGTCCGTGAATAAATCATTGTGTCCTGTCTCTCTCTCAAGGTTTCATTAGGTTTCTTTTGAAAATTGAACCATATATTTCACCAGTCACTTTATGTTCATGTTTTATGTTCATGGGTGTTCTTAACTCCCATGCACAAATGTTTTACAGATATGATCATATCTAAATGTTTAGTTTGTAATAAGATTTGACCTTTTTATCATGTGCTATACTAAGTAGACTTGTCCTATAAAACATAAATTGGAAAGGATGATATATGTATGATAGTCCCTAAAGAACAGTGGAAATTAAAAAGTACTAATCGAGCGAAACACTGATATTCTGCCCATTATAACTCTGTCTATCTTTGGTAGCACAATCCCGTTTTACAGTCGCATAGTATATTTCGAATTTTGCATGAAAAGCTGACCACAGTACATTTTCAAAGTTGCACAGTTGCAGACAAAGTAAGTATCATAGAGGAAGAGGAAATCAACCCAAGTTAACAATCAGTGTGACCAACATACAAGAGTTGTCTATGTACTATTAAACATGGGATTGTTTTCATGGACTGCCGCACATCCTCAAAGTGGGAATTCTTCTCTTATATCTGTTTGCACTTGCACTTTCTCTCTGCTGGCACATAACTGGCATTTGATTCTTGCCTTTGAGTGGACTCAGGCATTCAGGTACGGCATTGAGCACCTGACAGTCACGGGGAAACTCAGGCTCTATGCGGAGGCGAGAAAGCTATTTAGGCGTCCGTGACAAACAGCTCTGCAGTTGCCGCCGTATGCCCCCTAACGGGCACTTAAGGAGATGTTATGCATTCTGCACACATGGCTCCAAACCCCACTCAAACAGTAGCTGCCAGGTGTGGCCCATCCAATTATGAGCCTTCAGAAGCAAGCAGGAAGCTTTCAAGGGAAACCTTCGGACCAGGCCAAAACCATTTCCTGTCCCCTCCTCTGTACCCGGAAGTCTCTGGAGATTGCATTAGTCTGCAGGCGCGGGGATGGCGCATCACGGTCGACAGACCGGTTATTGCGGTCTGAGCTGCAAGCTCTTGTGGTACGGCGGCTGAAGGTTCCAGACCTTCAGGGCAGGAGGAAACCACACAGAGCCAGAATGACTAGACCCGGCTCTGTAATTCAAGACCGACAGTCAAATGCTAATAAATCTGTTGCACTTTATTAAGGCTATAGTGTAATACCCAGGTGTGTGGAGTGCCATTATCCGTGTGCATGTCCAGTCAGGAGAACATTTTCAATATAATAATATTAAGCAAGCAGAACTAAACGTTGCACTGAACTAGAGATTCTTCATGGTTACCCTTATAAAAGGACCTGTTTTATGGAGGTTTAAGGACAGACATTCTATATGCCGACCAGATATTCAGATCCTGTGTTCCACCTGTCCTCACTACTTCTTTAATAGGAGGTTCTGGTTGATAACAGGAGGTTCTATTGTGGTCAGTATATAGAATACCTATATTTAGACATCCTAGAAGTGGATCCTATCTTGGCGCAACAATTCTATATCCATGTGAAAGTTGTCCCTACGAAGAACATGATGACGTCACCAAAAATGATTGACGCCTTCCCGTTCATGACACCAACAAATAAAAAGGATTCCTGTCCTTAATGTCACACAACTTGATGGTCAGCACTGTCAATGATTCACTAATCCATGAAGAAAAAAACCTGGTGAGAAAAATGCACTGTTATTTTATTTGCTCGGCCTTATCGTTGTGTGCTTAGCCGTTATGTAACCGGCCTCCTTTTTTCACAGGTGAAACAACTTGGTCTGCTCAATGCAGGTAAAGAAAGAGAATACAGACACATTATGTCTTCCTTTCTTACCCAGGCCTAATATAGTCCAAAGGTATTAGCGAGGATCCGTAGATAGAGGGATAAAGATGGAGTGAGGGATAGAGATGGAGGGAGTGGGAGGGTGATGGTGGTATGAGGGCCTGAAGGACTGAAACAGTATGACATACAATGCGGACCAATTGCAGTTTTTTGTGGTATGGTGGGCAAGGGAGTGAGCTTGTATACTGAATGTTGCATGTTTCCCAGGTGGGCTGTTGTTGTTATAACCCCTTCAGAAAGATATTTGCTTCAAACCTGAATGACTTTTGGTAGATATCCTGGTTTAATGAATAGATAATATGACAATTATGTAATTCAACCTTTAAAAATGTGTCTGTTAGAACGTTAGAAATGTGTACTTCTTCAAAAAATATTGGTGGTCTGAGTTTGGTAGAAAATTAATATATTCAATATTAAATCAAAATTAACAACAGCAACAACAGCACAGTGCTAATATTTCATGAAGAAAACATAGATATGACAGACTAGAAGGAAGAGCAAACATTAGCAATATGTGTATCTACATTTCCAAACTTGCCCAAATTGTGTGGGCACACCAGGTAAAACAAATGTTTAATGTTTGTGCTGTATCTTCAGTAGAGGATGTTTGTAGAGGACATTTTGTCCATAGACTCTTTTCTCTCCCCTCTGAGCAGAAAGGCCATCAAACATTGCGGCAATGCGCTGAGCAAAAATGGTGGCCAGTGACGACAATTCCGAGAAGCAAGCTTCTCAACTGCCTGGTGCAGCCAGGCTAATTTTGAATTCTCAGGACTTGTCAGTAATCAATGAATTCTCAGGACTTGTCAGTAATCAATTCAGATCATGCTCATAATAAAGCGGAGGTGACTGCCCTGTTCAAACGGTTCAACACTGTGTATCAGTAATGTTTCATAGAGTGAGCCCTTCAGCTGGCCTGATTTTAATGTATGCGGGTGCCGGGGGGCATTGTGGGATCGATGCTGTCCAAGGAGAGAGGTGTTGGTCTTTTTGTTCACTTGTTTCGTGTCAAAACAGTGAGAAGAGGCATTCTATGGAAAACTGCCATGTTGCTGCGGAGACAGAAATGAAATGAGAAATTAGATGCTGTGCCAGCATTTCAGTGTCATAGATTTTGATTTCATGACACGGGGCACCATAAAAACAGTGGTGAAACTGTTAAGCAACCTTTTTAGCTGACTTGACTTCCTGATGACTATCAAAATAAGCAAACAACAGATCCCAGATATAGTCTCACTCAGTCAGGGCACATTCTCATTGGTTGTTCAAGTGCCAGCCTTTCACCATTTGATGTGTACACCTGGTATGAAACAAGGTTTGAGAAGTTTGTTTTACATTAGATATTGAATATGTTCATTTCCATGGAGTTATGTTTCCTTGTGGGTCAGCAGAATCATGTTTAAGGTCTCATCCCTGTATTAATTATATTTAGAAACATATTAGATAGATACTTTTGTTAGTTGAAGAATAGATATTACATATCTACCTAATATAATATCTATCAGATGGAAGCGCACCCAATTACTGTCATTATATTATATCAGCAAGCCTTGCATTGTTTCAAGGAAATGAAGAAGTGGAGTTTATCTGTTTCCACTAGGGGATAATAAGCCATGAGAAATCACATACAGTTTGCTGATGGATAAGTACGCAAAAGGTTAACGTACATAGTGAATGTGCCATTAACTGGGTCTGAGTGAACATTTTTAGATATGAATTGTTTTCCCTGGCAATAACTGAGAATAGAGAATTCTGGGGGAAAAAACAAACTCCTGAATTTCACTGGATTTTTACCAAGTCTAGAATGCCACCGTGTTTTTTGTGTCTCCAAAGATTACAGTGGCTCCATTTCCCTTGTGTTAGCTGTGAACTTCAATATCTCCAAAACTCTTCTCTGACTCTTTCCTCCTTGAATTATTTTGCAGAGAGAAAAAAACATTGCTGAAAAATCCCAACAGCTCATATTAGGTGTTATGTTTTCGGGGAGGTGGTTGTGTCCTGTCCAGTGATCCTGCTTGTCCCTGCAAAAATGTAATTGAACAAAAATTCCTTTAAAATGCTTTTCACTCAATAAAAACGGCTTCCTCTATAAAGCTTGACAGCCTTGGAAAAGGGTTATCACAATTAACATGCATATGTGTTATTGTATTCTAAAGCAGTCACATATGGCAAAATATTTGCACTACTGCTGTTATGCTTTTGTCCCTTTTTATCCAAGGCCCTTTTTATCATATTTTAAAAAAAATCGTATTCATAGGCTGCACTTGCTGGAATTTCCGCTGTCAATTCAGGAGCGTAGACAAGCACACGATGATGTCAACCGCGACTTATTTTCACACCACACTTCACAAGTTAAGCTTGCACAGATATGAGTCGGAGGAAGATACTTCATGTGCAGCTTTATACTGGCAGACTGTGGGTGAGCACTGGCATGGTCTGAGCCTTGTAGTGTTTTTATCCTGAATGTCTTGTTGGTGTTCATTGTCTTGTTGGTACTGGCATGGTCTGGTATTCAATATCTATCATCTACACACTAGAACAGTGGCTTAACAGGATGAGCCACCCAGAAGCTTGTCCTATGCCATGTTTAAGACAGATTTTCTTTTGGCAAGTGGATTTAGAGTGAGGAAGAATGTTGTTGAACACAGAAGAGTATGTTCCCAGCATTTTAACAGGAGCAAGCTTTCACATTGTCTTCCAATAAATCAATGATCTAACAGGGAAGTGGGAGAAATAAAGGTGATGTGCCCATAGATGCATCGCATCTGCTTGTCTTTCTGTCCCTTGGGAGGATGTCTTTCCAACTGTTCTATCTGTTCCTGATGGTTTTTCATAAGGTTTAAGGTTGGATAGCAGTAAAAGAGACCACATGTCCCAGCAAGTACAAACAACTATCTACAACAATTCTAGCTAATTCATTTGACTATTTATACTCTAATTGCATGTTGGGGCACTCTACTGACTACACTTGGAGGGGGAGGGGAGGCTGTTGTAACACCTGTGTGGGTATGAGCTCTACTGACCTATAAAGGTAGCCAGTATTCTTTAACAGTCCATAAAAACATGCACGACACTACTGTCCTGCTGAATGACTTCAGGGACCCTTCAATCGGAATGTTGGCAATGATCGTATTGTTTGAAATACCCTCCCTGTTTGGTTCTCAGGTTAATGTTTAAACATATTTTCTATCTTCATGGCTGACTGAGAAGGCTCCATTCCTTTAGACTGCTATCTCAGTGATTTTATTTGTGCAGGAGAGTCAGGTGTGGGACTGGGTCATTTGATATGAACACGTAAAGTGTTGGAAAACCTTTTCCCACATTCCAAAGTCTTTACTTTTGAAATGTATTACATTTTTTTCTGATACATTGGGGGGTAAAACATCAGGCCATACATACAGTAGGTTTGTCTAAGGTGTGAAGTAAAGGCCATTTACAAAGCTGAAGTTGATATAATCTTGTGTAAATGTTCTAAACGTCAGATTTCCGTACATCTTATTCAGTCTAGCTCACAGCAGCTATGCTCCATCATTCAGAAAAAATATATTTATGCCGGAACAGTATAGATGTGCATGAATTTGTGTTAGTGTGTGTCTGTCATGACACCCCTGCACTTTAAAATGGAAGCATTCCTTATCAGACAAACTATTACCAAGGGGATGGTATGTTAACATATATAGAGGTCATTTTACAATTCCAAGAATGCTCAGGCCAGACTGGAAGCAAAACTAGTCTCAAACTAAAGACCTTTTCCCTGACCTTAAAAAAATAAAAAATAAAAAAATCCCCCTGAGGTGTTTTTCTTCTTGTAATGAATGCCATGTTGCAACAACAAGGCTACCCATCGTTTTATCAGACACCAACAATTCGCCTGTATCGGAGCGCGAGGCTCTGTGATTGCCTGCCTGGTGGATTAAGAACTGAAGCAACAGCAGTGCAGTTCACGCCAAAGGTCTGGGGAACCAGGAGGAACTTGGCCAGCTGCCAGCCAATGGCGTTCAGACCCCGCCCTCCAAGGGGCCTGGTTCCAGACGGGACAGGGGAGGGGGAGGGGGAGGGGGCAACCCTCTCCTCTCTTCTCCCGGTGGAGCTTAGGGGGGGTGTTCTAGGCCATCTCTCTAAGCCAGCAGTGGGCAGGGGTGAAATTAAAACAAATAATATAAGTTAATTTCCACCATGTGTGCCTTACAGGCCCTCCCCCTTACACCCCCTCACCCCCACCCCTACAGTCCTTCAAGGGTGACCTCTGGTAAACAAATGCTCTTTTCAACCCAGCAAGATTTTCAGAAGAACACGGTCTCTCTGTTTAGCTTTACTGATATTCCCAGCTGTGCATTCAACAACCTCCCCCTACCCCCCCTCTCTCTCTCCCCGCCCCCCCACCACTTCCCCCCCTTGCCAAGATCTGGGCTTTCAGTTGTAGATTGGTGGATTTCTTTAATGTTCTTAACTTGTGCGTCAACATCAGCGTCTCAAAGCAAAAGCCTCTGGGGAAAGCAATAAAGAAACTAAGAAGCTGTGTATGTATAAAACAATGTTGTTTGGTGATGCGTGGTTTCAGTTAATAGGTGCAGTGCAGTTAATTACACCAGTAGGTAGCACTTTTGGAAAGAGGCTTTTGCTAAAAAAAAAAAAAGTAATAGTGGAAAAAAGAGACCCAAAATGTACCAGAGAGGCAGATTAATTATTAAGGCATTTTAAACGATACAAAATGACTTCCTGCTCTCTCTCTGAGACCTGCCGCCCGTCCCTCATTCGTGGTTTTCTGTGAGGGATACGCAGGGTGGGGTCAGAGGGGAGCAGCGAGAGGAGTCGCGGGAGGAAGGGGAGGCGGAGCCGACATTCTCAGAGGGCTGGGGTGGATACAGCGCTTGGCCGGACCTCGGCCGCTAACGGCCTTTGCAGTGCGAGGTTTTTGATTGACAGTGGGTGGCTGTCTGTCCCCCACCGGTGACCTGACTGCTTCCAGATGGGCTGGCGGCAGCCCGAGCCAGCGCCAGTGAGCCGCAGGCAGACGTCTCACAGCTCTCAGAGGCAGATCATCTCGGATGGGTAATTGCTCTGTTTAGGATGATTGGTTGCGTATTCCTGAAACGGCAATCACTCTTTTTAAAACTTCACAGCATGGCACATAAATGTATTTATTTTTTTTGGTCTGTGTCTTCACTTAATGCATTCATTTCATGAGGCGTTCTGTATGTCAATGGATTGTGTGCATTTGTGTGTGTGTGTGGTGAAGTTCCCTTCCTGTGTAACCAAAATCTCCTTGTCGTTAAGCATTCAAAGGCAGCTCTTGTCAGATCAAGTTTTACTTCTGTTGAGTCTTTACTGGAAGTGACAGCCAATTGTTTTGTTATTTGTTATAACCGATCAAATCTCTTCCTCTGTATGGTCAGAAATATTGTGTCTGTGTTGTCCTTCTACAATGGAGGGTAGAAAAAGTTGCACTCACAATACAATGTACAGCATATGGATTTTGAGTGTGTTTCAACTAAAAATAGTAGGGGAAAAACATTCTTCTGTGAACATGCAAATGTTTTGGCACCTAAAAATATATTTACCATGTGAAAATTACATCAATTCTGTGTATCCTGTTACTGTACTAAATGATATTAAGGATAAGGTCAAAAACACACACGCAAGATCACAGGCAAGAACATGCAACATGCACATGCGTGCTCACACACGCAAGAACAAATATGTGTACACACACGTGCATGAACACCTACACACACACACACACACACACACACACACAGAAGCTCCAGACCTACTGTCGTCTCATTGCACCTTAACCTCGAAGCAAATGATTCAAACACGCACACACATTCAATGACTGTACGAACACTGAACGTACACCCACAAAAGCACTCCTTGGCTTATATTGATATCTCTCTCCTCTCTGGAGATGAAATGGGAGACGGTCGTGCAGTAAACCTGTCAGAGAGGAAAATGGAAGGGGCTCCATGTGGCAGCTGGGAGGTCAGGGGGTCAGACTGTCCCATCTGCGGCCACTCCCTTCATAGTCCTGGCCCACAACCACACATTAATGTTCGATTTTCAGCGGCCATTTATGTTATCCATTGATGGCGAATGGTTAAATAGGCCTATGCATGCTTTTAAACACCAAGGGCATGCAAAGGGCAAGTACAGTATAACTGTCTAAAGAAACTTACATTTTTACTATTTTCACAACCATTTCTCAGAGCAATGAGAGCTTAGTAGGTTAGCATGAGCCTTAGGCTCTAGTTTTAGTGACAGAGTGATTCATGCACATGAGATGTAGCCCCTCATCTGGGAGGTTAAAACTTTATACGCCGCGCCCCGATTTACTCATGATGTCATTGTTCAGCAGAGAAGTGTGGACGCTGACGCGCTTTCCTGCGTGGTCTCAGTTTGCGATTGATAGCTCTCACATGAGTTAATTAGCAACTTCCTCATTCACGCCCCATCCCTAACGCTGACAGCTAAAGGCCAGATGAGTCTTGCTAGGGCGCACCGGCCCGTTTCATTCTGTCTTCTGTGGTATTATTGCGAATAAACACTAAAAAAAAAAAAAAAAAACTAAAAAACGCACACGCACCTCACAAACTGCATAAGCAGTCGTACGAAAACGGCAGTGTTTCCGCATTCCTCCCTCCGCGGGAAACGAAGGAGCAGGCCGCGCAGAACCTGGGAATTTGCATCTCCTATTTTTTTGTTCGGTCGAAAAGAAAGGGAACAATGGTGCACAGAGCTTCGTTGGACCGCATTGCTGTGAAAGTGAAACCATCGGCAGATCGTTTTACCGCTGTACCATCGGCAAAATGGCCAAAGACGAAGAAGGAAGAAGCAAAAAACCTTTTTACAATGCACTGTAACATTTTCACCAGAAGTGAAATGTGCTCTTATTTAAATCTATTTAAGTTCAAAACAGTTGTGTGTAGTCCAAAATCATTTCAGTAGCTAACTACATTAATATAAGTGAACGATATTCTTATATGCATGTATTCTTATATGCATTTTCTGCAAATGTTCTATATCAAAGTAGATGTCTAAACAGCGCTATCTGTAGTAAATGGGATTCTACGAGGAAGCCACTGCGTTGTAGCAAGACTACCCTCCTCTACAAATTAATTGTAATATCCTGTATCCCATTGATTATAGTCAAGGAGGATGCATTTTTACAAGATTCAACTCACCCACCATTTTGGTCATGCAACGCGCACATAATTCTGGCATGCAGGGTGATTAAAGATTTAGTCGGTGGAGGGCATACTGCATAAAGTCAATGGTGTGATGCCAAAGCTTGTTTTTGCAGATTTTCTTTATTTTTTAACAGATACAAAAAAAAAACTCGTACAACATCCCAAACAAATGGACACCCATGTTATGGCAAAACATGCATATTTAAATATTAGTGGAGTGATTGACAGCACTGTTTCCACGTGTGCAGAATATGTATTTCCCTTTAAAGCAGCTTTGTGCACATTTTATAGCACCAGGCCTTGGTAAGATTCACCGCATGGGGAATTACAATTATTACAGTAATAAGTCAATATGCCAAAAGAAACTATGTGCAGCTATTAACTCCAGCCCTCAGAAAAATTAGGCCATCTCATTTTTTTCTAATTACCTTCGATCAAGACGTAAATATAATCTGAATATTCATGTATCACATAGGTTTATTGGGCTAAATTACCACTCCCCTTCCGTAATGAGAAAACGAATGCATTATTGGATTGGGACAGTTGGTCATGAATCAGTATGACCCTAATACAGGTTTTTTTTTGGAGGGGATGGATATTAAAATATGAGGAGGGATTGGGGTAGATATCTGATGTAGTTAGGTTGTACAGTACTGAGGTAAATCGATACATGAATTAATTTTGAGTTAACGTTCTAAAGGTTAATATGCCCAACCATACACATGACGAGATAGGTAGGCTACTCTCATGAGTTTTGTACACTTTTGGTGCAGACATAGTGGCGAATTGTGGATATTGACTGTGGTGGACAGAGATACAACTCTTTTTTAAAAGGAGATTCCGAGTAAATTTTAGAAAGCAAAAGGAACAAAGCTTTAGATACGTTAGCCATACCCATTCTCGATAACTGTGTTATTAGCATAGGCTACTTAGTCTTGTGAATCTCATATGAGCAAACACCACAGCACAGAAGACTGTTCGTTGCAACAGTTGTTGAGCCAAAAGAGTGTGTGTGTGTGTGTGTGTGTGTGTTTGGACAAACCCTAAGATATGGTGTGTCTAATTTAACGTGCCTCATTATGCGTTTGAAAAGGTTCACTGAAGGTATTTACAACACAATTTGCGTACCAGTAGACGTGTTTTCTTGTCTTTTCAAACCGAGCTTGCGTTTCGGGGGGTTCTTACAGATTCGGATACGCTGCCATTCGCAATTAATTCATTTGGTTCCTCTGGTCGTTCGAACCTCTCGGGCTTTAAGTCTGCCGACATGACGCTGCTAGATGTGGCGCAGCCGTCGCCATGCTTGGAGGATTTGGGGAGGGCGGGCAGCGTTCCCCCCGCCGCACCGTCCGCTCGTAGGAGGCATGCACTGGAGGATGCAGATCCAGCTCTATTGAGAGCCGGCCTCCTTACTTGATTATGCACTCGCAGGCGTTCGTCTCTAAAGTATTGATACGGCGCACTGGCGAATGTACGTATTGTCTGAGAGGACAGCAGCAGTTCAAGCAATTATATATAAATGAAATAATATGCTTAAGTGAAAAGCTGAAAAACTGAAGGAATCACAATAATGGATTGCATGATGCATAAACGGCCGAATCCGTTTGATTTTTGCATGTTTTGTCGGTGCCGCAGGGCGACTTCCCCCATATGTAGCAATGTGTAGTACAGGGCTAGAGCACAACTTCTGGATCTGGTTGTCATGGGTATGATTTCCCTGCAAGATAGTACCATTGACCCCTTGTGTAAAGTGATACCAGTAGATTGTTCCAATAAATAAAAAATACTGTGCAGTGGTATTAATCATAAGATACACAGAAGAAGAGTGTTTGCAAAGCAAATGCATGAATAAGAAAATACTGTGGGGATAAAATACTACCCTATTGTTTCAGTTGGCAGCCCTATTTGGAGCTGACCTGGGGAGGGAAGCCACCTCCTGTTCTCCATCAGCACGGCCAATTTTCTTTTCCTCGTTTTCCCGTCACAAAAGCACATTACGGAGGAAGAAATGAACAGATTCATGAGCGAACGTACCCACCTCCAGCCAACTGAGAGGCGCCTTAAGTGAAAACAGGCCTGCCAGCTGACAGGAGTTTGCAGTATCTCTGTGTATTCGGGGGGAAATGGTGCGAGCCGCTAAGTAAAGATTGGACAGGCTCCATACTGTAGCCCTCTGATGTGATAATCGTTGTAACCATCCCCTTCCCCCCCGCTCCTCCACCACCCCCACCCCCCGCTTGGTTTCTACAGCACCGTGGGGGCTCTCTCGTCTCGAGTCAGCCGGGAGCGCCTGTGGTGTGGGAGTGAGCCCATCAAAGACTGCATTCTGCCACCCCCCACTCCCTTGGAGGGAGGCGGAGGAACGTGAGAGGAAGAAAGCTCTCTGATTGGCTCAGGGATCCCTTTGAGTCCCAGCAGTGGTGCTCCAGTATTTAAATAAAGAAAAAAGAAAAAGGTGCAGGGGTTTTTGTCTTTACATGTGTGTGTGTACACAGGTATCTGTGGCACAAGGTCATTTTGTTGTACAGAAATTCAGATTGAAGGAAATTATGCTTTTACGGCCTGAGTCGGTGAAGAGACACAGGCTGTACTAGCTGTGTCTGAGATGTGTTCTCTGGTGGAGGTTGAGGGGTTTCAGCTGGGAGATTCATATTCATGTTCAAGAGTGTTGAGGAAGCTGTAAAGCTCCACAGTGGAGCGGATTCTCAGTGGATTCGCTTAATGATTTAGAATTGCCTAATTTATCTTCTGCTCACAGTAAATCATAGTGTGCCTGATGATATTGGCCATGTTGAAATGATGTTGGCCCTAACTACATGGGAACTACTTGCTCCACCGGAGATTACAATTTGGGATAGGCTGAGTGTTTCATGAGCTATGGAATTTTGAAATGTTACATTTGACATGTAAGAGGCCTTTTAACCAAGACTCAGTATAAACAACTGCACAATCCTCCACCCACCCACACACATACACATCCAACCACACGCACATGGACATGCCCGCATCCACCCACACACATGGACATGCATGCACACAGATACACACACACATGCACATGGATGCTGACACACAAACATGGACATGCACACATACAGACACATGGCCATGCGCGCACACACACACAAGCATGCATGCACATACAAACATACAAATACATATTCAAACATTCAGTTGCACCCCCCATACACACACACACCACCCTAAACATAGACACAACCCTGCACGTACACAGACACACACACAAGCATGCATGAACACACACACACATGGACACTGACACATACACACACGGACATGCGTGCACACAGCACACACACAGACACATTCGGACATGTGCACACACAGACACACAAATGTGCACATAAACACACACACACACACACACACACACACATGCATGCACATACAAATGTATACACACTCATCAACGACATGCAATTGCACACACACACTCACACACACATCCAAGTCTTGATAATGTCAAATTATATAATTGATATAAGATCAGAACCTTGTTTAAAAAAGAAAAAAACATTGTTTGCAGATTTTGTTTAGTTTAATACAGACTTTTGGGCATGGTTCCAATAATCAGTAATTGAAAACATATGCCAGTTTCTGAGATAATGAGTTGATTCAGAGCCTTGCAATGCCAAATCTTTTTTGGCACAATATAATTGCACGGCATAACATTATTGACAGAAGGCAATAACCAGAAGCAGGCGATGAATGCATTCACACCGGTCATATTTCGACCCATCACAGAAACCATATAGTTCCATATATCCCCAAATATATCAGTCATGGATCATTGTCCAAAATCAACATCATAGACTTATGCATGAGAATTTTCACCAGGTGGTATTTCTTCAAGACATCTGTGTAGTTATATTACCCCCACCATCCCCACAGCCCATCGCACATTAGGAGTTGTGCTCACTACTGTAAAATGGGAATTTTAACACATCAGCCCATACAATGGTTAACATATTTCAACTCATGAAGCAATGTGCAATAGGCTGTAGGAGGCACTATAAATACACACGACTACTGTATTTATAAACACAGCACAACCACTGTGCCACGATCCTCATGCTTCTATAACATTTATTTTTCTCCACCTTGTGTTGAATTGAACCGCATGCTCCATCAAAGAGTTGTAATAAAAACAAGGGAATGAGGAAAAGTATAAGGGGGAGAAAAAGAGACTGACCACCTCCATTTTGCAGTACATTACTTCATACTGCTGCAATAAAATATTTCAGTATCTCAACCGTTCATTCCTTATATATATGATGTGTTTATAGTGACACCTTAAACAGTCTGTACATTTTATTCTGATGTCTTCATCTGATTAAATCCTGCCCCTTATCATGAGTATCAGGGAAATCAAATATTAAGAAATAACACAGGTGGTGTAGACCAATAAATATAAACATAATCATAATTTCATGTTTCCATTGACCTTAACAAGGCCAAACTAATTGTAACTGGGTGTTATGGTCAGATGAGACCAAAATGGAACTTTTTGGCCATGCACACCAACTGTTGGTTTGGCATCGGAAAAAGGACACTTATGTTGAAAAGAATGTCGCTTCTACGGTGAAATATGGTGGTGGGTCTTTGATGTTATGGGTTGTTTTGCATTTACTGGTCCTGGGGCTCTTGTCAAGGTCAATGGAATCATGAACTCCAATGAGCACCAAGACATTTTGGCCAAAAATCTGGGTCCCTCTGCCAGGAAGCTGAAACCTGGCTGCAAGTGGATATTTCTCAGCAAGACAATGAAATGGGTGTGAATGACTGACACATCTTTTTGGGAAAATTTGTACTTGTTAAACAAAACCTTTTTTTCTAAGCAATTGTATTAGTGTAATAGAATATAATTTCATATTTTTTTGAGCATTCAGCATAGCTCATTGCCTGTATTGTTTATTTCATCCAGTCTTCTTTGCTCATCTTTATCAAGGGTGTGAATACTTACTGCATAATTTGGCATTTACTTGAATAAGTCTATTAAGTTTGAAAGATGTTTCTGGTTGCCAGTAACAGTGTAGCTGTATTAAATCATACTGTACCATTATTTTCTCTTCTGATGTCCCAGATATCACCTCCATTGCGCTCTCTGTGCTGCAACAGGCAAAGACCAGACAGAGACAAGGATGAGGGGCAGAAGGGGGGGGGGCATGGGGGTCCACACTGTGCAGGGATGTTCTTTAGCACACAATTCTTTAGCACTGAAAACGGGGGGCCACATGCATCGTTCCCATGATGCACCTCTGCAAGGCTTGCACCCCTCCCCACTTCACCAGTGACATGATTCAATTCTCCAAGGTGTTAAGACAAAAAAGAACCAGTCCTCATTTCCCACACTGCTACTCTAAGGCCAGCTTGCACGCGGCTGAAATGGAGATAGTGTAGGAGTTTTTTTTGTGCATCAAACAGAGATGTTAGTGTTCGTACTGTACAGTCACTGGTAGGTTACCGAGCTCAAAAGCACACACAGGCCCCTCAAAGCCGAGTTCCACATGTAGTGAGGGCCTTGCCCTGATAGAAGAGGCGTATCCTGTAACACCATCACCCCTACAATTCCACTTACTTGGCTTCTTTATTTCAGGCTATCCTATTTTTTTTGTGGTGTTGGGGGTCTCAATCGCCTCAAAGCCCCTGCCCAGGATGTACCCATGACAACAACATTCGCCTGTTGGCAACCTCCCGTCTTTGCCAGAGCGCGGGTTGCCATGACAACTCTCCATGGGTTCCCGGTATCAAGGGGAGCGGTGTGCAGTTGACTAACGCTCTCAACGGCTGGTGAGCAGCGCCAGGAAATGCACCAGCCGATATCTGAGTCAGACCAAACCCCAGCGGAGGGGGATTTAAAAGCCCTGCCCGTGGGCTGAGAAACGCCTCTCTGGTAGAGTTGCAGTACGCGCCTATGATCGAAGACTCCAGCACAATGCGCCGTGATGTCAATCCGCTATCAATGGCAAGATATGTGGCTATGCCAAATAACATGATGCACAAAAGGCAAAACAGAAGTGTGTCTGAAGCCTTTATATACTGTACACACACATATCTTTTGTGATATCCTTATATATATAAGGTTAAAATAGAGATTAAAATAAGATATAATTAAAAAATACAGTTTTTAATTGAGTGAAATTATATATATATATATATATATATATATATATATATATATAAGGATATAATTTGACAAAATTAAAAACTGTATTTTTGTGCTGTCAACAGATTCTCTGTTTTGCAATGCGTTTGTTTATAGAGGCCCCAGACCAAATAAATCTCACCTTATGCAATCAGCTTTTCAAAGCAAACAAACACACAAACACGCATGCACACACACACGCATGCACATACATACACACACCCACGCATGCACACACCCACGCAGGCAGGCGCGCCTGCACACACACGCACGCACCCACACACACACACACACACACAAACGCACCCACACAATAAGTGCCTCCTCCTGAAACAAGCACAAACTCGTTCCCAAACACTTCCAAGGACAACATGGGATAGCGCGACAAAAGTAATTAAAAGGAAAAAATAAATAAATAAAAACTGAGAATGAAAAGGAAATCCTGTTCCGGAGCCTGTTTACAGAGGCAAATTGTTGGCCAAATTGTGTCCAGTATTTGTTTTTTACCTTGACTAATGAACCCCCCGTGGAGATCATTACATAATGGTTATGTCAGCAGGCTCCTTTTGCACGGTGAATGGGGAGGTCAGGGGGAGAAGCACAGTAATACCCACGGGCCTCCCCTCATACCCCTGACTGTGTCTAACAGACTAATCCAGGCTTACCCAACCTTCAGCTTAGGGGCCTACTTTGGGGTTGGGGTCCTTAGTTGCACAAAAATACAACAAATTCTGGAGATTTAGATATATTATTTAAGAAAAATATATAAGTACACTTATACTCTCCCCCCCGTTATCTGTCACTTTTTGTTGTTGTTTCTTTTCATTGGCTAGTTTGGAGAAAAAAATTAATTGAAAGAATAATTGCTTTGCGCTTTATGCATAATAGCCACTGTTCTGGGGTCACTGGGTATTTTCAGTGTTGAAACGGGGTCACGGAAAAGAGGCTGGGGAGGGCCAATCTAGGGCGACTGAGAAAATCTGCGGCTGTCTCTCCCACAATGGGGAGACCCCCCTCCCCCCTTCCTCCACTCTCCACACCTTTCACCAAGCTGAGAACACTGGTCGCAACACTTCCCAAAGCCTACATGTACAGCACACAGCTCCCATTCTAACAGGCGAATGCAAAGCCAAAGCTCTTCAAAAATTGGGAGATTAACATGAGCGAAGCAGAAAAAAAGAAGCTATATCCCAATTACATGAGTAAAACAAACATTTTCCGCCCTCTAACCGTACACATATTGTGTGCAATGTTAAACAAACACAAAATCCTAAAGTGTTCCGCTGTTAGACCACACTACGCGCATGTCAGATTCCTTAGCTTTTACCCTTAAACAGGGATACAAAACATCAATATAAAACCATGAGAATGTGTGTGTGGCTTATGAGGCACAATATGACCACACATGTGGCCAAAAGGCAGCTCTTCAGAAACAGCTTTGCGTGCAGGCTAACATAATGAACTGCTCTCAGAGCTCAAGTGCTAACACTCAAGGCGTTTGCTTAGGGCTCTTGACCACGTGAGCTATACTCCCCATTTGAGAGCGTTTAGTTTACCCACATTGCACTTACAGTTTTGACTCCAGCTATCCACTTACAGGCGGTAACTGCGCTTTGGTTCGAGCGCCTTTCAAAATAGTTACAGCATGTACATCGGTTGAGAGAAAGAATAGCCCTTTTTTTCTTTCAAAGACATAATAATTACAAGCTGTGTCTCCTGGAAGACTTCAAACTTTTCTTATCTAGGGGGGGTAAGCCTTTTTACAACTGCTGCCACCAAAATATGAATCAATGGCAAAAACGGAAAAAAACACGATGGCTTTGTTGCAATATTTCTGTTACTAATTTGATGCTGTTGAATAGCTATTTGATGCTGGGAGCTTAAAAGTGAACATGCTCATGAAAGATTGTGATGCGTGTATCTTGTTACAGAGAAAATAAAAATTGTTCAAAAGAAGAGGGATCTCTTCATGGAGCATTTATTTAGCAAAAAAGCAGAACTTCCAACAAACATTTATCAATGTAAGTGCTGAAACGTTATTAAGCTTAATTTATTTATAAAAACAATTTTCTCAATGTATAAAAAGTGGCACAAAATCTTTTTTGTAGGTATGACAAGACATTTTACACTGATACAAAGTAGCTACCCTTGCTTGACTGTAGTCACTGAAATCACTACGTGCAATAAAACAACTATCTCTACTGTTATGACTAGACTACTAATTACAACTACAACAAAATGAAAAATAATTCTGTTAATGTGTACCTGTACTGAGAAACTTTGGATTCCAAACCTAACTTGTTTTCAGAGTCTTGCTTTAAAAGTCTGGTGAAAAGGGTTAAAATAATCATGAGTGAAAAAAATGTTGTCATAATAATAACAATAACAATAACAATAATAATAACAATAACAATAATAAAAACTAGGTTTTATTTGTGGAATTCGGAGAAGCAGCCGCCCCTGCAGAGGTGGACGTTGCAGATCTTGCAGCCGAACACGCTCTCGTGCCGCAGCCCCTTGTTGGTGCAGTTCCGGCAGCGCCGGGACCGCTCGGACATGCGCTCCAGCCGGTGGCCGTACTCCACCGGGGAGTCGGCGTGCCGCTTGCGGGCGGCCCGCTCCATGCCCCGGGCGCCCTGGTAGTCCCCGATCAGCTGCTGGGCCAGGCGGATGCGGAAGTGGCGCTGGGTGAACTGCTTCCCGCTGAAGCCCGGCGGCGGCGCCCCGCCACGGCTCTCCCGCAGCACGATGTAGGCGTTGACGATGCACACGTTGACGTAGAACCACAGGAAGTAGCGCCACCACTTCTTGCAGGGCCTTCCCACCTGGTAGCACTCGCGCAGCTGGTCGCTCAGGTCCACGCCGCGCATGTTCTCCTGGTAGAGGAGCAGCGGGAGCGGCCGCGGCACCCCCAGCACCGCGCCGTCCCTCTGCCGGCTGGGGCATATGCCCACGATGCCCGGCGCCGAGTTGGACGACAGGCAGCTGACCACCTTGTTGTCGCGGGTGACCGTGGCCACGATGTTGCCGCGCTGGCACTGGAAGAACTCGCCCTGCGCCAGCTTGCCCACGTTGCGCAGGCGCAGGGCCTCGGGGAAGCCGCGGCGCGTCGGGAGCGTGGTGCCGCAGGCGTACAGGCCGTCGCGGAGCAGCCGCTGCACCAGCGGCACCGAGGTGAAGAAGCTGTCCATGAAGACGTGGTGGTGCTTGCCCTCCAGCCCCTTCACCAGCCCGGTGACCACCCGGTAGCCCACCGCCCCCGTGTCCTCGCCGGGCCGGCCCACGTAGATGCTGGCCCGGTGGCAGTACCCCGACTTCGAGTCGCACAGCATCCACACCTTCAGACCCTTTTTCAGGGGCTTGGAGGGCATGTACTGCGACGGGGAGAAGCGGCCCTTCGCCGCGATGCCTCCCTCGTCCACCGTGAGGCAGCGGTTCGGCGCGTACGCCTCCCACATGGTGCCCTGCACCACGTCTAGCAGTGGGCGGATCTTGTACAGCCCGTCGTAGCCCGGCTCGCCCGGGACGGGCTCGGACTCGCGGTCACACAGATGGATGTTTTGGTTCAGTTTCTCAAAGCGCCTGGCTGTCATTGTCTTTTTAAACCCGGCATTGCCAATGAAGATATCCGTGGCCCAGTACATACCGTAATCGGGCAGCTGATTGATGCCCATGAGAATGTTCAGGCCGATGTAAGCTCGCATCTCCCTCAGGTCTGTAGGATGCCAGTGGGCGTCTACTTTCCCGCTCCTCCTTTGCCTGTAGAGGGCGTAGTTGTTTGTTTGTTCTACCATGTGTTCAAACAGAGAGTCAGGGAAGAGCAACCGGAAATAGTCACGGGTGTCAGCCTCATCCCCCAGTGCGTGCTGGGGGCCAGATATAGCGGTGAACGGTTCTATTGAAATGATTTGGTCAGGTTCGCCCCAGAAGTCTGGAGAAGTGCAGTCCTCACCTAAATCATCAAATGGGCTGAATAAATCGTTCTGCTCCTCCTCTAAATCGGAGAAATCTATATCCGAGTCGTTTGAAGTGGTTTCAGAACAGTTGTTAGCGGGAGCATAATAAGAATCCTCTGTCTCCTCCTCGTGCTTTATCCCATTGTCAGTGACTAAAATAATACTGCAGCCGCCTCCTGCGATGTAGCTGGCCGCGTCCGCAGTTTCTGCTGCCGCTACGCTTTTGAATTCATCCTCTTCCTCATCCTCCTCTAGTTCTTCCTCCTCGTCCGAGTCGGGTTTTCTGAAAGGAATCTCGAACCACTTCACGTCGGTAGAAAGATTAAGTGGCGATTCCTCACTATCGGAAGCCGAGTCCCTTTCTGTATCAGCGCTTGTTTCTAAAATAGTAAAAAGCTCCCTCCTTTTTCCTGCCGCCATGTCGGGGTTTTGAACTGTCCTTGCATGAGTCTTTTTAAAAAATTTAGGTGGGGAAATATATCCAAAGAACAAATCTTAAATTGAAAAGAATAGAAATGCACTTGTATATTCTCGGAAAACTCAGCAGTTTTTTTGCCGTGCGGTTTGTAAAGGCTGGGATCTCATTGTTTCCGCTCTCGGTTTTGGTGTGCTTTGAGGCGCAGTGTGGCCGGAGACGTCAGAAGCTGTATGCATGTCCTGCTCTGTACGGGCGTTTTGCGACTGCAGCTGGTGGGGTAGCGAGTTCGCAAAGCTGGCAGATGGCCGCTGCCGTTGTAATGTCTGTTGGTGCGGGACACCATCAAAAGCTACGCGTCTCCGATGGGACAAGGGGGGAAAGCGTGCGACATTAAATATAGGCGTTTTTGTTTCATAATGTTTGTCACGCTTCTACTTAATAGCGTTTTAGTCACGCCGATAAACAGGTCGCACAAGTTGGACGCTATACATGCATTTCCTGCACTAGTCAGCACCACAGGGAAAACCATGGACGAAGATCACTGGCATGTAAGCAGACTTTTTTTGTAGTAGCCTTATAACATGGTTTATATGCAATTGCGATTAAAAAGTCGGTCACGATGACCCCCTCCTGTTTTAATGTAACGCGTATAATGTGATAGTAAAGTTCCTGTCCGCTTCACACTAATGAATAACAGAGAAGTATTGTGTGTACCCCGCTGTTTAAATGCCAATCATTTATTTCCCCGCTCTGTGCTCTCTGTCTGTACTCAATATGAATGAATTCATACAAACATTCATCTATTAAAATGTGCACAGGGTTTGGGTGATAATTAAACGTGAAATACACTTAATGTCTTTGTGTTTTCTTTTGTGTCGTGGCCTACGTTTTGCCATAATATATATATTTAAAAAAAGGAAAACGGTCCTTCATGACTTTATGGAACATGAGAATTACAGTTCTATATTGAGAACATTACATTTTCTATTTTTTTACAGCAGACCAATCAACTCTTTAAAAGCTGACAGGCACTTCCCTCTGAAGCATCAGTGGTAGTCTGGCAGTTCAGCCCAACCTGAGGGGGGTGCTCTCCTCCACAACATGGTGGTCTGCGGTGCACGTCCCTCTTCGCACAGTCCTCCGTTGCACAAACAGCCGCGTTTGAGTGCGTCACGCTGTGCAAATTACCGCACAGGTTCGCTTAACTTTACATCATTTGGATGGGTCATCCCACTTCGTTGTGCCCAAGGCTTCAGCCCAAGGCTTCAGCCCATCCACGCAACGTAAAGATCCGCTCATCTGCGGGGTAAGGTCATAAAGCTGGACAATTGACTTTGTCCATGCATTCTGGCCTCAAACACGCAAATAACATTCATGTCAATTCCGTCCGCCAATTGAGATGGGTGGGGACGGGAGGCCGTCGCCTCTATACGCATGTAGCGCTTGAAGACCCAAGTCTCCGATTACTACGGTTTATTCAAATTATTTATTTGGCTAGCACATGCGTGCCTTGAACGGCGAGCTCACATTTAACATATCGTTAATCTGTAAAACGGAATGTATTTATCTGAAATAAGCACCCTAATTAAAGGTGGGACACAATGGAATTTAGTCTGAAAACAGTGGTGTAGTGGCCTAAGTGAGAAATGTGGTAGACTGCAGGCTCAATTCCTTGGAGCTGTGCAGTTACTGTATGCTTCAGCAGGGTACTGGTGACCTGAAGAGTAAACATCCAGCTGTGTTCATGAGTAAGGTGTAAACTGAGGTGTCTGCCATGCATAATAACAACAGCAATGATGATTGTAGTGAGGAGTCTTAGCTACAGTGCTGCCTGCGTGTGGAAGCATGGTTTCTGTTGCTCAACCACAGATCCTAATAATAATATACACCATTTAGCAGACGCTTTTACCCAAAGCGACTTACAGTAGTGAATGCATACATTTTCAGTATATGTGGCCCCAGTGGGGATTGAACCCACAACCTAAGCGTTGCCAACGCCGTGCTCTACCTACTGAGCCACAGAGAACCACAATAATACAGTAATAGACTTGCCAGATACTTAGCTCTGCGATATTAACGTTGCTCAAGTTCTGTCTACCTACCATTGAAGCCTAAACATTCAAATTTGAAGCATCTTCTGAGAATGCATTAAGGGGAGTGACCAAAACATATGGCAATGGAAGTTCTGTACTGTAATATAGCACCGGGAACTCCTCTTAACAACCGGGACCACCTGTAGTTCATAATACAGTGGACGGAAGGAGAACAGGAGTATCTTGTGACTCTAAAGAATCTGGCGGTTGTGGTTCTGGCAGTGCCCAGCGAGTCTTGAACACGCTGGGGTTTGTTTGTATCGTTGATAGCAATCAGAGCTGTCTCAGGCAGTGGCGGTGGTGTCCCAAGTCCTGGGTGGAGGGGTAGGTGTTGGAGTAGGCAACGAGACCAAGGAGAACAGTATTGCGTCATTGTGACAATGTTGCATCACTGCAGTATTGAAACTAAACGCATCGCAGAAAGAGTATACCCCCTGGTGTCCTTTACGTTCCCTTTGTTTCTAGACTAGAGAGTTGTGTTGGTTCTAGGCTGTGTTGTGATGTGCTCCAGGCTTTACTGTGCAGGTTGTGCTGTATTGGGTTGTAGGTTGCATTGTGTTGGGTTCTAGACTGTGCTGTTATCCAACTCTTTCCCTGTTTTTCTGCAGAGAGCAAGAAGTTTACAATCTCGTCGAGCTGTTTCACAAAAGGACTACACAGACTGTTTTTAGTTGCATCTTTTCCTGGTGTTTTGAAAACTTGCAATCGTCATCATTTTAGGAAAGATGTAGAATGAGAACAACAAATAGGCCTGTGTCCTGCTGCTGTGCTTGTGGATGTAGGGAAAATCATTACAGCGTTTTGAGAGCCCTGGGACTCTACGCTAAAGCCTGGAGATCCCGGCAGTGGGTGGATGTGCCCTGTTTGTGTCTGTTTGTGGGTGTGTGTGTGTGTGTGCGTGTGTGCGTGCGTGCGTGTGTGCGTGTGGGATCAATTCCATTTAAATTCAGGAAATTATTTCAATTCATGAATTGAAATGCCCATAATGTTCTTTGAGGAGTTTTCAGTGAATTGATTGAATTTCAGTTAATTTCCTGAATTGTCTGGATTTAAATGGAATTGACCCATATCTTCAGCCTCAGCTCTTATAATGCTGCCCTTTGGGTGTGAAGCCTAAAGGCTGCCACGCCCTGCAGCTGTGAGGGTGCGAGACATTGGAGTTGTATTCCAGCCGTCTGCCGGACCTAAATGGGCACAGGAGGTGAGTCAGCTACACAGCCGTAAGCCAGGATAGCAAAAAACAGGCCAAAGCCAGGTACCCACAGCCTACCAGTCGTCGTCAGTGAGAAATACACCTCTCCCCCACTAGTTACGGGCTCTCCTGTAGTACTGTTTGTGGCATGTAGGGTCTAAAAAAGTCATTAACTCTCACCTGTAGTACTGTGTGTGGCCTGTAAAATAGTCACAGGCTCTTATGTAGTACTGTGTGCGACATTTAATTGTCATCACCACTGTTTACATGTTTAATACTGATTTTATCCATGTTTTAAACTGTCTAAAAATAAATCAATAAATACAAATAAATCTACTAACCTTTTCTTTCCTGGTGTTACAGGTATGGTATACAGCTGCCAACAATGATGTCTATTGCTGCATTATTGCACTGATCTCTTCATCGCGAACAATGATTGATCATACCATGTATCAATGCACCTCTTGTAAGTCTCTCTGGATAAGAGCATCTGCTAAATGCTTAAAATATTAATGTGTGGCATGTGGGGTATAAATAGCCATTAACTCTTTCCTGTAGTACTGTGGGTGGCCTGTAGGGTGTAAAATGGTCACAGGCTCTTCTGTAGTACTGTGTGTGCCCTGTAGGGTGTAAAATAGTCACTGGCTCTCCTGTAGTACTGTGTGTGGCCTGTACGATGTAAAATAGTCACTGGCTCTCCTGTAGTACTGTGTGTGGCCAGTAGGGTGTAAACTAGTCACTGGCTCTCCTGTAGTACTGTGTGTGGCCAGTAGAGTGTAAACTAGTCACTGGCTCTCCTGTAGTACTGTGCGTGGACTGTAGGGTGTGAAATAGTCACAGGCTCTTCTGTAGTCCTGTGCGTGGCCTGTAGTTTGTGAAATAGTCGCTGGCTCTCCTGTAGTACTGTGTGTGGACTGTAGGGCGTAAGATAGTCACTGGCTTTCCTGTAGTACTGTGTGTGGACTGTGCTGTAGGGTGTAAAATAGCCACTGGCTTGTTGGCACTTCCTACTGTTGTAGTGGTAACTTAAGAGACCTGTCGGACCCGATAAGGAGAAAGAGTAGAAGTGCATGTTCGTGTGTGTGTGTGTGTGGGGGGCTGGGGGTGTCCATATCAGGATATGGGAACACATGTATGTGTGTGTGATAAATCTGTTGGCTCCTGACTCTGACTGACTCTGTGTGTAAGTGTGTTTAAGTGTGTGTGTAAGTGTGTGTGTGTGTGTGTGTGTGTGTGTGTGTGTGTGTGTGTGTGTGTGTGTGTGTGTGTGTGTAAGAAATAAAATATTCACAAAAGAAAATGGAAAAAAAGGAAATAAAAGCACGTCAGGCCGAATGCCGCGGGCGCACTATGACCCCTCTCATGGGTGTCTGAAGGGGTGGTGAGTCACGGGACGCCGCTGTGGCTGGTGGGGAGGGGTTTAATGGCCCAAACCACCACTGGGGGCAGCGGTACCACTGGTCGTTGATGGCTTTTAGAGACGATTATGGGGGCGAAGCCGTCTGAACCGCGATCAGAGGGAGTGGACTAAAACTCACGGGGAGGGAGGAGAATGGCGAACGCTATTAAACTGGCCTGTTTGCGTCTCCACAAAAACAGGCAGCTTAGAGACCAAATATAAAGCGGACTCTCTGTTACAGAACTGCAGGAGAGGCTTTGACTTAGGGAATGCAGCTGTGTAGCCTCTTGTCTCAAACACAACATTGTTTATTTGTCCTAATCGGCACATAAAGGGGCGCCTTGTGCCTTACTGAAAAACAAAAACCCAGTGAAAGTGATTGGTCGGACGTGCAGTTCCACAAACGCTCGCGTGAGCGCCATCTACTTGGTGTGGGCCGGGTGTGCGCCTCCAGTCAAGGCTTTACTTGGGTTACATTTTCGAACGCTTGTGGCGTTCTTTACAGAAAACCTAAATTGAGCTCCAATTGGTTTCAGAGGTTGAATCGTGATGCAAACTTCAAGTATTGACATCTGTTCTGTGAATGACCCCTGCTGCTCTTTTTAAAATAGAAGTCTACGGTTTTTCAATCGGGCAGGACTTAAGTCACGTTAGCCACTGAGGGGGGAGCTGCAAAAATCACATGGATCAAACACTGAGAGCAGAGACTTGGAGATGAATCGATTATGTGTGTGTGCTGCGTTTTGCTGAATGAAATCAAGATGGGGTTCAAACCAATTTTCCACCATGGAACTCCCCTTCTTGGCATTATTTGAGGAGCCAAAGAGATTTAATTACGTTCAACACAGACATGAAGAAATTAATGTAATTGCGACCCATAAAATCCGCCGTTGCCATAAAATGCAGAACACGAGTTGACACCCTCCACTAAAATATGTACGCTGTATGTTAATATATATGTGTGTAAAAAAAAGCACACGAAATAATTGTAAAACAGCGCATTTTAGTAATTGTCTGTCTCGAATACCCCTCGCCCCTTCATGGAGGGACCTCTCTCCCTCTCTCTCTCTCTCTCTCTCTCTCTCTCTCTCTCCCCCTCTCTCTCTCCCCCTCTCTCTCTCCCTCCCTCTCTCTCTCTCCCTCTCCCTCTCTCTCTCTCTCTCTCTCTCCTCTCTCTCTCTCTCTCTCTCTCCCCCTCTCTCTCTCCCTGATCACAGAAAGCCAGCCGTCTCCACGCAGCCAGGGAGTAAATCACGTGCGTCTGCACACAGATCTGAGCCGCGAGTGCCCTGTGGCTCCGCTGCTTTAAAGTATGCATCCCCAGGGAGGGTCGGTAGCAGCCCGCTGCAGTAGCCATGTTTGGGAGTCCATCCAGCGTGAGAACACACCACTCGGGGAACCTCATCCAGAGCGTTGCAAAACCTCGCCCCTTCGCTGAGATTATTCTGGAGCAGGGGACGGGCCTGCGACGCTGCCCGAGCCGGCGGGCTGAACCTGTCTGCGGAGGCTTTTAGCCCGTAAGGAAAACAGGAGAATAAATGTAAATGTTTTCCAGCAGTTTAATTTATGGTCAAGTTGCGTTCACGTGTCGGTGTCCCATCTTTGACCGCTGGCCCACTGGTTTTTGGGCAATGGACGTTCACCTCCATGAGGGACGTCCCGTGGAGGTAATGATGTTGTGAAATGAACAAAGAGTAAGGGAGGGAGGGAGTAAAGTAGCAGTCTCATCTCCTTTTTCCCCCCTTTCCGTCTGTAGATGCCGTTTGATCACAGCGCACAGTTTAAACATGCAGGTTAAACCATGCTTGAACCTGGTTATTTGGTATGTGTTGGTAAAGGGCATCAGAGCATCAGTGATGACTTTCTGAAAAATCCTCCATCTTCTCAACATCTTTGATGACAAACACTGGCCATTCCAGCATTAATTAGGGAAAATTAACTTCCAAAAAGAAAGGAACTTCTTTCCCGGGGGGCTGGTGTGAAAGTCCTAAGAATGGGATTTTAAGGCCGTATATGGTGTCACACATTTTTTTCCCTTGGCTGGTTGCCAATCTACACTTTGTGTTTTACATTATTAGCATTACCCGGCTCTGCTAACATTTGACAGGAAATCTTTTTAGCCCGGCTCTCTCTCTCTCTCTCTCTCTCTCTCTCTCTCTCTCTCTCTCTCTCTCTCTCTCCCTCTCTCTCTCTCTCTCTCTCTCTCTCTCTCTCTCTCTCTCTCTCTCTCTCTCTCTCTCTCTCTCTCTCTCTCTCTCTCTCTCTCTCTCTCTCTCTCTCTCTCTCTCTCTCTCCCCCATAACACCAGCTGTTGAATGGACGTCACTCGATATTGCAGGGGAATTCGAGGGGACACAGTGTAGCTGTACCCCACTTTATGCTGCCCCATGAGGAATTGTTCAGGAGTACAGTCTAGACTTTAGATCAGGGGCTGGCAACTTTGTTCCAGGAGGAGCAGTGTGTATGCAGGCTTTTGTTGCTACTGGTTACCCTGGCTCAATTAGCTAATTCGTTATATACACCAATGCCGGTTCACTCTTAGATAAGCCCACAGTAAAACATTTAATGTAGCGACACAAGAACATTATTTAGCTGTCATTCATGAGCTTATCAAGAAATTGAGCTAAAATGTCAGATCACATAAATGATTGAGGTAATTAGACAATTAAGAGCGGAAGTCAGCGTGAAATCCAGAAATGGATGCGGCCCTCCTTGCCCACCCCGACTTAGGTGGAGTTTGGAAGGACGGGCAACACCACCACTCCTTACCAATCAACATGCAGGCGTATACTGGAATCACTGTCCTCTCTCCCTCGCATGTTGTAAATCCCTCCCCATCTCCTCCTTTCCTACATATTGGGGTTCCTCAGGTTGAAGGATTGACCACCTGCAAGCTGCAGAATGACCACTAAATACACTGACACTGTCTCCCTCTCTACCATCTTCAGAACCTCAATTCCACATGCATTAACCCGTTCACCATTTCATTGTTTCCTTATAATAAATGTTAAATATTGTTAACTCTATTCTGGTTGCCAGGTGTTTTTTTTTCTCTTCAAAGGTGAACGTGCTGAACATGTTCTTTGGAAATACAGCATCCATCCAGCTCCTTATCGTTACAGCTGTTGTTAATATCATTTTTACCATAAATGTGGCGCGGCATGTACTCTGCCCTGGTGCGGTCTGTATCTCTTGAACTAGGCGATGTGAAAAGCCTTCTTATTGGAATGTGACCGTGAGAAGGAGCATACGCTAACAAAGCTGCTGTGTAGGACTGAGGTCCGTCATCACACTTCCTGTTGAGACTGATGGAGCCACACAAAATGGCTTCCATAATGATGTGACCTATGATGTGATGTCTATTACAGATTGTACGTGTAAAAAGTGTAAAAATTGTAAGGGCAGTGGCAATGGTTAGGGAACTGGGCTTGTAACTCTGAGGTTGCTGGTTCGATTCCCAGGTGGGGGCACTGCCATTATACCCCTGAGCAAGGTACTTAACTCAAATTGCTTCAGTAAAATATCCAGCTGTATAAATTGATTGTATGTAAAGAAATGCTCTGAATAAGAGCGTCTGCTAAATGGTTAAAAATGTAAATGTAAAATGTAAAAACATGTAGCCTGGGTAACAAGCATTCGAATGCAATAGTAACTATAGTGAGCTAGAAATCTGCATTTCAGTTGCCCACAAATGAATGAAATGAAGGCAATGCTTTCTGCTAAAAGAGTGGCAGAGATGTGGCCCATAGTTGTATGCCAACACAGGGAGGAGGGAATGAAAAAACCTTGAAAAATGACACATGACACAAAATTGTGTAAATGAAATGAAAATTGAAATGGCCAGGAATACTATACCAAAAGACAGGGCTTGTGCATTCCATACTGCGGTTTGACTCCCCAGCCGTGGGGATAATTGCTCTGGTTGCATAACCGGTTTTCAGTGACGCCATCCTTTCTCACGGGAGGGATCGTGATATGGTAATCAGTCACATGACTCATGGAAAAAAGGCCACCAGCCCAAAACAATGGAAGCAGTGATGGGAGAGTGAGTCTTCATGAGGCTCAAAGTGGGTGGAGATACTGTGTTAATACTGAGCCAATCACGCTTTAGTACATAGAGCAAGGTCTTTTGATTGGATCACAAGAGTCTGTGTTTGACAGCACAAATGGTAGCTCCTACACCTTTCCCCAGCGGCGTTCAGGGTGAGAAATATGTCCCTGCCTTGGACTGAATTGAGTGAATTGATGGGTCTGTCCATTAAATGAGAGACTCACAAGGAGCTAGGTCTGAATTTCAGTGCTTATCTGACACCCCGCTCCCCCGCCCCCACGCCCCTCCCTACCTACACCCTAACACCACCCTACCTTCATCCTTTTCCTTTTGGTAGAGCATCTGCTAAGCCTCCACAGAATGACCCCACCCACTCCCTCTGCCCCATGATAAAGCACCGCGTTTCCCAGAACCCCCCTGGAGCAGGGCCGCGTCAACCTTTCCACTAAGGTTGTTCTCTGAGTCAGTAAAAACATGCTGGGGCACTCTATCCCTTGCAATGATTGGAATGGACGGTGGAGGTTACCCCGGTAGAGGGGGGTGGAAGGGGGGTTTCTGATGGTCGGCAGGTCGGTGCGTGCAGGGAACGTTGCCCCCTGTGTTAGGCCAGAGTCCAAAGTAAGTGGGAGCAGCCTCTCTCTCTCAGACTCAGAGAGATTATGCAGGCCGCTGCAGAGCCCTGATCGGCCCATTTTATCTGCTAAAAAAGCTCGTCCTGGCCAAGAGGTGGAATTATGAGTTTTATCAACTAAATTGAACACAGCCTTGACTCTCTCTCTCACACTCTCTCTCTCCCTCCCTTACACACGCAGCCAACTCTCTCTCTCTCTCTCTCTCTCTCTCTCTCCCTCCCTCCCCCCTCCCCCACACACACAGCCAACTCCCTCTCTCTTGCTCCCACGCCCACTCAATATCCTCTCCCTCTCTCAAATTCAAATTGCTTTATTGGCATGACAAGAGACATATTGCATTGCCAAAGCACAGATACATATATAAACATAACACACAATTGAAAAAAAAGAAACAATAAAATAGCAATATACTATAACTAGTATAAGTATAACTATAACTATAACAACTATAACTATAACATCTACAACTATAACTACAACATCTACAACTATATCTATAACATCTAAATATATGTATGTATCTTTCTTTTTGCAGGGGTACTTGTTGTTCCTCTGCTTATGGCAAGCAGCTATATAGTGTGCCACTAATGCCACACACTGTTTCTGTTCCTGCAGTAGGTAAGGGAGTTGTTGTTGGCCATTTACATTTTGGAATTCTTGGAAGATTTTTGTGAATTTTGAATAGTGTTGTTCTCTTATATGTTGGTATTTCTGACAGCTTGTGAGGAAGGGCAGCTCTGTCTCCACCACTCCCTGACTGCATTGAGAGCTCAGCCTGTCCTCTCTGGGCAGCCAGGTCTGCCTGTGTTGGCCCTTTTTGGTGGTCAGGCTCTGCGATCTGAATGTCCTGGAGCTGATTATTGTCAGTAGTGTTACAGTAATAGATGTTAGTTCATTGAGCCCCAGAACCAGTTGGCTGAGGGAACTCTTCTTTATGTTCACTCTCTTGGCATTTCTTTATAATGATAAGAGTGGGGGTCGTTCATTTGTAGGTGTTTCTATCTCATTCTCAGTCTCCCTCTCTCTCCGCTCAGTCTCTCTCCCTTACAGATACACAACCTAGACTCTCCCTCTCTCCCACACTCACTCACGCAGCCAACTCCCATTCTCTCCCTTACATATCAATCTCTGTCTCACTCTCTCTCACACACATAGGCACCCAATTCTTCCCTCCTCTCTGCTCTGTATACAGGGAGAGAGTAATACCCAGTGTTTCCTGGTTCCTCTATCAAGTATCTGATCTTTAAATGAATTCGCTACAGCGCAATAATAATTAATCTCTCTGATGTACGTATATACAGTATCAATCTACTCCCCATTATTCCCCATTTTGCATTCCCCAATCATAATCATAGGCCCTCCCCTCTGCTATAATGTCCTCCGTCGATTCAGGAGGGCTTACAGTAGCGCCTGATACTAGCCAGCCAGCCACTGCTTCCTTTCACTCTGCAATTCACCAGCTGAGCTACAAAGAGCTGGCACAGGCAAGTCACAATCACCCAGTCAACCAGATGTGTCCACATTGAGCGCTGGAGTAGGGGGTACCCACCCTGCCAACTCTAACCCTCCCTCCCTGGGCAACACTGTGGCCGATTATGCTCCTGACCACAGTCAGCACTGGTAGGATTGAGGCCAGAATTCGATGCCAGAACGTGGTCTTTCAGAATTGTTTTAGAGGAAAAAAAAAGTCAACAGCCCTTTTTGGTCTCTGCTTGTGAAATATCACATGCAGGGTATCATCAGACCCTGATTTCTAACCTCTCCCACACTGACCCCTCAGGGGACTTCTTGGAGAATCCAACAAAACATTATGCCCAATCAGAGCACACAATGACCTCACCAAGCCCAATATGCACTCAATTATTTCACCTTAGGGAACTGATAAAGAGCACCTGGACCTACTGAAAAGTAACTATGATAATTAAGAGCTGTCTTCAAAGGAGACTGTCAACCCCAAATAGCTGCTGAGACAAGGGCCAGTGATAAAGAGTTGCATGAATTAGCACGTTTTTATACTGCACTGCTCTCAAGTATCACATGTGCCTCTGAAACATAGCTTTCCCCTTGAAGTGAGGATTCAGTGTCTTGCAGCTAGCATTTCGATCATCCATCGGCAATGTGGTACTGAACACTCCGTCCCAATGAATTTACCTGTACACAAGAGTCCTGATCCAAATGGTGCTCACTCATCCAGACCTCGCAGCGAATCGGTTCCCCTCAGGTGAGCTGCGACTAGACCAGCCTGATTCAATTTGGTTGTTCCAAATTGCCTGTGTCTCTCTCACGTCCCAAACTCTCACCTGGATTCATATGTTAAATTCAGCACATCAAGTGAGCAAATGTGCCTTGATTTCTGGAGAAAATGATCCAAAAGTGACCCTACACAAGTGGACCTGTATATGCAGGTTGAGGAAAATCCTTTATAATGAATGAAAGTCCTCTAAATATAGATTTTTCATGCAACCTAATAAAAAACATGTATCTTAATTTCTATATTTACAAAAATATGAACGTACTCTAGTGCTCAGCCTGTTTTATATATATATAACAGTATATATAGAGAGAAAGTCTTAGTAAATGTGTAAAATTGTTCTTTCTAATAACTGTTGGTGCAGTGTTTTGTATTCTTCCATGATGTAACAGTGCTTATGACACACAGAGATCGGTGGCTGTGTACTGTACACTCTGGCAACCATAGACTTAAAGGACACCTGGGACTGTCCTCTGAAAAAAACAATACAAGCGGTTTACCTTACAATTGCTTTTGGAGTATACGTATATCTAACTGGAAAGAAACGTTATGCTTTCTGGAGAAAAAGTCTTTTGGTATTGGAAAATGAGCCCAAGGGAAATTGTTTGGCTGGATGTGGCACCCAAAGTACAAAGATGTGTCAAAAGCTTGCGTAAGACAGATTTATGAGTGCTGTACGGCCAACAAAACCATTTTCTTGGGTTTCATTTTCTCATATAACAACTCTAGGTGCTTTTTAAGTTTATCACATTACAAAGGGCTTCCAGTTTATTGTCTTTCCCAGGGGAGATCATAAAATTGAATTCCAAATTGCATCCATGCACAGATTGCACTGTGATATAAAAAATAAACACCACTAGATGGCGCCAGTAACCAGGAGTTGGCAAGAGCACAGAAACGCTCTGATGAATGAGTGTCATTGTGCTGGGCCCGTATCTGTGGCGCAGTCCCTCGCCACAGGGAATTTCAGATACTTGGAATGGTTTGTGGAAGAGGAGCAATTTGTGGGTTTAAAAATGTCCTAAGATAAGATAGTGAAACAGTTGTTTAAATGTCACCAAAAGTGCTTTCTGAAGTAGCCTTGTCAGGGATTTGTCCTTTTAGGTCCACACTTTAGGACACCCCTCTTTACTGCAACCAAAAGCTGTGTGTGGACACAACAGAGAGGACTGAGACCTTAGATAATCCATCTAAAGGGGTGCAAATTGCATAGATAGCGCTTGAGTAGGAGTGTTTTTTCAACAATGCTGTATACCAGTGGTTCCCAAACCTCTCCTTGCGAACCCCCAGTCGGTTCATGTATTTGTTAAATTCCAGCACCATTGCCCCTGATTCAACTACAACTTAACTACTTAACAATGGTTGATTAGTTAAATCAGCTGTGCTGGTGCTTGAATTGAACAAATACATGGACTGCCTGGGAGTTCGAGTGGAGAGGGTTGGGAACCACTGCTGTATACTGCAGTTTCATCTTCAGCAAGTAATACACCAGGACAAACATAATTTAAAGGAAATTTTGTTTCTGATTTTCTCCCATTTTTCTCCAAATTTGGTAGCCAATTACACACGCTATTTTTCATGTCAATCCCCCCCTCATACTATGAGTTTGCTGCTGTAGCCCAGTGACCGGCGGTGTCGAAGGCGAAGCATTGTCTCTTCCGAGATGGCACTTGCCAAGCCGTCGACCGTAACTCCGGCACCCCAGAGCCACTCCTGTGAACAGCAAACATCCTGTCGGCTTCCCTCCCCCCTCCCTGGGGCGGACAGCCAATTGCCGCCCCCAGTGGCACTCCCGGCCCGAGCCAACTCTGGCGCGACAGGGAATGGACCCCGGTCGCCGTGGTCAGCGTCTAACGTTGTAACCACTGGACCACGCGGGAGGCTCGACAAACATAATTTAAAACACTCCTCAGGAATAATACAAATGGCACAGTTTATGGGCTGATACACATTTATGATGTGTTTCAGTGCTTCTCAATAACTAAGTATTTTTTAGTAGGTTTGACAGATGTTTAAAGGTTGTCACAAAAAGTTTTGGTACCTGCCATTTCAAATGCTGCATCTCTACATAGAGGTTTTTCTGACGCACATCTAGACACGAGTGCTTATGAAGTGAATTGTATCACTGTCATGCCGCAGCTATTACAATGTTTTTTTATTGTGTCTAACTTGTGACAAGTGTTAATATATCACATAAGCTGCAGAATAATAATAAATCAAAGCAAACAAAGCAACCAAAAAAACATGCACCCTTAGGAGAAGGAGAAAGGGTTGTTGAGCACAGATCACAAATTCACACCATAAATTATAAACTGCAGACCCCATGGGGCTACTGGTAGGGAGATCAAATCCTGATCTGGAACAACCCACAGTGAGCCTACAGCACCACGCCCTCCTCTCTCAGCAATGACTGCAACCAATCACTCAGACAAATGCAAGGAAATGGTAAACTAATACTCCAAGTTTATAATGGCGGAAACAGAACTTTATGTGAATGTGTGAGTGTGTGTGTTTGTGTCTATGGAGTGTGTGTGTGTGCACATGTGTGAGTGAGTGTGTGTGTGTGTGTGTGTGTGTGTGTGTGTGTGTGTGTGTGTGTGTGTGAGAGAGAGTTAATATCTATGCACACACTCACACACCTATGCCAGACACATGCACATGCCAAATGCACAAATAAGTGCATACACACATACACTACCGGTCAAAAGTTTTAGAACACCCCCATTGTCCAGTTTTTACTGAAATTTAAGCAGTTCAAGTCCAGTGAATAACCTGAAATGGTACAAAGGTAAGTGGTAAACTGGCAGAGGTAAAAAAAAAAAGTTTAGGTTACCAAAAACTGAAAATTAATGTAAATGTTTTGGCAGTGAGTAGTTTCCTACACCATCAAAAGGCACTTGGAGGAAACTCTGACAGGAAGAGGTCTGGCAGACCCAAAGCCACAACAAAAAAAAAGTTTCTGAGAGGCAACAGCTTGCGTGATAGGCGGCTCACAGGACAACAGCTTCAAGCGCAGCTTAACACTGGTCGAAGTAAGGAAGTCTCAGTTTCAACTGTGAAGAGAAGACTTCGAGCTGCAGGTTTGACAGGTCGAGTGGCAGTAAGAAAGCTATTGCTAAGATGGCAAAATAAGAAAAAGAGGCTTGCCTGGGCCATGAAGCACCGCCAGTAGACTACTGAAGACTGGAAGAAGGTCTTATGGACCGATGAATCAAAATTTGAAATCTTGAAATTTGTAAAGGTTTTTGTAGGCCGTTGAGTAGGCGAAAGGATGGTTCCTCAGTGTGTGACGCCAACTGTCAAACATGGAGGAGGAAGCGTGATGGTCTGGGGCTCTTTTGCTGGATCCAGAGTCGGCGACTTGCACAGAGTGACTGTTAACCCACGTTAACCCATTACTTGTTCCCTGAAAAGGGCCTTTTTTAAAAACCTTTTTTAATGAAATTGACATTATTTTTCAGTTTTTGGTAACCTAAACTTTTTTTTTAAACATCTGGCAGTTTACCGCTTACCTTTATACCATTTCAGGTTATTCACTGGACTTGAACTGCTTAAATTTCAGTAAAAACTGGAAAATGGGGATGTTCTAAAACTTTTGACCGGTTGTGTAAACAGACACACACAAAAGAATGTACAGTATGCTCCAAAATGATTCACACCCTTGATAAAGATGAGCAAAGAAGGCTGTATAAAATAAACAATACAGGTAATGAGCTATATTGCATGCTCCAAACATGTACGCTAATACAAAAAATGTGGGAACATTTTACTTGTTTTTCTCTGAGAAATTATATTTTTATAAAATAATGCCATTTCCCCATATTTTGAGCATACAATATAGCTTGTTACCTGTATTGTTTAATTTATACAGCCTCCTTTGCTCATATTTATCAAGGCTGTGGATTTATTGGAACTCTATACATTTATATGCAATTTTGGTACTGTGTATGCAGACACACACACACATACACACAGACAAAGATGCATGTCCACAGTTGCACACACAGCCACACATACAATTGCACATGTATGCAGACACGTGCACACACACTCACATACATGCACAAACACCCACACACACACACATACACACCCATGCACATGCATATACATGCAGACACATGTGCACACACACACACACACACATACACATACTGTATGCACTTACATACAGACACACACACACACACACACCCACCCATGCATGCTGTTTCTTCGAATGCAAAGATCAAGGCATGAAATTAGTCTTGATTTGCAATGAATGTTAATTTGTGGCAGGTGTGTTGGTGGCTGAACAAGCCAATTCTTGAAGAACACTTCCTGTGCCACCTCAGGCACTGGAACATGTGGCTGATAGAGGTCTGAGTATGGGATTGGGCAGGGACTGTACCTTTTCTCTGCCCCCTTCTCGTTTCGACGGTTTGATGCCTGATGTTGTCAAACCTCAAGGCTGCTTTCCTGGCAGTGGAGCACCAGCTGTTTCTGTCTGCAGCCCTGAACTCCCAGTTCTTGGCGTCAATTCCTGGAGCGGTGAGTTGTTGTCTTTGAAGCGCTTGATGGGGCCACTTCTGTTACACTTCCCTTGACACAGCTAATTGTAGAGGACTGCTTTGGGCATCCTTGTGTCCTCCATGCATGAGACATAACCTGCCCAGTGCAATTGCCATAGTAGCAGGATGGATTCCATGCTGGGGATCTGGGCTTTCATCAGAACTACATTGTAGGTGATGTAGTCCTGCCATCGGATGTTCATGATGGAATGTAGGCAGCAGTGGTGGAAGCGCTCTAGCAGCCGAATGTATCTCCTGTACAGGACCCAGGACTCAAAGCCATACAGTAGAGTGGAGACAACCACTGCCCTGTACACCTGAATCTTTGTGGTCTGGTGAAGTGAGTGGTTCTGCTACACTCGCTTATGTAGCTGGCAAAAATAACTGTTTGCCTTACCAATTTGTTATCAATGTCTTTTGAGATGGATGCATTTTTTGATATCACACTGCCTAGGTATGTAAACTGTTCCACATCATTGAGACGGTTGTCATCAATATGTATGGGTGGTGAAATGTACACTCCGCCAGGTGGTGGGTGGAAAAGGATTCCTATCTTTCTGAGGTTGATAGTCAGTCCGAATGCATTTGCTGCCTTTGTGAAACAGTTGGCAATGATCTGCCTCCTCTGTTTGTCCTAGCAGGGTACAGTTGTCCGCAAAGAGAATTTCCACCAGGTGTTAATCTGTGGTGTTTGATCTTGCGAGCAGTAGACACAGATTGAAAAGACTGCCATCTGTGCAGTATTGGATATAAAGACCCTCTGTCAGCTCATCTTTAGCCTCCTGCAGCATGACACTGAAGAGAATGGCAAAGAGCATAGGGGAAATCCTTGCTTAACCCTATTTGCAATGGGGAATCTATCAGAGAGGCATCCATTGACTTTGACTTGACCTATCTGTCCTTCATACAGCTGCTGAAGGATTTTCAGGAACTTGGGAGGGCAGCCCAACTTAGTCAGTACTCTCCAGAGGTCACTCCTACTGACTGTGTTGAAAGATCATGTCTGCTGTTCCCCTCCCTGCTCTATAACCACATTGGCTCACTGGCAGGATGTCCTCTATGATGGTGGGTACAATTCTATCCAGTAGGACTCTGGCAAAGATTTCCCCTGCTATTGAGAAGAAGGCGATTCCACGGTAGTTAGAGGTGTCAGATTTTCCCCTTTGTTTTTGTAGAGTGACACAATAACTGCATCCTGCAGGTCTTGGGGTATCACTCCTTTTCCCCAGCACAATGTGAATAAGCCTGTCAGTCTGTCCAGAAGTGCATTTCCTCCCTGTTTGTATACTTCAGCTGGAAGCCCATCAATGCCAGGTGCCTTGTGTGTTTTTAGCTTTTTTTATGGCAGATACTACTTCTTCCAGTGTCGGGGTTTGTCGTGTTTGTTGTATTTTTTATATGGATTCCTCTTTGACAGACCGCTTGTCTCCAAACAGGCAGCTGTAGTGTTCAGACTAATGCTGCATTATGCAATCTTTGTCTGTCAGGAAGGTCGAGCCATCAAGATGATCTGTAACACCGGGAAGGAAAAGGTGCCTGGATCAGGGGTAGTGGAGTCTGAAGAGGTGGGTTTGGTAGGTTGGACCGTAGACTAATTTCAGCACTTCATAAAATGCTCTTGCGTTTCCAGTGTCTGCATACAGCTGAGCCGTTTCTGCAAGGTTAGTCCACCATTTGTTTTTGATGTCCCTCAGCTTGATTTGCAGGGTTTTGCACATAGTGTTGTATGAAATTTTTATTAGCTGGTCATTTGGGTTGGTAAGTAATCTGCTATAGCAAGTGTGCTTAGTCTGGAGAAGTGATTGGATTTCAAGGCCAATTTCATAAAAACTCTTTATGTTTTTCCTTGTTGAGAAGCTAACTATTTCTGCAGTTGTTTCTTGAAGGGCAGTTTTCAGCTCTTTCCACTGCTCCTCAGGGTCTTCATGAGGTTTGTCTGGGCCTTGAGCTTTACCAAGTCTGGCCTCAAGCTTGAGCTGGAATTCTTCCCTATGCAGACAGAGCTTCTCAACATGAAGTTTTTTCGGTAGTGGGTTCTTCTTTCTGGTTGGTGGTTTGATTTTAAGAGAGACTTTAGCCCACACGAGTCTATGACAGGGATAACAATCAACAACTCTGGTATGGAGAATGTCTTTGGTGTCCTGTTGTCATACCAGGATGTAGTCCAGAAGATGCTAATGCTGTGAGTGTGGGTGACGCCAGATAGTTTTGAACCTGCTATTTTGCTGGTAGAGTGTGATTGTTATAGTGAGGTTGTGTTCTGAGCAGAGTTCCAGTAGCATATGATAATTTTCATTGCAGTTTCCTATCCCATGCTTTCCAACGACTCCCTCCCAGAGGTCATGATTTCGGCCGACTCTTGCATTGAAATCTCCCATTACAAAAAGCTTGTCTTTACAGTTGACCCCATGCATAAGAGTCCCTAGATCATTGTAGAAGGCCTCTTTGACTCCTGGATCAGCTTGCAGGGTGGGCACATACACATTGATTATGGTTGCAAATTTGTTTTCCTTTATGGGTAGGTGGACAGACATCAGGTGGTGTAGTGTCCAGTTGGGAGGTTCTGAAGTCTTTCAGTGATGGTGTTCTTAATCATAAGACCCACTCCCTAGAGGCGTTTCCTAGTTTTGTTTTTCCAGACTAAAACAGGGTGTAACCTGCCCCTGCTCAGTCAGGGATCCTTGCTCTATGAGGAAAACTTCACTTAGTGCAGCAATGTCAATGCTTAGTCTAGAGAGCTCTCTGGCCACAAGAGCAGAGTCTCTGTGTCTCTCATGTCTTTGTGGTCTGTTGCTGTCATCTGAATTCATCAGTGGTTCTCTGTAGCTCAGTTGATAGAGCACAGCGTTGGCAACGCTTAGGTTGTGGGTTCAATTCCCACTGGGACCACATATACTGAAAAATGTATGCATTCACTACTGTAAGTCGCTTTGGATAAAAGCGTCTGCTAAATGGCATATATTATTATCATTGTGCGGACATTCCAGCATGCTAGGTTTAACAGGTTTGATTTCATTTCTTTCTGACCACGATGGGTTGAGGTAAGCTTTGTTTAGGGCACCTTTTCTATCCCTCTCTCCGTCAGGAGAAAGCAGTGCTGTCTGTGAATAGAGCTACTTAGTCGCTTTGGGTGCTGCGGGATGATGTTGTTGTCTCTATCAACAACCAAACGACTAATACCACTGAGCCACCTACATCCAGGTTCAAGGCTGAAAACGGCTGTGGCAACCTCAGCACTGTAGATGTATTATTCATTGTCCTTTTCCTAGGTGTGTCACCACCCAAGGCGATTGAGCCCCACCTGCCCAGCGTGCTATTTACCCCATAGCTGGGACAGAGGTTGATGGGTGCCAGGGCGTGCCCACTTGGCATTGGGCATCACTGGGGTCCCCTGCTGGTCCGAGATCCCCTGTAGTTTAGCCTGGGAACGTAGGCTCCCAGTTACCAAATGTGTGGCCCCGCATACGTGCACTTACATGTAGACACACACACACTCATACACACTAACACATGCACTTACATGCAGACACACACACACTGACACACACTCACACACACTAACACATGCGCTTACATGCAGACACACACACACTGACACACACTCACACACACTAACACATGCACTTACATGCAGACACACACACACTGACACACACTCACTCATGTGCACTTACATGCAGACACACACACACACACACACACACACACACACACACACACACACTCACACATGTACTTACATGCTGACACATACACACACTCTCACACGCTCGTATTGGAGGTTGGCGGTGTGTCCATGTGTTTCTTGTTAGGGGCCAGGCTGCCTGGCCTGGTCAGTATGGCTCAGGCCAGAGGCTGGACTCAGTCCAGCATGGCTGGTTCTGCTGGTTCTGGAGTGATGCAGGCCCAAATGGTGACTAATCCCATCGTCAGGGTAACCTGGCTTTATTTGGTTTCCCACTATATAATTTCCATGTTTCCTGCTAGCCATTTTTCATCTTGTGTCAGTATTTTATGGCAAGTGCTGAACTATTCAGTTCTCAGGCGCTAGTCCGTCACACTAACTATCTTTATTTTGAATGTCAAGATATTGATGCAAGGTCATACACTTTGTAAATCAGAGATAATGCTGGTGGTGCAGTCTTTTTCAAAAGCAATTTCAGTAGACTTCAGAGTGTAAATATGCACATTTTTTGTGAAGACAAAAGGCATCAAATACATTTACAACTTATCAACCTTAGTTTGAAAATGAAGCTCTTCGAAGCTCTGGGTTCATCACTCAGTCGCACTCATAAATGTGACGGAACAACCTTCAATATTATCAGCCCACATAAAGGATAGACATTTTTGCGATGCGATTTTATGTCAAATATCTATCTTCTGTTTGTTATGTAACCTTTTGATCTTAATCAGACACTAAGGATGACAGATGGTTCTTTGCTGTGTAAGTATACTGCATGGCTCCATGCTTTTACATTTTAATCCTTGCTTCAGTTCCATTATTAATATTCCACAATGGTGAATGCAAGCTCGACTGTAAACAATAATGTTCATGCAGTGATTTTACCAAATAAATATTAAACGGTTCTAATTAAAACAAAAATGATATGAACTTTAATATGAAGCTGCACAATAGAAATCAAATTATTCTTATTTTTTTTTACATAAGTCATTCAAGAGACAAAACATCTGTTCATATTTGCATAAGAAAGCAGTCTTTATACTAATGGGTTGGGACGTGACACCTGTCTACTACAGGTACCTTCCAAAATGAAGGAACCACTTGAGTAAATTTAATTAATTTACTTAAATTATGTAAACTTAAATTATGTAAACCATATGTCATGACTGTCTCAGTCACCAAATGTCAACCCAATTGAATGCTTACCGGAGCGATGAATGAGAGCGTTTTCCACCACCATCAACAAAACAGCAAATTACGGAATTTCTCATGGACGAATGGTGTTGCATCCATCCAATAGAGTTCCAGACACATGTAGAATCTATGCCATGGTGCATTGAAGCTGGTCTGGTGGCTTGTGGTGGTCCAATGTCCTATAAAGGCACTTTATGTTGGTGTTTCCTTTATTTTGGCAGTATGTCTCAGCATGAGATATTCTCATAGTCATTTCAGAATGGTGCAGTAGTGGATCCAGGAAGATAGCTTCAATGTATGTATGGCTAACATCCACCGTCCACATCAGTGCCAAGGTGCTGGTCCCTGGCATTGCTTCATCTCTGTGGGATATTATAAAGTCTTATTTCACTCAAAAGTAAACATGGTCTAATGAAAAGAAAAACACAGAAAGATTATGGGAAATTAAAACTGCATTAGAGATGTCTGTGCATCTCCTAGAATTTGGCCGGTTGCGAGCTGCTTTGGACACGATCCCCCTTATTCTTGTTGCTCAAAAATAACAAGTTCCATGGCACAGAATCAAACAGGCCAGGCGAAGACAGGAGAAGAGCGGAATAGGGAGAGGATAAAGTAACTTCATAACCCTTCTTCTACATTCTTACCTGTGATTTAGAAGATGGAGACCAGTTGCTTCAGAAAGTTAAGCGTGAGAAAGAAGGACACCAATATACCTTGTAATTTCAGGGGTAGTGTAGCAAGACCAGACTGGTATCTTGGAAAGTAAGGGATGCCAGTAAATTTTTTTATAAAGTCTTCCCCATTGATAATCGAGCGGTATGATTTTCAAAGCAATTTTAGCACAGTACAGACAAGGCAAGATGTTTCTTACTCTTCTTGACTTCCAAATATAAAGGAAATACTTTTATTATACAATTGATTACTCTGAAGAAGCCCTATTCTAGGGTGACTTGTACATGGTTTTATATAATAACACACATGCCATTTAGCAGCTGCTTTTATCCAAAGCGACAGTAGTGAATGTATACATTTTTCAGTGTATGTGGTCCCAACGGGAATCGAACCCACAACCTGTGTTGTTAGCTTCGTGCTCTACCTACTGAGCCACGCAGAACCACAATTATATGATGTGTGTTCATGCCTCTGGATATCTACCCAAGCAATTTAGGCATAGTACCTTTGTCAAATATACAACAGAAAGATGCATAAACCTGCAATCGTGTTCTTTGAAGTCCCGGTTGATAACCAATAAACCACAATGTTAACACAGAAGGGACAAGACTTGAATTTGTGTAGATGGGGGCTTCCCAAACTCAGTCCTGGGGCCCCTCATGTATGCTGTTGTGTCAAGCTTTTCATGTTCTTAATTAGACACTTTCAATGTCTATGGAGGGATAATTTACCCTCTTAATTATGTCAGAAATATCTGTGCATGCCATGAAGAATGATTGTACCGCATTCACATCCCAGGACTTTTAATCTGTCAGATTATTTCTCAGAGAAATAATGCATTTATTATCTGGAATGTGCTATATGGCAAATTATTCCTTTAGAAGGAGGTTACATTTTGGAATTGTTAAAAATTTTAACACATTTTCAACTACCTTAACTGATCAATAATTGGTTGTAACAAAAACCAGCATACATGGAAATGTTGGGTAGAAATGTATATTTTCTGTATTAAATTTCTATATTAAAGCTGAATATCACTTTTATAAATTGTTAGATCATCAAATATGATCTGTCGCATCACAACAGAGCTGCTTCTCCATTTGCAGAATATCATTTTGGCAATGAGGTCAGTCATGAAATCATTCGTTCTATGTTTCAAGAATATTCAAATGGATTCTTCAATATTCCTTTTGTATTTAATTTCTGGAATGGACACAAAAGACAGCGGGTAACTGAGGCACAGGTAGTATCTAAGTGGAAGCAAGGAAGCAACACTCTATGACATAATTGGGTGGATGTGAAAACACAGGTCAGTTGCTGTACTAGTGTTTTCCAGTGTTGCGTTTGTATTTTTAATCCAGTGTATCTGAGACTCTGTCGATGTGACAAAACACTGATGCACCGCAATGTCTGGAGGGCTGCAAACGTCACGCGGCTTTTCCGTGCAGATTCAACCGAAAGTGATTGTGTCATTGCCATGGCAACCAGATAAACACACCGACAACACACGTAACGGTAACTGATCTATGAGCTGTCCTGGCTTTTACCAATCCATACTTTGGCCTGTTGCCGTTGGCAACATTGCACCTCATTCCTTGGGCCCTGCATTGAAAGTGGACTTTTTCCAGGAGATGATGGCATTTGCCTGGCGTATTCACATATATCTCTTTATACAGTGATTTATTTTCCACTGGACTACTGGCTTGAAGCACTCACAATTAAACATGCTTTATGAATACTGGGTAGGGTAGGCTATATCTGTTTTCTATTTCTGTATGGCTGTTTTTGTTTTCAATTTGATTGTTTGTTTACAACAAGGTTCTATATGTCCTTTAGGAAGCATTGCGCATAAAATGAAATGTAAAATATATTTATAGTAGACTAAATGTGTAGACTACTAACTCATAACATCACTTGATAAAGAACTGTTGTACTGGTGGCCACAGGATGTACTTAAAACCGGTGGGCCCAGAATTAAATACAAAAGTTAAAAAAAAAAGAATGTCCCAGAAGCTCTGCTGTATAATCCACAGCGCTGAGCTCCTAATCTCAAATCAGGAAAAAAATGACATGACATCAGACAGCATGAGCATTTTGGGGAGCCTACCCCCCATCAATAGTTATTCTCCTTGACATGGCCATATTGGCTTTTCACCCCTTTGCTGACTCACAGCTGAACAGTGAGTCAATTCACTTGTGGGAGAGTGAGTCACAACTTGTGTCCCCACAATGTGCCTTTAGATGTAGCCTAAACAGTTCTAAAGCTTAAAGTGTTTGTGTCCGACATCTGGGTTGTATCACTGGTCCCAGGGACGGACGATTGGGTGAATGATGTTTGACTGTGTGTGTTCAAGCAGAGCTGGCTGGTTTCCACACAGCACTGTTCATCTTGGCCAGTGCCTCTAGCTAGCAACAAAGAAAAAGCCATATCAGGGTGATATCATCTTTATGTTGTTACATTATGCACTGGCATTATAAGAAGGGAGTCTGGTTGGAGACTAAAAATATAGTTTTTCCCATGGATGGATATTCCCTAACCCCTGGATGGAATCCTCCCCTGCACATGTCCCATGCTACATTAATCCACAAGTTAATCTTAAACATGGGGAAATAAAACTATTCCATAAACCTAACCCAGATTTTGAACCTTCACAGATCAGTAGGCCCATACACAGCTGCAGAGATTTTTTTCCAACTACCCAATACCTGTGCCCAACCCCAGCTCCAACTATAAACCTAAAGCTTACCCCAGCCTGAACGTGTTCTCGCCCTGTTCATTAAATGTGCTTAGAGCTGAAAGGCTCAGGGTGCTCCAGCTCTCTGAATTCTTCGGGGTAGTCTTTTTTGAAGTTACTTGGGTACGAATTCCCCCCAACCCAAACCCCTAATGCCAACCATATTTGCCAACACCAGACAGTTGCAAAAGGGACATCATGTCTGTGGACAGGATGCCTTGAATGATGTTGCCTTTCTGCACATAGTATGTATCTGTGGTGTGTGCAGAGCCTTGTCCAGCACATCCAAGCCTTAACAAGGTTTGGATTCACTCCAGATTAATAAAAACACGCTCCATTGAATTTTCGCCATTGGCAGAAGGTTCGAGGGCCTCATTTGTGGTAAATATCCATCACAATTCAACCAATTAGCTGTGATTTCTGTCCTTCATGATTATGGGCATGTGTTTTTCACCACCTCTCTCAAGAAGCTGCAGTTCCTTTATGATCCTCAAGGCGCTGCTGTAGGCACTCTATTTTCAGTAATTAGTAGCAATTACTCAAATGAACATGACCAATTATACAATTAAGTGCCAATATAAATGTTAGCGCAAGGGCGCAAGTCTACAAATTGACTTGTTTCAGAGGGGAGTTTATCTGAAAATGAATTCAACACCAAAATATAAAATAGTGTGCTCCCTTAACTGAATTTTTTAAATCAAGGCAATAACAATTTTGTTATTTTATTTTTATTTTGCCTTTAGGCTGTCAAAAAATAGTTTTTATATGTTATTTATTTGCATTTAAAAAAATATCTGCCTCAACATATCAACATTTAACAACATCACCATCAACATTTCAACATATCAGTTTCTTTACTCAAGATCGGGCATGATACATCCTACAAAAGTGTCAACAGACATATTTTCACAATTGAGAGCAGTAGCCTACTTACAAATCAATCAGTATGATTACTTGTGGGTGTGTGCAGCACCAACTGCTGACTAGTGTACTACACTGCAATACGCACCTCAGATGTGGTAACTGAATGATTACTTGAGATCGTAATGTGTTGATTGCTTAACAAGTAGCTTCAGAAAGTCGTCCATTGACCTCTTGGTGTTGGAGGATGGAACTGCAGGTTCCTGACAGAAGTGGTCTCACCCTCATTCGTGATATATGAACCTTTTTGGTTTTCAGAATCGATTAATGACCGCAAACCAAAAACATTATTTTCAACCTTCAAGAAAAAATAGAGGACAAAAACTTGTCCTAGGCAAAAAGGAACTGTGACAGTATTTTCATATTCTGTTATCAGTAACATTGCCCAAGTAATAATCTTGTATGGAGAAAATACTGCGAAATGATAAATGATTGCTAAGCATGTGGTTACACGTCCAAGAAATGTAATTATTTGAATACGAAACTAAATTGTGAAATTTTCCCTGTAATTTTTAAATATAAAAAATATATAATAGTTTATTCATGAAAATTATTTTGTCTGTGTGGCCCTGCCATATTGCCAAAGGAACATTTCCCCTACTAATTTAAGACACAGCTAGTCAAGTTATCTCACACATTTTTTGTATGTGAAATTATTCAGCTATAGTATGGCATGGATTCATTCAACATTTGTCCTTAATTTGTCTTACAAATAAATACAAGCATTAGTGTTTTCTGTGGTTCTTCACACAGTTCGGCAAGTTCTCTTCCTCTGATCGCTATACCCGCCAAATGGTATTTGTGTAGAAAATAAAGTTCCATATATTTGTGAGTCAGAATTACAGACAAATGGTGATTGAATCCAGACCTATGCCATTTATTATACCAAACACAAGCTATTGCACATACAGCAATACAGGGTTGGGGGAAAGGGGACTATGTGCTGATTTGTATTAGCGTAATTCACTGGAAAACTTTCATTTAGCTTGAACAACCACATCACAGCACCAATGATGCTAGTAAACAAATAAGAAACATGGAGTGTGTCTGGTTTCAGTGCATATCTCAAACATGTGTAGATGATTTACATCTTTCAAGAACATGGGGAAATTTAATTTAATAATTTAAATCATGACTAAAACGTGACATATTAGCTATACTCCCAGATGTCTGCTGTTTTTATTGTGACTGAGCCATGCTTTTTCCACTTATTCCAACGTGAATCATTATGTTTATAAATTCAGCGAGTCTGTTTGTGACGGAGTGCCCTAAACTAAATGAATTACAGTTTACAAGTTGCCTGTAATTATGTTGCACTGTTATTATGCTTGCATGGAAATGCCTAAATTAAATTCCCACATTAGTCCTAGTCCATGAAATTACATAAAGGCATTGAATAATCTCCAGTAACTGAATCACTCTTTGTTCACTCTTTGAAATCATAATTTTCAGAATGGTGCAAAATGGCAAAATAATTCAATTATTATTGATTTAGTTATTCAAATTTGTATTGTTTTTGGTAATTGACACCACAATGGCCACTCTTATTTCTTAAAGGAAAAAATATAGAATAAGGGAAAACTCCCTATCTTCTTTCCTGGTTCAGAAAAGTTCCAGTCTTTATTTAAATAGGTACTGACAGTGAAATACATGCAGGCAATACACATGGAATGATTTTCACCAGCTTTGGCACTACTAATGCAATATGTTTGGTGAGCCAGTATTGCATCAACACAGAATCCATTCTGTGTCAGAATCAGGCTCAAACCTGGCTTTACTCAGTCAAAGAAGCTCAGATGTGGAGCTTTGCTGAATACAATAGCAGCTCTCAGACCCAGATCATGGAGATGTTTCTTTCTTGTTGCCATTGGTGAGGGTTTTTGCAGCCAGGCAATTTTTTGATTGTCTTTAGTTCAAGATGGGCTTTTCTATTTGAACTGAAGCATGCCATTTTGCAACTCCTATTGCCTTATTTTGCTTCACAATTTTATGCCACTTCAGCCTTATAGTTAACTATTGTGCTCCCAGTGTATACTATGCTAGTTTATTCTGGTATGAATGTCTGTGGGCCTTGTGGTTATTTCTATAGGAAACCCTGAAAAGTGCCAAACTCTTATTAGTATGGGGCTTGCCCCACCAACCCGTAACTTTGCGGATGGCATGCCTGCCATCTGAAAAGCAACTGAAACTAGAAAGTGCTCTATAGGACAGGCCATTGACCTGGTGTGTGTTTGGTATGTCTAACTAAACACTTTCCCTGGGGTTAATTTGTTTCCCCAGAAAAGGTCTAATGAATTAGGAGTTACACTGTATACAGAGAGAATGATAAATGGAAGGGAAGAGTGGTTAAGGAGTAAATATCCTATATTTGAGTAAATATCCAGATCTATAAACAGGTAATATGTAACCTGTGGGCTCTTAGGTGCCTCTCAGGTGTGCTGTGGTATACCACAAAGCCCTGAATTTAGTCTTTACTGCACCTGTGCCTGTTGCTGGGAGTCCCTGTGGGTCAGCCAATAATTTATCACAGCATTACCCAGGGAGGAGGGGTTCAGCCACCTCACCCTGCAATAGCACCTCGTCTGGTTGTAGTAGTGCAGTCCTTCAGTGAAATAACGCACAGCTCAGCTCATCTTGGGTTTCAGAGGATATTCACGCTGGTGTGCACAGTCTTGAATTGACAGAGTGTGTTGCAGTGATGAGACGGGCAATAATATTATTGTACTTTTTGCCTGGCACCTCGTTTGTTGTGACTTCAGTTTACTTTGGAGAGTTGTTCTGTCTGTGTGAGGGTCACCAGCTTTCCTAGTGAGTGGCCAGCACTGAAAGAGTTGGCGCCAGTCCTGCGTGGCAGATCATGAGAGATTGACAGTGAGCATTTACTGATGAGTCAGTTGAAGAAGAAGCTTTAGGACCCTGTATGCTGTCCTCAGCCAGTATTTGGAATCAGTGGACACACATGGAATGTCTGGGTTAGGCGTCCGGAACTATGCATGGAATGTGGAAACAGGGTCCGCTGTCATTATACGCTTATTTAATGACAGAAGTCTCAAGTGGCCTTTGGAGTAAAAAGAGGTCCACATCCCCAACCAACTTATTGGCAACACTTATCATGCTACTTTACAAAGTCAGTTTTACTAATGTGTTTTCACTCCTAGGAATGTATCGTTAGCTAAAACAACATACAGAACGATATGTTTCCCCTTGAGGAGAGGGGTTTATTTTACAAAAGGGAAAAGTAGCACGCCGAAGTAAGTCCTGTTTGGTATTTTTGTCCGGACGTCCTGACACTGAAACAGAATTGTCCTTTGAAGCATAGCTCATAGTAAAGTACCCCCATACTAATCTCTACCCCTTAGTGCAGCTTAGATGTCACACAGCACACACAGCACACAGAGATGCTGTCTACATTTCCCAGGGACAGGTGGTGATGGGTGAGGCTGGGTGAGTAGTCCCTCCCTAACTGATACTAGCTGTGGTAATAACGGCCAATTCGCTGCTCGGTAGCCACCTCCCTCACGCAAACCGGTGGAGCTTGTTGTCCTGCCTCCCCGGAACGTGAAGTCTGACACACTAAACCCAGCCAGCATCTGGAATGGGAGAGAAAGATAGCGAAGACCCCTCAGACCCAATATCCATTTTCTGGGAAGATGGCTATGTTTTTTGTTTCAAACAGGGTGGTAGTAAAAACGATGAATTGTAACACATTAAAGTCTTGGAGTCTGGACAAATGGAACGGCCTCTAACCACAGTAAAAAGCTGTGTTTGATTAGAGGGGATTTTTTCATGGGAATGAAACCCCTGTATTTAATTAAATTATTTGAGACGAAAGAGCAATGTGACCCAATTGTTTATTTTAGTTGTTAAGATCCTGAAGGGAGGCATCCTGCCCTGTGTTGATGCTCATTAAATTAGGGGGATTTTAATACACCTCGATAGCGGGACTGGTGTGCATGGCTCATGTCACTGTTTAACTGCTGCCCTAAAGCAAAAAATCGCACAAGATGTCCATTACAGCTTATGTGGTCTTTCTCAGGTATGTATACATGGCATATATTTTCCACCACCACAGAAGCGCTTTGGACTTTATCAATAGTGACAGGACTGGCTTTTGTTTTCCTAAATGCTCACCTTTGACCTCCATGATTAAAACTTGTGCTGGGCCTCCTGGGTGATGTTTCCAGCTAAAGCACTGGTGTTTGGTGCACTTTCCATCCAGAACCTAGTCCTGATAGTTCAGGTGCTTACTGTCGCCGGAGTATAATTGGCCATAATGTTTTGCCGGAACTAGGGAGGGTTGAAGCCAGCAGGGTCATCCCAGCCTCATCGTGCAATAGCACCCTCTGTGGTCCATCAGAAACCTGCCACAAAAAGCGGATTCCTCAGCTGCGGGACTACAGAGTAAAAAGCAGTGGCGGCGTTCTGTAGGATGCTGTTGGGCAAGCGAGAAATATGTCAATTTTCGGAATCCATTAGTCTTAACAGTCAAATGCCTTGTTTAAGGTTCAGCACTGAAAACTAAAAATGGAAAATGATGTGTTAGAGCCCCTCACTTATACTACATGTAAAATATGTTTTGAGTGATATAATTTAATCATAATTAAATAGGATGCCAATTAATCAAATCAATAAAATCACCAAATAATTTAATAGGCAGAGCAATCTGGTGGATCAATATTCCTCAAAATATACAACTCACAATTCAACAAAATTAAGAGCTGGTTTATTATATCACAACACTAGGACAAAGACAAAATATTCAATGTCAAATCTACAGACGTAGGTTCAAATATTTTAATACGAAACAAATAGTAAACCCTAGACATAAAAATTACATGTAACAATCACAAAAGAAATGAAATAAAAGAAAAATATACCAAAGCAAGCTTGTCTCTCCCAAGATGCCCCCAACACACACAGACAAAGCACAGGTGTAGCAAGGCCATAAACCCCTGCTTTAATTGCTGGTGCCTGAGCCATAATTTCCAACATCAAAAATTGTAACTGTCAGGTGTAGACGCATATTCAATGTGTGCTAGAGTATGGTTTAACCTATCTCTAACCTTCTGGCTACACTCACATCACACACACACACGTACACTCACACATGAAGAGCCTGTCCTGGTACATGCTCTTGAGTTAATCTGAAATTGGTTCCTCTGTGTTTGCCTAATAGCCTTATCTGGGTTTGGCTTTGAAGTCACCTAGACCGTTGAGCCCAGAACAAGACAGAACCATAAAATCAGCCATCCTAACAATGCTCATGCTAGTTTGCGCTCACCTGTATTGACAGAGGACATTGGTGGAATGGAATGGGTTCGCAGTTGCTGGAAATTTGAAGGGAAGGGGATACAAAATAGGGGATGCAAAGATGTTTAAATAATGGTGCACAGTGCTTTGTCATGTGATGTGATGTTACGGTAGTTTTACAGGATGTATACATTCTAGAGCCTTTTTTTCGTCTCTCTCTCAACTGTAAAAACTCCAGGGTGCATAAATACTGCCACAAAATAGCACTCAGATCACATTTTTTAATATTTAACATAAAAAACATGTCAGATCCAAAGCATGTGGAGGCTGCCTTGATAGTCATTACTGAACAATATGATTTTCTCAGCCTCTAGTGGCTTGCACTATTTTTTCTCTACAGGTTTTTTGCCTCCAAGCCCAGCAGAGTTAGCTTTTGTCTGTCTAGGGGGCTGAAGACAGAAGAGGATTCTGTTTTGAAAACCACATTTGTCTGTTTGGTTTTCCAATTAGCCTCATAGCATCTTTGTTTATGAGAAAGCTGTGGTTCCTTTTAAGTGACTGCACATTCGCCAAGAATGTCACCCTGCTGCCAAAATATGCTGATCATTGACGCAAATATCGTTACAAATATAAAATTACTGTCCTGCATAGTTTATGATAGCATTGAGCGCATGTGGGAATTGCCCTAAACCTACGTGTGTTTGGTTATTCATGTGAGTCATGAATCTTCTTCTGGTTCATATTTGCAGCTTTGGAGAGACATATTGGTTATTTCAATTTCTGTTCAGTGGAAAGTATTTACAAAACACAAATATTAGTTCCTGTTTCTGCATGGAAACGTAATTGTTACTTGTCTTTTTCTAATCCTGTTTACAACTTGGAAGTGTTTTAATACAAACATTTTTTTGGCTTCATGCACATTTTTACTGTAATCTTTGTATAAAGATGTAAACGGACACAGTGGCTCTTCCTGTAGGCTTCTCTATTCAGTAGTGATCTGTCTTCCATAATCCTTGGAAACAAGACTTCCTGTTAAGATCCATTCTCCCAGTTCAGGTGGGTGGTCCAGGCAGCAGTCCTTCATCTCTGTGGTGAATCAGCTCTCAGGATCAGCTGAACACCACATTCTCAGCCACAGAAATCAGGGTCATGACTAGCCTGGCGTCAGTAGGTGTCCTGTCTTGCCATAAATGGATAATGTACAAATATGATGCCTCAAACTGAGGCATTCTTTATTTTTTGCCTGAGAAGAAACTTCATTGTGTTGGCCCCTCTGAAGAAAGGCAAATGTCTCTACATGCTTTGGGCAGCATGAGCGTTTGTGAAGGCCTGTTACCCCCAAGACCCTCCCACTCGTCAGATCCACCCCTTCCCCTTTGCTGGAGAGGTGTGGCCCACAGTTGTCTACTTGAATTGGCTTTGACCCATTCATCCGATGGTCAAACTTTGAGACATTTGACATCATCTTCTGTGAATCGGTTGAGGAATGAATATTACCTCATGTAATGTTGAATGAAGATTTGTTTTTATGGTATGGTTTTATATCTATATTCATATTTGTTCCACGTTAAATGATGTGTGGTGGGCATTGTGTTGCTAAATGACTGCCAGGGATCACCTAGCTGGGTGCTACACATCGGCAGTGGTTGAGGTGAGTTTCCTCCTTCAGTGCCCAGCGCTCTGAGATCATGAAAAGCACTATATAAATGCAATCCACTATCATATTAGTTTAAGGGTGAAGAATAAGGATGCAGGTGTATGGGGATATCCTTTGATCAGAATGAGGTCTATAAAGCAAGGCAGTGCATATTTTACCACCCCTCCTCTGCTGTGTTATTAGGACAAGTGAAGAGCTTTTATGTGCATGGAATCAGCTGTTACCAGTAAGATCTATGAGACATACATCTCTCCTTTAGTACTATAATGTGGAAAACAGACAGACTCTAAGGCAGGTATATTGGAGGAGTGGACATGCTTCAGCTGTAGTGCTGCTGAAATTGGTGTGGGTGGTGCAGGGGTGATTCAAGAGGCAAAATAGTATTTTTCTAATTGGGTTAGAAGCAGAAAATTTTTTGAAAAATAAATTAGAATGGAATCTCTCAGCAATAAGTATCAGATGGACAGGCCATCATTGGCAAATGCTAATGTAGTCTGAAAGCAGTGACTGGACTGAGATCAGTCTATGGCAATCGATTGCATGGACATACAAGTACAACCCCAAATAAGTATTCAGTAAAATATTGAATTTTCAGTGCCACATCCAGAGAGGCATATTCACAAGACAACATTGTTTTCTACGGCTCTTCCAAAAGGCCTGGAGGAAATTAATACAGATAGCATTTGCTTCCCAACATGTGGAGTGAGGGAGGGAGGTGTGGGGTTAGGGGAGATATTTGTTGTTCCTGCATGAGCAAAGTACCACGATTGTGTCAAAGTAGCATGACAACATGATCAGTACTAGGGGGACAGCTTTGGTGCGGGTGGAACAGCTGGCTGGTGGTGTGAACTCCGCAGTGTAGTAGAGGCACATGCGGGGTGTCAGGAAGCTGTAACCCACACAGTGTGTTTGTGTGACCGTTGAGGTCTTTGAGTGGAGGTGTATATGTGTGTGCATTTTGTGTGTGTGGGTGTATGCATGTGTGTGTCAGGGGGTCAATATAAAACACCCTCTTTGGTCTCGAGCATCCGCAGGGCAGCACAGCTGGTTACTTTCTCAGCTCAGGAGCAACATGCCGTGCCCGTTGTCTGAGTTTAGACCAAGGCTACGGAGATAGTCCAAACACAGTAAAATTATAACAATAACAGTCACGCAGAGGGGTTCTGCCCTTTTCTTCCATTGAAGCCTCAAAATGAGCCATTACGTTTCGTTATTTGAGGCTGGGGGTGACCCTGGATCAAGAAGGGAGACGTCACGTCGGCCCCTAGGATGTACTCACAGCATCCTGTATATTATCCGGGCCCCAGATGGTAATGACTGAAACACCAGGGGCCTATGAAAGAAGGCATCATGGGACACCAGAAGCAGCAGGGGATAGATATTGGTTGGAGTATGTAAAAAATTGGCCTTGGAGGGCCTGTCTTTGTTTTGGAATGTTGCCGGTTGCACATATGAAGGGGTGGTTTAGTGTACTACAGCCAACACCTCTTAGTCCACCTGAATCAGCTCCAGCTGAATCCCTCATACCCCACCAGAGGCCCAAAAACTCCTTCCTGCTGCACAGACCTGCAGCTGCCAACAAGAGCTGTTATCAGTTGTGAGAATAAACCTATTGTCTATTTCTTTCCGCTGTACGGTCAATGACTAATACCACTTCTTGGGCACAATATTTAAAGACTGGGCCTTTCTTTTGCAGTTTGTTTTGCTTTAATTGTGTACAGGAAAAACAAGGAACAGATGTGTTCTCCCAAACAAGATCTGCTAATAATGGCATCATGTGATCATATTCTCATTTGGAATGGGAACACAGCCACAATTTCTCATTTTATGACTGTCACTGGTTGTCTCATTAACTCAAATCAAATATCACAGACGTACTCTGCAATTATTGACCCATGATAATTGCCTGTCACTGGCATATTTCCTTCAAATTCTACAATGCTCAATACTGATCAACATGTAGATCACATAAACAGGACCTGTCAATGCATTCTGTTCAGCTTTATGGTATTATGATTTACAAATGTACAATCCAGTTGCATTTGAATTCAGCAAAATTCTTATATTTGCTGGAAACACCCCTCCCCCAGAAAAACCCCAAGAGGTCAGCATCGTAAAAGAATACTGCAGATCTCAAGCGGAAGGGACAAGTATTTTATATGAGCCCCAGACAACTGTACAGTAAGGCTTTGAAATGTTTTGAAATGTACAGTAAGGCTCAGGTTTTAGTTTTGCAGGGGTGGGAAACTGACACACAATGCCACTTTCAGAAAGTAAAATGAAAACTGTGAACACACATTCATATGAATCTGCCACCGCATTTGGACTCAGAGATTGAAGATACGCTGTTTGTTTGCATTTGTCATCTGGTCTTTGAGAAAAAAGAAAGGCAGCGTAAACCATATGACGTCCCAGAGGGTCTTCTTATTTGCGTTTTATGTGGAAAACTTGTGGTTTTACAGGGTTTGTGCGAGACATGGATGGAATTTCATTAAGCCATAAAGAGTAGACATTCAGTTATTGTGGTTAGAGTATCGATATTCAACGTATTCAACAGCTCAACCACGACTTGGCCACATCCTGCTAATCCTCGGGGACTACTGTCTTTTTCCTTGCTCCCCCAGGTGAGGAATACTGGAACAAGAAACATGGATCCCTGCTGGGATTCTTATGAACCCCTGTCACCCTGAACCCCCGTCACCCTGTCTGTACAGTCTATACAGTCTGTACAGTCTGTACAGATTCAAATCTATAGACAATTCTAAGACATGTAAATGGCTTTTAGTATGATGAAACAAATATCTTGCGGAAATAAAAGAACTTTCTAAATATTCAGTAAACGTAGAATTGATTGAAGGTGTTCAAGGACTGATATTGAAATCATCTGAATTTATGAAAGAAGAAGACAACCTTTATACTCTTAGATAGAAAACATTTGGTTGGCATCTGTGGTTGGTAGCAGAGCTGCTTCTGCTCATTGAAGAGGAAGCTACAGTCTGTGTTCATTTCACCGAGCCTTTTAGATCTGAAACATTTCAAACTCCACTCCCTGAGGAGGAACACATCACTAGATGAGTGGGCTAGAGGACTAAAACCTATTTCTCAGGTGAAGGGAGGAGTGTTGGAGACTTAACAAATTCAGCCCACAGCTAAGGTCAGCTTTAGGATGTGGGTGGGGGGGCAAAATGCAACACAAATAAACAGTTATATATTTTTTAAACAGGCATATTGCTGGGAGATCAGTGGTTTCCAGACACTGCCACTGTGTATTAACCTCTCTCCCACATGCATTTATTCTCAGGTCCCGAATTGAACTGAGCTATACAAATACTGGGTGTCAGAAAGTCCCCTATCAGGCATGGCTAAATTACCCAGGGACCAGGTATTACCATATAGTTCTGGGGGTATAGTATAATCCTTATTTATAGGTTTGTTTTTCCCCATCTAATGGAGAAGGAGGGGGTGGGGGCTGAGGATGGCTATAATAAACATCTCTATTTCCTACCACAGAGCTTTGATGTGGGTGACTGTGAATCTTTCCTCATGTTTTCATATAAATTAATAAAAAAGAAAGGAAACATCTGGGTGCACAGCATAGGGATAGCAGAAGAGAAGGTCTAGATCCATCCCAGAACTTCCCAAAAGTTTCTAATTCTGATTGGCCAGTTTCCTTGGCCATCTGATTGTTGTTTAAATGCCCTTCTGTTGTTATTGCACATATCATAAAGGTATTTGTTTAGATGGATACACTAATTAATTTTTAAAAATGCCAATTAATTAATTGATCAATGAATCCACACAATAATATTGTTTTGTGACTTACATTCAGGGAGGTTTGAGTGCGCAGAATTGGCTCACGGTAGGAAAAGGTTAAGTCTCTCTCATGATACTTGATACAGTAAACTTCCTTTCATTTTGATCAGTATCAAAGACATATTATACAGCACAAGTCTGGAGCACAAAGTATACAGATGTCTCAAGTCGAAACCAATACACCACTTGGAAGGCATACAGATTTAGCTTTTTATTCAGGGAAACCTAAGACGGTGTAACGTCGTTAGTTAAACTCTAATCTGAATTAATTTGAAAAACAATTTCCACATAGATAGACTGAGGCATGAAGTGATTGTGACTTCCACAGAAATATGATGCTACAGCATGTGGCAGTGCTATATTTATATATATTATATCTACTCAAGGGGTCTACATGACCTTTAAACTTCATCATAGCAGACACTCATACACACATCACTCGGCAGGTTGTTTTTAAGGAAATCCTGTTGATTGCTGTGACTTCCATCATTCATAAATATTGAAAATACAGGAAATTAGGGAACCCAGGAGTTTTTTAGGATTGACAGAATGACCTCATGGTGAGCACAATGCCCCTTGGTATTACAGCACAGAAGGTAAGAGTTCACGGCACTCCCCCTTCCCCATCCCCAGAGGGCAGATACGGATCCCCACACCTCCACATTCCACGCAATCAAGGGCTCCCTTCTCTTCTCTCCTCCTCACCTCTGTAGCATTTCTTCAGGACAGGAATTAGATAACGACAAGGCAAAGCCATGCAAAAGACACACATAAGAGCACCTGTAGACTGAAAAAAGTTATAAAGTATAATCATATCCCTCACTGCATCACAGTTCATTGGGGTATGGTGAGTTGGTGGCACCAGGGTGGGAACAGGGTAGCTAGCCAGCTAGCATTGGCTTTGCTGCAGAGAGAAAGCCCGCCTATCTCAGAGGATTGGCTGCCCATAGAGAAAGTTGTAAGGTAGCACGGTAGCAAGCTCACTGGCTCCATTAAAAAAAATTTCTGTGTGTTTCACTTCATGTTAAAATTTTGGTCTGTGGGGCCCCTAAAGCTAATATGAGACTCAAGACATCTGCAACATTGGATGTCAACTTAAGTGAACCAGTACCTACAGTAATGCAAACAAACTATGCCAACAGAGCCAGTCTACCTTGTGGGGTGAGTTACTTTCCAGTCACAGTGCGGTACAATAAATTATCAATGCACAACGCCACGCATTTCAAAATGCCTTTTTAACAGGTCATTTCTCTTCAAACACGAAAATATATCTATCAACTGAGCCGGCCTTGTGTGTCAAGGATTACCGTTAACAGAAGAGAAGAAAAGAGGTGCTACGATCACTTTTTCCCTTATGTGGCATAAACAATGAAAGTACACCAACATGCAGCTCCTAATTCAAAGGCTACTCCCATAGGTATAGCTAGGACCCGTAGTCCATAAACACAGCAAGAAAGAGGCCCTCTTCCCTCACTGCTCTTTGAGATGTCAACAGGCTATTGAGTGTGAGGGAATTACAGGCCTGTATGGGAAGCGATGGCTTGAGTCATGTCTGAACAGCCCAGGAACAGTGCTGCTTTTGTGTTACAGTAAGGGCGTACAGCACAGGAAGATATGCTACGTATAACACTCTACCAAAACAAATATGGTAAATCAGGGAGTTTGACATTTTAATGATCCAAAATGTCAGTTTTCAATTATTTTAAATGAGCCCTGGGCCTCGTCCAGCCAGATTTGCTGACCTCCTGAATAATACAATAACACTTTGTAAACTGGTATCACCAGGCTGTTACATTCTGCTCCCAGTCCCTGATTTGAGTTTCAAGAAATACAGATGTGATTGTGTTCAAACTCAATCTTAAAAGGATTAGCAACTTGTTTTTTAATGCCCTCTTTGCATGTATAAAACTTGCCTCAAGGATTGTTTTGGAAGCTGTGATTGTGTTTTTTGACTAGATGGACAAAACAGATCCTGTGGATTCCACATGGCCAGATATTTGCGTAAACAAAACACAGTGATGTCACAAGCGACAGAACAGCTCAATAAATTTCCGCCCCACGTACAAAGTCATTTTTTCCAGGGAATACCCACTTATAAATCTTTATCATCTTCCATAACAACCACACCCATAACCGCATGCCGTATGTTTTACAGAGGGAATTCCTTGGTTTCCGTCTGAATCAGTGTTTGTTGTTGTGTAATAAGAATTGAGAGAGATTTAGTGCTAAGGAATTAATTAGTGGAATGAACCTCATCCTGAGATGAGTTTGTTTGCCGGGTCGACAGCAAGTCGGTCTGGAAGGCACAATGGATTGTTGTACAACATTGATTCCCGGGGTATCCAGGGAAATATGCAGGGGTATCCAGAGCGGTTTTAGAAAACCTGAGAACTGGGCCTCCCACATGGTCCAGTGGTTCAGCCCGATCGGGAATTTGGCTGTCCGCCTGAGGGGGAGGGAGAGCGCACGACAGGTTAATGAGCCGTGGAAGACGAAAGAAGGCGGGGAGGTCCAGGAATACGAATCTCGCTTCCGGACCGTGAGGGTGGGGAATTGAAAATTGTGCCTAAATTGGGAGAGTGAGAACTGGCCTCAGGTCCAGTGGTTACAATGGGCCACACTGGGGCGCCCGCTTCCCCATTGTGCCAGAGTTGGCTCTGCCCCAGGATTGGCTGTCTGCCCCAGGGAGGGGGGAGGGAAGCCAACAGGACGTTCGCTCTGTAGGAGTGGCTCTGTAGTACCAGGTTGTGATGGACGGCCTGGTGATTGACGTCTCGGAGGAGACGTTACTTCGCCTTCGTCACTACCGGTCGCAGGGCTACAGCAGCGAACTCGCATTGCAAGGTGGGGATTGCAAGGGGACTATTACTATGACTCTTGTTGAGTGGGGGAGGGGACATGAGAAGAAATTGATTGCACACAGCTATCTTCATAATCATGTGACATCATTCGAGTCTGTTCCCTCTCCTACAGCTGTTAGAATATTTTACTCCATAACTGCTTATTTCATGAAAACAGTCACAAAATGAAGTAAATAATATGTTTCCCATTTATGCATGTAGCCTCTTCCCACATGTGACCTGTTTGAAAGTCTACCAGTTGGATGAGGTGGTTGGAAGGCCTACCGGCCATGCCTCTCTTTTCCCACTCTCCTTCCTCCATCCCCTCTTCCTGATTGGAATCTGAATAGCCCTGGGAGCACTCACAACCCCCCCCCACACACACATATTCTGAATGGTCTCTTCCTTCTCATTTTCTGTGAGGTAATCGCAGGTTTTCAGCACTTAAAAGTTCAGAAAAACTCAATTAATTCAGGGTGAAATCAAAGGGCAGCCAGAGGTGTAACACACAAATTAAGTTCGATTTTTTCTTGTTGCTTTTTGTTTTGCCTCAACTTTATCCTATTTTCCCTCCACGCAGCTAAGGTAATCATCCTGTTGAACAATGGAGTGGCAGAAATGAGTGCCATTAAGCCGTACGCCATGACACCTCCAGCCTCCGGGGCTGCCCTAGTTGTGTAAGAGATTGTGCAGTTGAGACACATGGACTGAAGCCCTGTGGTCACGCTTGGCCTCTTACCCATCTGTGTGAGCTGTCCTTTCTTGTGTGACCTCTGACCCCTCTTCACAGGGGAGAGCCGGGGGTGTTTATTTGTCTTGGGGAGTGAGGTCAGCATCTACACAACCAGTTGGAACGAATAATTATAATTATAATTATTATAATAATAACAATGAGTGTTTTCTGGGGCTTTTTTTGCCTGCCAATGATTTTGTCACTAGTTTATAGCAGATACAAAGATCAGCCAACACTCTGTGGGCTTGCTCCGCTGCGATGTCACGTCGGACGACCCTACGTCTGGCCGGGGGTCAAGCTTTTGAGGAATGTGCAATATGCATGAAACCCCCAAACCCGACTCTCCTGGGGTCAGTAAAGAGAGTCCCAGAGACCACAGATGCACAGCTCGACTGAAACGAGGCCTCGCCCAAAACACAACAGCATGGGCCGTGGTTATGTTCTGAATATATCTCAAAATGAATAAAAAATTGTTTTCAAAAACATTTCAAACAACAAAAAAACACAACTACAACTACAAACAACTCTTCCTTGAGTAACGATCTCATAATAAGGATCACTGCAGGACAACCATGGATGGTTCAGAAAAATTAAATCGCATAAAAACTCACAGATTGCGTTGCCACTTTCACAGCTAAACTGTGAACCACATTTTCCCAAACAGCAATAGTGTTGTGACACTAATAATTAAAAATGTGGACGGACTGGATAGATTGGGAACATTGTAACACCGCGCTGTTTTCCCCCTTCATCGCCACATTTAATCCCACCAAGAGGCCATGAACTCAAATTTCCAAAACTCCAGCTTGTTTATGACGCACCCTGATCCACAGACTAAAGCTGTGATTGGCTTAGCTGAATCATGTGTCACCACAAAACCAAAATCCCTGTTAATATGAAGATACATTAATATTTCATCTTGAATAAAGCCCACCAGAAGAAAATCATATTCTTATGTGTGCTCTTAACTCTTGTTATGGAGATCTCATACTCTGTGTTCCTTCCTGGTCTGGCAACGCACTTTCTGGCTATTGATATTCTTCCTGTGGTAGAATAAGTATGAGCACGTATGCAAGTGGGGAGTCACCCTTCAAAGCCTTCATCTTTTGGCTTTCTTCTTCCTCTTTACTTGATATTAAATCGCTCATACCTCCTGCAGTGTTTCTCAGGGATATGTTTACAAAGGTGGTCTCTTGGACATAGTCCTTGGTTAACATACGCAAAGTAACATTCGAAACACAAGTGAGATCACAAGCAATTATGTCAACCAAAGGCCAAATAATATTAGTCAGCAATTGAAAGGTCACAATAATGTTCTTTGGTCTTTGAAACTCCTCTATATTACAAGTCCCAGTAGGATAAAAACCCTGTCTTTGCCACACAGAGCGCAGTATTGTTCTCCCATACCAGACCGATCCTTGAACACTTTTCTATTGGTTCCAGGCAGCGCCACGCCCTGATCAATGAGCGCTCCAGACAGAGCCGAACGGAGTTGTTAAAACAAGCCCACGGATACGCGGTGACTCATTGGCACCCCTGTGCCGTGCTCGGAAAAGGACAGCGTTACCCCACAGAGTCGGTGCCAAACACAGCAAACCTTGTCAGCTCAGCATCTGCTTTATTGTGCAGTTTGGCCACGTTGCACAACAGAAGGGGCGATGCTGTCACATCTCCTGTTTTCAATTTGGGGAGGATAAGTATCCCCACAGAGCCCGCTCTGACGCCCTCAACGTTTTCTCTTGTGTACATCAGCCCCTCACCCTCACTTTTTTCCGGATAGGTTCTCCGCAGGGTAAAATAAATGAAGTTAATTTATGTACTCGCTCATTATGGACACAGCTGATCAATGTGCAGGATGAGCAATTTCTAACAATTAAAACCCCTGAGTGTGGACAAAACTTGGATGTGCACCAGAATGACATAGGTTCAGTTCGTTTCTAGGAGATGAGTCACAGAACAAATCCAAATTGATATATCTGCTTATGAGTAACTCTCATTACTCTCAGCTAAATAATTATACCTGTCTCTTAAAACATGTTCTATCGTTATTCTGAACTATTCTTTTTGTTAACATTATCTCACGTGCCTATTTATTTTGATAAATGTAATTAAAGTTAATGCTTAATATTTTTTTTATTGGTAGGCTATGGCAAAATGATATATGTAATGGAATGTTAAACTCTTGTGTATTACTTCCTCTATTTTACATATTTATAAACATAAGCCCTGTCATTAGATTTTTTGTCGAGTCTGCACTTTCCCCTGCCATTTTGGTATGACAATGGTGCAAAGCGTATTCTTGTGTTGGGGGGCCCCAGCACAACGGTAAAGGCACTTGCCTGGAGTGCAGGTTGTCAACTGCAGCCGGAGTTTGATCCCCAGCTGCGTAAGCCCAGCTCTGGCCGGGAGTCCCGTTCAGGAGCGCCAATCGGCTGTCCGCCCCAGACCAGGGAAGCTGGCATGAGCTCGTCGCGTATAAGAGTAGGTCTGTGTGTACTGGAGTTACGGTCGACAGCTTAGCGGGTTCCATCTCGGAGGAGGCGGTTCATCACCTTTGTCACTGCCAGTCCCAGAGCTGTGGCGGTGAGCTCATTGTACGAGGGGGACTAAGTTGGGAGGAAAATGGGAAAAAATCTGAAACCAATTTTTTTCAAAATAAATAGCTTGTGTTGCTGTGTTCCTTTTTGCTCTGATTCCAAGCAAAAACAACCATATCTCAGGTTTCACAACTTCCCAGAAGACAGACAGCTAAGTAATTAGTGGATTCGGGCAGTTAGGTGAGTAGGGCGATGAATTCAAGATTGGGAAGGGTACACATGTGTGCAGTGTTCATTTTCTCAAAGATTATATCTGTCATCTGGTGTTAATTTCAGGCCCAAGCATTTCAGACAAGCATTAGGAACCAAAGAAATAAGGAACTGGCAGTATCTTTCTGTACTGGACATCAAGTTTGCTTGGCTCCTTCATTCTACTTCATGGACTGGTGACATCTAGCCTTTCCTACCACTTGCCTGTCTACAACATTTAAAACTACACAAAAACAAACATACATGAATGCACGAAGATGCAGAAACACATTTCTGGTTGGATTGTTCTTTAATGATAAAAATCAATGCAGTTACACAAAACTGTGTAGCTAACTATATCAGCAATCTACACCAATTCAGAAATGAATGTGACACACTTTTCGCAAATTGCACAGTGGGTTTGCTTACTTGCCAGTAGCATTAAGCTGAGCTAGCTTGCTGTAGCAGTAACGTTAAACTGAGCTAGCTACTGCAGTAGGCTAGTATGTGCCTCACGGTAGGCCTGTAAAATTAAAATGTTAACTGTAGTTACAGAATGGTCGAAAGTTAATTGATAAATAAACCTTTTGTCATTTCAGCTTCACTTGGTGTATTACCTGGGGCCAGTGTTAGACTGAGTACAGACTAATGGGGAATATAACCAATAAATACAAATGTATATGCTTATTGTACTCCCAAGGTTTCTCCCTACCAAGGGAGTTTTTCCTTGCCACTGTTGCCGTTAGGCTTGCTTTTGGGGGGGTCTAGGCCTGGGTTCCCCCTCTGTTAAGCGTTTTGTGACAATTCTATTGTGAAAAGCGCTATACAAATAAACTTGATTTGATTTGATTTAAAGGGGGGAAGATGTGTTTAGTGTGTCCTGGTTACATCGGTATAGAGCACTACACCAGAGCACCATACCCGAGTCATCTGAGTACAGAGGACTATACCTGAGGTACCTGCTACTTAAAAGGATGGATAGGTAACTGAGTAGTGAGTCAATTCATAAAAGAGGGATGTTCACACATACACACGCACACGCACACACATACACACACAAACTGAGCTAATCCACAGCGATCCCCTTTGTGGATGCTTTTTTCTTGCAACATAAAGTCATTAAAGCTGAACTCTTTGAAACAAAGAGCATTCATGGGCATTTGGACAGGAGCCCCACTCCTGGCCCAGAGAGTCAAACATGAGAGACCACTTATGGTCAACACGATGCGCGGTCCAAACTGCAGGGCGGCGCTGCCAGTAACCTGCTGCCAGATACTGTGGCAGGCCCAGTGCCTGATCTCTGTTATTGGTGAATTAAAGACACTAAATCTGTTTAATGCATGATATAAATCACACTGGTGTTTGTGAATGTGGGAAGCCATGGCTGCTAATACACACTGATACCAGGAGAGGACAGAGAACACTGCACATAGTAAATTAATGGATATGTGAAATAAATCTATTACCAACAATGTAACTGTATTTTAACTCTGAGATCCCATTTTTACAGTATTTTTTTAATTTTTTACTAGCGGCCTTTTGACAGATATAAAAATGATATCCTTTACTCCAGTTGTCAGCCAGTGTAAGCGTATAAACTCTGATGTATGCTTTTTATATACAGCCAGACATATCATCTCTCCTAGAATTAAATCCCTTTGATATGAGGTGCAACATATTTCTGGCTAGCCTCCTTTCTAGTAAAGAGGCTGTGACATGAGGAACAAGGTCTGAATGCAAAAAAAGGAGAACTGTTGAGTATGATTTATGATTTATGGTGGATTCATACTATGGTAGCGGATTAAGATCCACACAGCAACACATAAGATAATATGTTACTCAGTACAGCGTACTGCTCTGAATATATGGCTGCATGTCTGGTTTTTCTCAGTGCAGGGACATTTTCATATAGTTTTGAAATAAAGCATAGACCTCCATGGAATTACACTGCTCTGCTACCATAACCGAGGCACATTGCATACTGGGAAATACATTGAGCTTACACCCCCCTCCTGCCCATATCCAAATAGGAAACACATAGATACAGCCCAAAGCAAGGACAGGAACGGAATGCAAACTCGTTGCCTCATCACTCTATCCAATCAGAGAGCCCGTGAGGGGCAGCGTCACCCCCTCAGAGAAACGAAGAGTCTCTCCATCATGTACGTGTGTCTCTGTGGTGGAGCCGTGGAGGGTCACAAGGACAGGGCATGTCCATATGGGACGTCTCCCCCGCCCTCTCCCACTGCAGGACTGTGCGCTGACAGGGCAGGCCCCAATCTAGATACTCCCCCAAATGGTGTTCCTGCAGTATAGCATCTCTGTCAGCTTATAAATTCTCCATTTCATTTATTTATTTATTTTATTTATCCAGGTAGGTCAACTGAGAGCTAATTTCTCATTTGCAGTGACGACCTGGGGAATCGTTGTGGGAGCGGGATGCCAGGGTTTGTGTAGTCAATCAGACGTAGGGGTTGATGAGGTGTCCAGATGTAGAGAGCCAGTTAGTTTTTTGGGAACATTGCGTTTGTATTGGGAAGTGTCACATATGGCATGTGTTGCGCTGCGGAATGATGTTCTGGAGCAGTCTATGGTTCCCATATTCAAATGTTTCAGAGTGGCCTCGTTAGGAATACATACTTTCACGCCTGTACATCCATGTGCTGCCATGGTCGTCATAATAATAAGCCATGTTAGTTGTGTAGACTTGGCCTGTCTGCTAGCATTGTGTCAAGCGTCACTTAAACAGGTCTGATTAGGCAGATGGTATCAGTTAAGTTCTCATTTTATGCTGTTGCGGTATTCTTCACTGAGTAGGCCATCGCACAGTATTGCACATCAACCTAAAGCACTAGTCCCTGTGCAGTGAAGCATTTTCATAATTTTCTGTTGTGTCGCCCCAGAAGGGAAGGTTTCAGTCAGCTGATTCATCGTGCAATAGCGACTCCTCTGGTCAATCGGTCGCCTGTGGGGTGGTCACCTTGCAGCTTGCTTGCGGTCAGTTTGCGGTCTACTGGCGGTCAGCTGGGCCTGAAGTGCAGCCCTCCAGCACAATGGGTACGCAGCTCAGTTGGTGGACCGCAGAGTGGATAGCTGCTGGATGCACATGCCAATGTGTGCGCAACTGAATCGACAGACAATGTTACAGTAATGGCACGAGGCTAAATTGCAAGTATGACTGGGCGTTCCAAACTGGAGAGAAGAGAAAGACATAGAGGATAAAAACAAACAACCACCCCCAAAAAAACCCTCCCAAAAAACCCACAGTTGACACTGACGTCAGTTGATGGGGAAATTGAAACCCAATAGACATTTGTGGGTTTTGCTTAGCTGTGGAACAATGTTTATTTTGCTGGCACTCCTACCCATGCTTTTCTGTCATTAAACTCAGATGAATGACATTATAAAGTCATGAAGCATCACAGTAATTTAGCTTCAGCATTATCCTTGTTTCATAAATTAGTTGAATGTCATCAGTTTAAACATGCTGAATACAAACTGCACTGTGAGAAGATACCTCCCTCGTTACAAGTTCTCACAGGCTATAGCAGTGAAATATGGTTTTAGTGATAGGCAGTATGCATTCATATGTACGTTGTTTACAATGTTAAGCATGGAAGAATGTATTAAGAAAATACGATCCAGATTGTATACCATATATTGTTATGGTTTATTGTGAGAAAACCAAGGATTTAATGTATATTGGGTCCTTGAGATATGAATGAATGAAAGAACATTGGATTTATATAGCATTTTTTCCAAGGAACTCAAAGCGCTTTACAATGATTGGGGAAACTCACCTCAACCACCTGGGTGAACGCGACAGCAGCCATAGTGCGCCAGTACAAGCTCACTACACATCAGATACACAGTGGAGAGGCGAGGGGGGAATGAATGAATTCCATGTATGTATATACACTACCAGTCAAAAGTTTTAGAACACCCCCATTTTCCAGTTGTTACTGAATTTTAAGCAATTCAAGTCCCGTGAATAACCTGAAATGGTACAAAGGTAAGCGGTAAACTGACAGAGGTTAAAAAAAAAAAAGTTTCGGTTACCAAAAACTGAAAAATTATATATTTACACGTCTATCTGAAAATATAGGTAAACACACATAAGGGAATTCACTGTGACATTTTAATGGAAATGAAACTATTGTCATCTTGGTTTTTGCTCAGCATTGATAGGTGAATGGAAGTATATACGTGCATTATGCATTTAGTATTGATATTGATATAATTTCTTAGTCTCCTTCGACAACTGTGTTGAATAATATGTTTCCTTGTTGAATAATGAATAAGTATCTCCATCCTTTAAATTATTATTTATTCACTTGGTGGATGCCCTAAACCATAATCATTTAAATATCACAGCTTAAATTGAATATATTATCACATATCACATTATCCAGCCCTATATTTACTGAAGGAACTCATATTGAGTACAGCTCAATGGTACAGCAGAAATATGGCCTGCAACTTAACTGCTTAACTGCTAATTTGCACTGTATAATTTCATGATATGTACTTAGAAACACACTTGCTAAAATGTACATCACAATTGCCTTTAAGATAATTGGCTAGGAATTGTGTGTTAGCTTCTTGTACATCATTGCAGCCAAGAAAAGAATCCTGTGAGGAACAAGTTGAATATCTATTATTTGGTTTGCACAGTTTACCAATTAGCATGGTTTACCTTCTCTCTGGCAGTACATTCTCTCACTAATACTGTAAACAACCTCCACCTGCAACACTGAAGCAGGTCTTTGGAAGATCAGATAAGGTAGCATTTGGCAGAGATGCATCTTGCAGATTTATAGATTTCTATATAAATTTGAGGAATAAGATCAATGTTGTGCCCGCCTTTCTTGCACTCCTGTGTCGTTCAGGTTCTGCACGTAAAATTAAATATTTCCGCTTCTTAAGGTCACAGTTTACACCAAGTGTTCCAAATTCAGAATTCCCCCATTAGCCAGGGAGGAGAGGGGTGAGGTCTGCATGATACTCAAATCTCACACCACCTCCACCCCCACCTACACAGGGGCTGCCATTCCTGCCACACCCTCAGTCCAGTCCTGGCAATTAAAGGGAGATCACACACATAGAGGACATTTGGCAGGTTTCTGCTTCTTCAGTCATGCATGGAAAATCATCATCAGCCTTGAAACTCAGTTATTAGTTCAAAAACTAGGGCTGTCGTGGAAAAAAAGAAGACATTATTACTTAATTGAAATTAATTTGATACTTTCAGTAAAAAAAAAGTAAATAAAGTATTGAAGAGGGGAATTGTTCGATTTTTTATTTGAACCATCCCAAATATGGTGAACCGAATCAGACCCCTATTGCCACATGTTTGTGACTGTGCCGTTGTCCCAGGCTCTGCAGTGGTAGAAACCATCTCCCCCGTGGTGGTGAAGTGGCACTGACGGGCACTGACACAGCACTCCTGTGTGGAAATCCGAGACTCCCGTCTCTTTTTCTAAAGGGGGTGAGATGCTCTCCTTCAGCCTGAGACCTGGACTTTAAAAGAAGCCGCTGATGTGTTGTGCTCACAGTTGACACTGTTCCTATGGAAGTCTCGGGCAAATGAGGTGGGAAAGCAAATCTGTTTCTTCCAGCCGCACTCCAGCAATTCACGCTTGGCCCTCAGCCTGCTGGACTCGGCCCTCCATCTCAAGTGCCTGCGTGGAGACAATTCTGTGCCTTGGAAACGTGACAGAAACTTCCAGGAACAGCAGTGGGAGAGTTCCCAGCTTAGTTTGGAGTATCTGCTCAACCTTAGCAGGCGGAGACTAAGGGGGGATTGAGGTTTATAAATTCATAAAAGGGATTAACAAAGTGAACTACCAAACTACCGCACCCATATCAGGAAGTATTTTTTTTACAAAGAGAGATGTCAATCTTGCCAGGTCAGGTAGTGGAAGCAGAAAAACTTTGGGGGCATTCAAGTTTGATGCAGTACTGGATATTCTCTGTCGGTAAATGACAAGCCTAGATGGTCCGAACAGCCTTTTCTCATCATTATGTATGCTTATGTACTTATAGATATCAAAACCCAAAGAGCACAATGTAACATATAAAATGAATTATTACGTATGGTATGTCATTTTTACACCGCACATACTGACTGCTGCAGTACTGTAGCGGGACATATGACAGACCCGCAGACAGGTAGAGAAGCAGCCCTGTCATGTTCAACATGGAGGTGTTGCCCTGATAATACCTCAGTAACCTATTGCATTCCTTTAATATGTGTTCTGTCTGTCAATCTGTCATACCTGAGGGAAAGGTTACTGTTGCAGCTGTAACAATGTGATAAACATGTATATATGCTTGCTAATGGTGGCTATCACTTTCTATTCTATTCTACTTTGGCTCCAGTGTGCTTGGCTTAAGATGCATTAAAGTGCATGGCTGGGGCTGCTGGGAGGCTCATTCTGTTAAGGCACTGTTCTCGTCTGTGGATCAGCCCCATGGTCTGCATCCTGTTAAGGCACTGTTCTAGTGTGTGGATGAGCCCCACGGTCTGCATCCTGTTAAGGCACTGTTCCCATGTGTGGATGAGCTCTACATTCTGTATCCTGTTAAGGCACTGTTCTCGTCTGTGGATGAGCCCCAAGGTCTGCGTCCTGTTAAAGCACTGTTCTAGTGTGCGGATGAGTCCCCTGGTCTGGTATCTAATCTAGAGCATGTCAGTGGCACATGATGTGTTTTCCCCAGACTTATGTCTCTGCAAGCTTAATTTGTGAACTGCAGTGTGAAAAGAAGTAGAGGCTGACATCATGTGGTTCGGAAGAGCAGCAAAGGTTGCAGCGCACCTTGAGAATATGATTGTACATTACAAATTGGGAGAAAGGGTGGAAAAGCATGAAAAAAAATGTAAGTGCACGGCCAACCAATAAAAATAAATAAATAAATTTAATAAAAGCGCATGGCCAAACTCCCCCTTTCTACTAACAAGTGACTTTAGAATACATCTGTAATTAACAATTTGCAGAACTCTATAGGCTGTCGGTGTGGAAAAGAAGAATACACTCTCAAGGAGTAATAGAAACTGCAGGCCCTTGTGAAGCCACAACCCAGTCATAGGTAGTGCATTGCCATGCCAACGCGATGGAACATCATGACTCTACTCCAATGACTATCGGCAACCATATTGGATTTTTTATGCGCTTGTTAACCTGCACAAAACTAAACAGGCACAAGAGCACTTAAAGTGAAACCAGTCATTCAGTAAATGTAAGAAAAAAAAAAAGAAAATATCACAAGATGATGGTTCCTCTGTGAAGTGGATACCCCTTTTTGATGTTAAAATCTTGATTATTTCTTTGGGAATTTGTCCCAAATAAAACTTTGATAGATTTTATGATGCAGAAAATAAGAGCTGTTGGATGTTTTTATAACTTTGGCAGTGCAGTTTATGGTTTGGCTGCCGCAGAAATCTAGAGTCTGTTGCTCACTGTCTTTGACATTCTGCGCTTCTTTCTAGAGAAAAAGACGTTTATTTTTTGGTTAGTATGGTGGTACTTTTTTTTACAAGCACAACCTGAGAAAAGGATGACAGAGGAGTTTTCTTGTGAAAACACACATCTTGAAGCAAATGATCAGTTGAGGTCAATCACTGCATTCAATTGGAGAACTTTTAAGGGCCTAGATCTCTCAGGTTGTACACCGTGAAGCCTGAAGCAGTTCTCCATGTGTGTCGACAAAGCAGAAAGAACTGTTCACCCTATGAGTTCATGTACTGAATAAAGACAAGCAAAAGGCCACAAAACCTTGATGGTCTGACACAGTATTGGTTTTGTCTAAGCATCTGACAACTGCCTGTGCCACATATGCAAACATAATTTCCATTAAGTAATCTGGGTTGATATCAAGGGTTAGACACTCCAGGTAAAAGAGGAGGCTTCAAATATCCTCAAGCTATTCACAACGTGTGTCAAGTTTATTACAGAGACTCATAAATCTTAACTCTACAAGTTTAAAGAATCTGCAGTTGCATCTACACTATAACAAGCGACAAGAGCAAGCATGAGCCAGTTGTGAGTGGAATATCTTGCGCTACACTGAACACACATTTGATGGCACTCAATGTGTAAATAATTCGATTTTAGTTTTATCAACTATCACTTAAAAATAACAAAATACAGACCCCGATATTCTACAACTGAAATGGCACCAAGCCAATTACAGCAGGCAAAAGCTCATTGTTTCTTATGTACACTATGTATCCCCCCTTACTCCATTTATAAAAATATATATATAAAAAAAAAAAAAAGACTAACCCTTTCCTTCCCAGTGTTACAGGTATGGTACGCAACTGCCTGCAATGATGTCTATCGTTGTATTACTGCACTGATATCTTGCGTGAACTATGATTGTTCCTACCATGTATTTATGCACATCTTGTAAGTCGCTCTGGATAAGAGCGTCTGCGAAATGCTTAAAATGTAAATGTAAATGCATGTAACTCCAGTCTCCAACCCTGTTGAAAAACAAAGCAAGTTATTCACAACTGACAAGACATTACATTTTTTCACAGTTATTTAGCAGAACAATAGCTCACTTGCATCTGCAGTTAACCTTTACGTGTCATATTGAAATTGATTTCATTCAGAGTGTGTGTTCCTTGGCAGTTGTTTTCTCAATAGGGGCCATGGACTACTTCCTGTTTGTGGCCTTGCTAATAACACTGCAATTAAAGCAGAGGATGTGCTAACACTGTAACAAGGTCCAACCAGGCCGGCGGATATAACCCCTGTCGTAAACACAGAAAGCCAGCTGGGACTCCAGGCCCTGGGTCCTGAAGGGGCTTTAAATACACAAACCAAGTGAACGCGTCTGTCCCCTCGCTCTAGGTCGCTCCACTGACAGTAAAGGGCCTTTTCGTGCCCTCTGGGGTTTCCGTGGTCGTAACAGGGTGCTTTTAAGACTGCATGGAGCGGTTAAAACAACTTCTTGACCCAAACCCCATATCATCTAATATCCCCCCAACACTCATACACTAAACAACATCTGTCGCCGCACTGCTGAACAAAGAGGAGCACACTGGAAAGGGAAATAATTGGTGGGCAGAGGTGAAGATGCCTCCAGAAATATCCAGTAGTGAAGGTAGGGAGAGGGGAAAGTGAGAGGAAATATACGTAGGCATGTAAAGGATGAGGCCTTTTTAAGCTTTATTATTTAAATTGGAAAAGAGAGAAATGAACCCCCTTGCCACTAACACCCAAATTACTTTATAGACTCAAGAGTGAGATTTCCTTCAAATCTCACTCTGGGCACAATGACTGGTGCCGTCTGGACTGTGCTCCTTAAAATCTAAAACATAGGGGGACTAAGAATGCTTAGCTCAGCCTGGTTGCAGTCAATAACAAGAAGAAGGGAGCAGAAGGGAGACAGGTGAGCAGCAGCACTGTGGAAAGATGTACAATAACCCCATTTTACTAGAGAGGAAGGAAGGCCTCACAGCGCTTCTATGCAGCTAATAACATTCTGCTGCTGCCGTGCTCTACACTCAGTCACATGATTAGAGCACCAGCTGGACCATGGGTCTGGTTTTGGTCATGCGGTGGTGGGGGGGTTACCAGGGACACAAAGGTGAGGCCCTGCAGTCTGTGGGGAGGATGATTTGCGGAAACGGAGCACTTTGTTTCAAACCGCACTGTATAAGGTTACAGCTTGTTCCTCTGTGAAAACCTTTAAACAGATTTTTATTTCATATTGTATGACTGGGGAGTCAGCATTGAGTCAGTAATAAATTCCAAGTCCTTCGGTCCTAAGTCCAGTCCTCTAGAGGTGCAGTAGACACAAAGAAGAGGACACACGTTCTCTGTGATGTCCACTGACAGAGACACAGAGATGAGGCAGCCATTACTGGGATTAGAATCAAATGGGGTTTGATTTGGTTGGAGCTGTCACTAAATTCAGACAAAGTAAGGTCCTTCCCAACTGAATGACATTTCAGCCAGAAGAGTAGAGTCTAGTCTTTGCTGACGTTATGCTGGAATCACAGTTTATCAAAAGTCTAAGGGCCTATGAAGTAAAGTAACTCTTAGCAGGGGCCTGCCATCTACAGATACTTTTGCAAGTCCAGTCTTGCTGCTAGTGAATACAAGAGGGCTCCAAATGCTGAATGGTTTGATGAGCATGAAAATGATGTGAAACACCAAATGATAGAATTTCTTGTGGAAGAATGGTGTTGCAACCCTCCAATAGAGTTCCAGACACTTGTATAATCTATTCCAAGGTTCATTGAAGCTGTTCTGGTGGCTCGTGGTGGCCCAACTCCCTATTAAGGCAGTTTATGTTGGTGTTTCCTTTATTTAGTCAGCTACCTGTATATACATATTCAATTTCTTTGTATACAATAGCAACACTATGTTTTGTTTATGAAAACAAATACATAAAATATAATATTACAATGTTGGTGACCGTTTTAACCTGATAATCAACCTGGGCTCCTACAAATATCAATGATTATGTTTTCTCATGCTTCCTTTCTCTGGTTTAAGAGCTTCAGGATGGTGATTACTTTGATATGCTGTAAGTTGTACATTTTGCTTATTAGTTAAATTGGTATTGAGTCATAAACATTGGTAATATGATCTTATACATGTGTACTCGTCATCGTAACATTAAACAGCAGTGTCTGAGATTTTTAACAGGAACAGAATGGTTTTGATCAATGGCAGATGTTTTGGCACTGATAACTTTGTTTATAGTCCTCCTGTTTGGGTTGGAGAAACAGGAGGACTGTTTTTGTCACATTTACACCACCTCTGTGTATAACTTGGCCCAGGCCAGGACAGGACATTTTCAATGTGGTTCCACATTCGATTTCCATTCCATGTAGCCAAAGTGGGGCAGGCTAGAAACAGCTGTTTTGATGGTGACTTTGTGGGATAAGGAATCAGGATATTTCTTCCTGTAAATGAACAGTACAGCAAAGAAAGGCCTTTACCTTTTCTATCACTGGGTGAATGTGAGAACCTCTGTATAACAGTGGAAACAGTACAGTAATCCCTAATATGTCGCCCATTACAGATCTGACATACAGGTAGTGCAAAAAAAAAGGAAACACAACAGTGTTCTAACAGTGAAGGGTTCTGGCAGTTGTGTAAAGGTGTGGGGCACATTTTCATGGCATTGTTTGGGTGCATTCATACCCTTAGAAGGCAAGGTCGATGTCAGTGGTTATTAATGGTACTGAGTGATCGTCTTCACCCCATGTTAATGCATTTCTTTCCTGCGTAGAGGGGTGTCTTTCAAGATGACAATGCCCCCGTACACAGAGCATGAGCAATGGTTTTGGGAGCGTGACACTTATGTTATCCATATGTCATGGCCTTCTCAGTCACCAGATCGGAAACTTATTGAGCACTTATAGGATATTCTGGAACAACCAGAGACAGCATTCTCCAGTTCCATCAACTAAGTGTGGTGGCCAAACACTTCTGACTTTATAGTGGTGTTTAAAAATTTTTGTTCACTATCTGTACATACAAATGCAAAATTACTTTCACAAATATTACTCAGTAGGTCAAGCCACACTTGACCTTTGAAGGGGGGTCCGGATCTCGTCCGCTAGAGTTTCCTACTCCTCCATTATTCACTGCTCTCTCTTTCTCTCACACTCTCCCCTCTGTCGATTCCAGCACGTCAAACAGACCAACCCAATTAGTGGCTGACATCGCCCTGCCCTCCATGCTCTGAGAGTGAATCCTGACCAAAAGGAGTCAGCAGCCCCAATCAACATCTGCCCCCTCCCCACTGACCCCTCCCCTGATAAATATTGATGGGAGCGGGCACAGTCCTGGGCCCAAGTCACGCCCCTCCCCCCCGTGATCTTTGAAGCTGACCTGGGATCAGTGTACAGGGTAAGGAGTGACTCTGTCGCCTGTCTAATGGGAGGAGATAACCGGCACCCAGCGGCTTATTAGCAACATTCCTTACTCTTGTTTTTTTCTCTAGCTCCTGCAGTCACATTGGAGCAGGGGGATGGGGTGAAGGTGTATGTGAGACAGGAAGTAAGGCCCACACTTACACATGCCCAAACACGTGAGCACAAACACACATACACACACACAGCAGACAGAGCAGGGTAGAGGTTGGCCAGTGATAACCTCATCTTGGGCTTGCATGACAAGAGTCCCTCCTCTGGCCATGTCTGTAAGAGCGTGCACCCTGTTCCTCTCCATCAAGATAGTTTCTGAAGGCCAGAGCCAAGATCTCATTGGGTCATGATAGATTGATTTCACATAATGCACAGATACAGGTAACTGCCAAAATAAAGTAAACACCAACATGTGTCTTAATAGGCATTGGACCACCACAAGCCACCAGAACAGCTTCAATGAGCCTTAGCATAAATTCTACAAGTGTCTGGATCTCTATTGGAGGAATGCAGCACCATTCTTCCATGAGACATTCCATCATGTGGTGTTTTGTTGATGGTGGTGGAAAACGCTGCCCCTTGTGCCGCTCCAGAATTTCCCATAAGTGCCAAATTGGGTTGAGATCTGGTGACTGAGATAGCCATGCCATATGGTTTGTATAGTTTTCAGGCTCATCAAACCATTCAGTGACCACTTGTGCCCTGTGGATGGAGGCATTGCCATCCTGGAAGAGACCACTCCTATCAATACAGAAATCCTTCACCATAGAATGAAGGTGATCACTTGAACTGAATAATGGCTTTATTGTGTATTTGTATTAGCGTGTACCTTGCCCTCTAAGGGGTTGTGTGGACCTAAACCATGCCAGGAAAATGCATGCTACACCATTACAGAGCAACCAGAACCCTTCATTCACTCAAGTGCTTCCTTTAGTTTGGCAGTTATCTGTATATAAACTGTATATATACTGTATGTTTGATATGTGTGTGTGTGTGTGTGTGTGTGGGCAAACATACATTTGCTTAGTGATTTACACACATTACATTTTATGGCAATTGCCTGTATGCCCATATTAGGACAATTTCACAGTGATTATTCTTTATGGAATAATTATTTGTAAAAATGAATAAAACTTATTAAGCAATTGTCAAATTATTATGAATCACATAAAGGTTGGCATTTTAACCTATGATATGTTATCAGTTGAAGTTATATAGAAATTATTAGCCTGATTTGATGGTTTCCTGTAAAGAGAAAAAGGCTGTAGGTGGTTTGGAACACCGCCCATGCACACCCTCACTTCCCATACCTGTCAGCTATGCGGCCCTGACAGAGTAGTTTAGAACAGAAGCCCTGAACACCCGGGAGTAGTGCCTTGGTGTGTGACTGATGGCTTCCCTGAGGCCTTCGGGAACTCCCAAGCATGTCAGATATTGCATTTGGATCGAGGCTATAACAAGGTTTTATGGCACATAGAACTGGGATTCAGGTACAGGGCTCATGATGTGGAATAGAGGAGGAAAAGACAGAACACAACATTAATTATTTGTCCAGATAGATTGTTCCTCTGCTATTAAAAGGAAATACTCAAACAACTACTCTCATGTGTAAATAGTGTGTGATTCATGACACATGTTGGCAAGAAACATGTTGGCAAGATCCAGAAAATTTAAAAAGACAAGTTCTGTCACAGCAGTAAATGCCGGCGATATAAACAGAAGCAGTTTAACGTAATATAGTGTATTAATGCAATATAATGTAATTGTATAAATTTGTTGCTTTACCTTAACGTATGTTAAATTTATGCTACATTTTTAGCAGTCTTGCAGTCAATATTAATTTGTCTTGCATGGGGGTTTCATCCCAAGGGTGTTGTTATAAACAAGTCAAAAGGAAGATGAGATAGATGAGAACGGGGTACGCATGCCTGTGATCCCTGCTGGCACCACTTACTGCAGCCAGAGCTTGGTTAAAAAATAAGACAAATAAGAAATGAACAAGTGTAGCCCAAACCACACACAGGATTACAGATTACTCAACTTTCTAGTTTATTGCTCTGGATAAACAATGGTAACTGGCTTCCAGTGGTTTGGAATCAGACACATTACTAATCTGTTTTTAATACGTGAGCAGACAAAAGTAAAATGTGAAAAAAAAGTGGCTTAATTAAATTATGTAGCTTTATGGTGTAGTAACTTTTTCATTTGAATTCCTGGTGAGCGAATGACAGACTGAGTTTCCATATCTGAGTTAAGCCAGTCATCTAAAATATAAGACGGTCTCTAACAGAGCACTATATACCATACTGTATATGATCAATTTCATTTACACATCAATGTACATACACTGTCTGTATGTATGGGAGTAATTAAACTTCACCCAGTGATATGCAGTTCTCAGTAATATCTTCTGATTTGATGAAGTCTACAACTACAAAAACAAGTTTTGATCATTTTTTATTTATTTGGAGGGGAACATTTTCCTGAGTACAAGCTAGATATAGCATCAGATGAATTAGCAGATTTACAAAAGAATGCTCCTTGGTTACATAGGAATGGCTAAGACGCACAGCCAAAGTAATGAGATGGAAAGAAAACACACAGCAAATCACATGGATACAATTTTCGTTTAAGTGTTCAGTGAAGTTATCTTCTCTTTCAAATAATAGCGATGGCTATAAAGATGTCCTTGCTGCAGGTTAAATAATTCCATTCGCTCCCCAATGCTTAGGTTGTGGGTTCAATTCCCATTGGGACCATATATACTGAGAAATGTATGCATTCAATACTGTAAGTCGCTCTGGATAAAAGCGTCTGCTAAATGGCATACTGTATGCTGTATCAGAATTTACAGTTCACAACCACCTTTCCACCTACATGCTTTTACGAGTAACATTTTGATCAGATATGTGCCCTGCTCTGGTCATTTGGATGATAGAGTTTCTCCCAGATGACTTAAAACAAAGGAAATATCCTGAAAATTTATTTGGGAGTAAGATGGAGAGGAGAAAACATATAAGTCAGATTTGAACAAACAAGGCTGTTAAGTCATTAGCAGTATCAACCAATTGTGCCCAAATTATGGTTTAACAGTTTTTCTTTTCTCTAAAAATGACATTCTTTAGAGCCCACTGCAACAAAGCTGCAAACCAGGCAGCCAGCACATTTTGTCACTGCAATACACATTAAACAGACAACTATAAAACTTTATATCAACAGCAAAAATACAGAATATATCAAAAACCATAAAACAGGCGGTATGAGTCCCAGTATTTGTGACCAATGCTACGTACACATGGTTAAGCGAAGATGACTGGGAAATATTTTTTGGTTTGGCAGTGACTATTGGGTTTTTAGTTGAGCAATCATGTACTAACGCCTTTATTGTAAAACATATTGCAACCCCCCTGTCCTCTTCTTGTTATTTTTTGACACAGGGTTGAGGAACAATGAGGGAGAATAGTGTAGAATGATCAAACTTCCCATAATGCAATTCATTATTTGGCTGTCAGCTTAGGCACTCACCTGTAATTAATAAAAAGGCCAGGTCTGTGAACATTCCTTTTCCTGTTTTTAAAGTATTAGACAGTTAGCATACACACACATATATATCAGTGGCGGGCCGTGCATTTCACACCTAGGCCTTCAGTAGTGCTCCGTCTGAATCAATCCACCCCTCAATAACTATTTTATGGCTATAAAAGCCATCTTATTGTTATGTTTTGAGTGTCTGTTCGGTTTGTTTTTGCACTTTGTTTATTTATCTTTGTTTCATTCTCGTTCTGTCATGCACTTCGGGAAATTCTATGTTTCGGTTTTTCCGTCTTCGTTTCTAATCTCGTTTTACTTCCTTCTTACTTTCTAATTACACTTTGTATATATTAGTTAGATGTATATAGTACTAACCAACTAATCTACTAACATTAGGGATTTAGATTAAGTTACTAACACTAATAATCACTAATTATCTCACGCTTCTAACTATCGCTGTCATTCTATCTCTGTACGCTTCTCACGTTCCGCTTTATTCGCACGCAGATTTCTTTATGCGTTCCTCCTCCTCCCTAAAAAAACCGAAACATAGAATTTCCCGAAGTGCATGACAAGACAAGGAGAGGAACTCGAACAGGAACAATGACAGACGTGGAACAGAACGAGAATGAAACATGACTGAAGAAAGATAAATAAACAAAGTGCAAAAACAAACCGAACAGACACCCGTTGCCGTTGCATCGAAGATAGATAACTCGTGTATCCAGAATAAATGCCTTTACTGAAGAAACAAACCCGGGGTGCACATAAAAAAATCATCAATAATAACCTCATAAAATTGCAATATTATTTTAAAAAAATAGCAACATTTTCACCAAAAATCCTTATTATTTGTACACAAAATCCATCCCCCTTTCTTTCCTCAAAAAGAGTTCAATTACTCTGTCGTACAGATTATCCGTGTGTTTCAGTTCCATCAAGAAGTCCTTTTCTATCGCCATCGAAGCTAATGCTGAAAGTCGAGCCTGCCCTTTCGTATTTCTGGCATAAGTTTTAATTCGCTTTAGGGCTGAAAATGTCCGCTCAAATGTCTGAATCACAGACTGATGTTAATTATATTTTGTCCATGAATACTTATTAAATAATTCCAAATGGTCTTCCACTTCCTTTCATAGCTTTTCCCCTGATTGCGCTGCTTCCAGACGTGTATTTTCATATTAAAGCATTTAACCAATCACATTACATCATAGTCAGACACTCTCTGACTATCCAACCAAAGGGTGTGAATACGCTGACGTTACCTAGGCCTTCTAGAAGGCCTTCGTGTCCCCAACTCAAAATCTGATTGGTTGAAGCAACAGTTTGATCAACACTTATTTTATGCTACAGGGCCTGCAGAACTGATTGTGAAGGCCTCCAGGCAGATTTCTTTGACCCTGGCAACAAATGATGGCTGAAATGTGATTGGTTAAATGCTTTAATATGAAAATACACGTCTGGAAGCAGCGCAACCAGAAAAGCTATGAAAGGAAGCGGACAGACCATTTGGAATTATTTAATAAGTATTCATGGAAAAAATATAATTAACATCAGTCTGTGATTCAGATATTTTTTAGGCCAGCAGAGAAGGCCTTGCAGGCCCTGACGGCCCACCACTGATATATATACAGTGCCCCTTTAAAGTCTAAAGTTTTTAATTTTTAATTAATGTTCAGAAATTTTGAGAATTATTTTTTAATTTGGAAGTTGTAGGGTAAAATGTGGAAATAAAGGTGGAAAGAACTTACAGTAATTTAATATGTTTTAATTTCAGGCTGTAAAGCAACAAAGGTGATGGGGTGTAGACTTTAAAGGGGCACTATACATATATATATATATATATATATATATATATATATCCATATACAGTATATATATCAACACATATATATTAAATTAAAACATATTAAATCTGACTTTTCCCATCTTTATTAACACCTAGCCTACAACTTCCAAGTGAAAAAAAACCTCTCAAAAAATTCTCAAGCCAAAAAGTGTTGTGGTCAGATGAAACTAAGATATACATTTTGGGCCTAAATCCAAAATGTTACATTTGGAGAAAAAACAATGTAGCACATCACCCAAAGACCACCATCCCTACGGTAAACTCCCTCACCTTTCAGCATGACAATGACCCAAAGCACATAGCTAAAGCAACAGTGGAATGGCAAAAAAACTAAAAGGTGAATGTCCTTGAGTGGCTTAGTCAGAGTCCTGACCTAAATACTATTGAAAACACAGTCCATCGATGGCCCCCATGTAATCTGACTGAGCAGGGTGTAGACAATCCAAGCAGGTTATCAATCCAAGTTATTCTAGTTTTGTATTTTTAATTAATGTTCAGACATTTTGAGAATGTATTTTAGTTAGGTTGGTTGTAGGTAGTTGTTGTAGTTGTAATTGTAGGTTACAATGTGTAAATAAAGGTGGAAAAAAGTCAGATTTAATGTTTAATTTCAGGCTGTAAAGCAACAAAAGGTCAAATCTTTGAGACGGGGTGTAGACTTTAAAGGAGCACTGCAAATCATTATATTCTTCAAGGCTATCTTAGTGATCTAAAAAGGAAATGCAGAATTTGAGCTGGTAAATAACATGTGACCTGTGGGTTACTGTAAATACTCTTCTGTAAGAAAATAAGGATCAGTGTCTACTGGAATATCTCTTAACAAAGTTAGAAAGGAATAATAAAGGCTGATATACACAGAGAGCTTGAGTAACTCCATTACCACAGGCTTGTAACTGTAACACTTTTTATTTAGCTTTTCGTGGCCCAGAGACAGCAATAGCACAGATAACTACTGTATATTAAAGCATTTCAGTGATCCCTCCTGGGTGAGTGCACTTTGAAGTGAAATGCATCCATCGCTGTTATGCTTCCTGTCCAGGACAGGCTCATTAGCTTCCATCCCATCCTGGCTCGATGGCTTGTGCTGATTCAGGGAGCCTTTTTTCCCCCTATAGGCGGGAGGTTCCCTCCGTGGGACAGACAAGACCAAATTCTAAATGTATAATAAATGATCCCACACCCCACCACGTCTGAAGCCATCAAGCCCAGAGGTCAGTTATCTCAGAATATTTATGGAATATTTTCTGGCGTTTTACTTTCTATAATGTATCATATCCATCCATTGGTTCCATCGCATGACATCTCGATACAAGCAATAGGGAGAACCCAACAGAAGGAAAGAAGGAATTGACGACAAAAATTTAAATAAGGCTCATTGCTATGACTTTGAGTTTTAGCAGTGAGAAGTAAACTATGATGAGGCATATGCATAAAGACATGTTTCATGCGCATCTTCTCTAAAGCACTCCTATAATTAGTTGATTCTTGTTGTTTCTGCCTGTAATTCGATTCAATAACAATTTTGCAAACAGGCCCAGAGAGACACCCTTACTTCATCCCACTGCTTAGATAAAAAGCCATGACAGATAACAATTGACCCTTAGCTTCTGTCATGATATTCAGCCCCCCTCCTATTATACTGTCTGATCTGGTTGGGCTGTTTGATTCTAGTAATCCAGTTTGTAATTACAGACATACATTTTTTAGACCAGTATTCAAGGGGCATGTGGCTCTGTAAGAGTCTCTGTTGTAACAGTTTTAAAAACCAGTTACAACATTTTTATGATTTATGACTTCTTCAATTTAGAAATGACCTGAAATTCGAAAAACTTCGATGCATGCTTTGCCTCAAAACAGTGTAGTTTATCAACAAAAAAAAACATTAATTGTTCTGACATGTTTACGAAGGTGAATCACAAAGACAGCTGTATCAGACAGTGATGACCCCTGCTATATCATTCAAATAACCCTCTAGTTTACCAGATTTAAGGTGGGCAATGTCTGAAACTGTACAACTTGCCTGAAACATCACAAGTTTTATGATGAAACATCACAAGTTTTATCATGCTGAATGACCTGTCAATAACTGGCTATCTTTCCCATTGTACAAAATCTGTTCAGAGTAAACAGCATCTTCAAAGGGACTGCATGGTTACAGTAGCTTATAGAGACATGCAAAGGTACTAATGCAGTGTACAGCCAATGAGGACGTTCATTATAATGACGTTCAGTAACTTACGTCCCTGAGGAAAGAACACACGGCTGGTACCAATTAAGATAACATATGAAGCAATCACTGAGCACTCTTCCCCAGCTTGCAAAATAACATTTTTAATAGGTTTTTATTTTTCAAGCTGTGGAAAGTTGTGAAAACGTTGTGGTCATGTGATTTTGGCATTTTTCCATGGAAATAAAGTATAAGTGTGATCTGGATCTATTCACAACATAGCAGGACAGTTTTGGTTTAGGGAGTGGTTAAAAAGAATAATGTTATAAAAACATTGCTACAGCATTGTTGGTCACTACAACCTCATACAACCTTACTGCAACATTGTAAAAAAAATGCAATGATATTTTGTAGCTAGGCAGCTAAAGCTGGGTCCTTGTGTGTTGCAATTTTTGCTTTGTTCCTCCTCTTGACCTCTTCTCATGTTGGGGGATTGCCCACCTGCAACCCGCCGAGTGTTGGCCCAAGACTCAAAGCCAAATACACCTCTCTGCAATCTTAGGAATCTCAATGTTACATTGTTTTCCTACACTAAATGTGGACAAAGAGCACTCTGCGTTGGCATGGCATTTACCTTGTGAATAAGATACTGGGTCTACTCTCCGGACCTCTACAACAGCTCCACCACGCCTTCTAGCAGTACGCATGCTAAAAATGCTTCTGTCATCAGTCCTGCTCTTGCTGCCAGCTTTCTTTTTTGCCTCTCTTCAAAAGTGAACCGAATGAACATTGTCTTTCTCAGGCCGGATTAATGGAGAGGTGAGAACCGAGAGTACAGGTATATGTTACTGACACATGCATCACTTAATCTCATTTGTGGAGGAAAAACCCCCAAATTACAGCATTTCCTCATCAGGAGTTTTATTTTCTTCCTCCACCTGATGGAAGGGAATATGGCGCAGGAGTACAACCTGTACTCTGTGGCAAACAGCCATCAGAATCAGAGATAGTTTTAGGAGTGCTAAAATGAAGGTGGCATAAAAGCTGAGTCTTGTGTAGTCTAATAATGTACAATATAGAATACTGTGGAACGGGTAGCTGTTAGCATGCTGTGCTAGAAGAGAAAGCAGAAAGGAAAGGTGAGTGCAGGAACAGGGCCTTCTGGGGTGAGGACTAGCAACAAATACACAGGGAAAGTCAAGCCTCCACAGCCTTAGTAATAGCCCTAATAACGGGAGTTTTTGGGACAAAAATGCATAGCAAAAGCCATTCATTTCCCAACTTTTCTACATCAATCTGAAGAGAAGAACAATTAAAACATTGAAAAAATGTTTTAATAAGTCAATGTTCCTTGAATTATTAGATGAAAAGCAAACTATTTTATTAAGGAGTCGGGCAATCAATGTAAAAGTAAAAATTGTTCCTTTCTTCAATGTGATGAAGGAAAGTTCAAATCCCATTCAAAATTAATCGCTTCAGAATGAAGATTGTCCTGGAAGTTGCTCAACTTCAGTTTCTGCTTGCATGCATATACCAACCAGGAGAACAAAACATGCACACCAACAGGACAAAGGGGACTGATGTTAGTGAAGAATCTACGTCAATCCCTTTCCATCACGCCTCTACCTTTCTTTCCCTGTTTAGCATTCTCCCCCATGGTTTCCTTTTTTCTCTCTTCTCTTTTTCCCCCTCCCTCTCATTCCGCTCCTAGGCACCCCCTCCAGTGGAGCATTTGGAAGTGTGGGCCAGCAGCAGCCTGCTGCAATGTGTTTACTTGAACACATTATAATCAAATAAATCATATTCAGCCTAAGCCTGCTTTGTCAATGTGTTTTTGCAGTAAATGTGTTGAAATTAAATGCCAGGACCGTTTAAAGCCAGATGACCACAAAGTCAACCGGGTCGGCCGTGACAAGAGAGAGCCAAGAGCCCAGGTGAGCTATGATCTCACCTGTCATCATTAGCATGTAGCAGGCACCCTGCTTGGCCAAGCGCCCTTCGAGATGGATGCCTGGCTCTGGTGATGACAGACCCGGCCGGCCCTGTTTTCCACACTGGATTTTAACAGAGGGAAGGGCGGCGGGTTTGAGATGAGCTGAGCAGGACCCTAAGCGGAACACGGTGAGCTGCTTGTAAAGCCTGACTCCATCTGTCAGTGAACAAGAGGAGTCCTGATAGAAAGTGGGTAAAGAGATTCTTACATTTTCCAACTGAATGATTGACTCCCTCTTTTTGTTCGTTCTGTTACCTTATTGCAGGTCTTAATTAGTTCACTGGGTGCCACTGATTGGATGAGAGTTTAACTCACTTGTTGGACCAGGTGTCAATCTGCTGGTAGTTGAAAGAAATACCCAAAACCCCCAGGATCTCCAAGTGCATGAGTGGACACTATGGCCTAATTACAAGCCACCATCTACCAGACTCATCTACCAATCTTCTAAAGCTTTCCCTTCTTTCCTTGAAGACAATCAAACCCAGAGTTTTCTCAACACGACTTCACAAGAGGCCTAAAATGTTGGTCTGGCTGGTACAGGTCGGGTGCGCCGCGCCCCCCTCAGCTGATTTTGGGAACTGGTCCCGGCTCATTTGAGGCTCACTGGCACAGCATGAGGAAGGCCTGTAGTCCCACAGTGGAAATTAGTAATGGTATGGAGGAGGAGGGGGAGAAATTAAAACATTTCCCCTAACATTACAGATCATTACACCCTGGCATAACGCTGTGTAGGACCATGCTTGCCAACTTAAATACATTACACAGAGCTGGGAGAAACTGTTTATTTACATGCTGTTTCAAGTCTTTGAGTTCCACAGGGATCTGTTCTTTTCGTAATATTGTAAATTGAAATGTTATATTAGGCAACTGAAAGTTAAAGTATGTTTTAAGACGGCTTATTCTGTTGACATCTTTTCCCTGATTGGCGACTGTTTGGGTTCAGCTTGTTACTAAACAAGTATATAATAATGGAAAAAATAAATACATTTCACAGAATTAATGTATGCAACCTGAAAACACTTAAATGTGTGTACAAGCAGGCAGCCAGGACAGACTAACGTGCTAACCACACTTAGCTATGTTGATAAATATTCTGACTCAAAAATAGTCACTTAGTTAGTTAAATAATTAAAAAGAAAGTTTACATATAAATATAAATAATAATAAAGTTTATCGGAAGTGTGAGATGCTGCCGACATGGAGTAATGAAACCCACACGTACATTGATTTTTAAAAAAGGCGAAATGAACTATTCACAATCCATTTTACTTTCTAAACTTAGGCCCATGGCTCTTGTTCCGGCTTTTTGGTCCTCCTTGCTTTTGTGTCACATCTAAATAGCACACAGATGGTAACACGGTTCACCTTGGCTGCGGCTAATCCAGACATGAGGGCAACACTGTGCCTTGTGCCTTTGGCCTATATCTTAACTCTTTAAGATATAGGCCATAACTTGTGCCCCAATGAACCTGCGGTTTAGCACACCGGGGGATGGGGGTGTTCATATCTCCGTTTGACTGATAATTGATGCATTAACCCCAGAGGTTTGGTGATTGGTTATCTACAGGAATGCGACAATCCGGACATGCTCAAATATGGGCGCTATACTTCCACACAAGTGACGATGTGAGCATCACACAGTAACTTCTCCTGGGAAACTCTGCTCGGTAACCATCTGCAAGCTCTTGACTAATGTTATATTTTACATTATGGAGCAGTTAATCTGCTGTTCATTTTAGACCATCTTGTCAATTGTTTACTCAGCTTTATCAGTAAGGGTGGACAGTATGTGGCTGGATGAGAAAGCTTTCTTTATCTTGTCTAACTGTGACGTTCTCAAGGATGCAGTCTTGTCAGAAGATGTCCGTTGAGTGTTTGGTAGTGACAATCTCCTTGGCGTTGAAAGAATTCTCACGCAGTTCACTCTGGGTGCCATGAAAGCTTTGAAACATTACCTTTAATGACCTCAATGGAAGGTTCCTGGTTACATGGCCACATCAAAAACCCCTTTCTCCAGTAGCCTATGTAAACAGATATGTAGTACAGTAGAACCTCTGAGACACAAATGTTTTGGTAATGTTTGCAACTTTGAAAGTGTCAAAATACACAAATTTTAAGGATTTGAATCCTTTATTGATCGTAATTGTTACTTACATTATTGTAGCCTCCTTTTTTAAAGTCTACTGACAATTTTAGCCTAGCAAGAAATCTCCTTTTCAGCGACCCTCTATCTTTGGCCTTTTTTGCCAAATTGTTTGACTTTGTTTCTCCTTTTTTATATCAAACATTGATGATTTTCCCACATTGTGTTCTTTAGCAATAGTACTAAGACATGCCCGTGTCCAATTTTGACAGTATTTAGAAGTTTTTAATCAATGGGAAAGTGTGACTCCTTTCAGTTTAATGCTCACCTTTTTGCATCAGTGATATCAAGCTTGACACTGAGAAGGTGTAATTGCGTATGCTTCTTCTGTTGCGTACCCTGTTAGTCTAACTCTGAGGTCCCTATCTCTGAGGTACTACTGTAGATGTGCTTTATCACGCAAACCTTTAAGTAAACAAATAGAAAATGTTAGGCTGCATTCGCAGAGTGCAAACCACAGGGTTTATGGCCACCATCAGACTATTACAGCCAAGAGCCCTGAATGGAAGCCATGTCCATATACACTACATATTGCAGCAGAGCACCAAGGTGGGCATAAAATCTGATCTTTCACCAAAGGTTCATCATGCAAACCCATACAAACACAGTCCCAAATGTTAAACCACTAGCAAATGCATCCTACAATTCCATTCTGTGTCATCACCATAGAATTAATGAAAAAATGATTTGAGGAGCTCACAACAGAGAATCATGGGAAAGATTCCTTTCAGTCCAGGTCATGTGCCTGCACACTAGAATCATTGTTTTGTTAAAGATATCCATGGCCAGGATCCACTCAACATTTGTTCTGGACTTTGACTCACCATTAAATGCAAGTGTTTGTTTTTGTTTTTCTTTAAAAAAAACACATTTTGGGCCCCCGGGTGGCATAACGGTAAAATAACTCTTCCGGAGTGCAGTTGCCAGTCCGGCTCTGGCCAAGAGTACTGCTAGGGGGCGGCAATTGGCTGACCACCCCAGGGAGAGGGGAGGGAAGCCGGCATGAGCTGTCTGCAGAGAGCTTCTCTGGCTGTATCAGAATCATGGTCAGCAACGGGAGAGTTCCGTCTTGGAGGAGGCACAAAAAGGGTACAATTGGCCACTAAATTGAGAGAAAAAAAAATGAATTCAAAATTACCTTGCCAAACTGACTGCAAATATTTGGAAGTTAAAGTTATAGGATAAAAAGAAGTTGATTGAATCATGGCCAACATTTTAAATCAGCAGCATATTTTCTGTCATTAACCTCTGAAGCATTGCCATACAGCACTATCTGTTTGATTAGCTGACCACCCTTACAGAGGGCAACATATATTGTCAATATTAACAATTTATATAGCTGAACATTTGTCTGAAGTGATTTAAGGTAAGAACCTGACAACTGCAGTGCCTCTCTAATGATTCAAACCTGTAGTCTTCTGGTCATAGGCACAGTCCTGTAACCACTGCTGTCTTACTTCCTTTGGCCATTTAACATTTGCCCAAGGCACCTTTGCTTTGGCAGGGGAAGACTCTTTGTGCTTGATCGTTGGCCACAGACTTATGTCCGATGACTTCAAGCCTCACATTGACTTCAGTTGTGGCTGTTTCCTGCCAAGATGAACAAGCTCAATCACCCTATCAGGCTCTGGGCCTCGTGTTAAAGAGACAGCGTGTTCCCTGGAGATCCCCGCTCCCCACACTAATGGATGATGTCAAGAGCTGTGAGAGAAGAGGACAAGATTGGTGAAGATTTTGTATAAAGACTTATAAAAGAGCACATTTTCTTAAGTTATACTAACTCATACTGTACATACCTAGAAACACAATGCACACAGTATTTAGCCAGATGTGGTACTTTGTCAGTGCAAAGAGTTGGCGATGTGTTAGATTTCAGTGATTTTATCTCACCGCGATCCTCTTCCCCTCTCGTATCCCAGGGAGTCTGAGGGAAGATGCCCCAAAATTGCTGTGGCTTGCCACCCCATGTGTATTTTTAAAATCCAGTGAATCATACACTGGCCTTATCCCCCTGCCCTGTAATCCCGTTCCCCAACATGTGTCTGCTTTGAACCAGGCCATTGACCCCCCACACGGCCGCTCTGGATGTTTCCACTGTGCGAGCACCCCACGCAGTTCCCTCTCCATGCACTTGGCCTTTGTCTCACAATAGCATATACTGTCCAAACACTGTCCCATCAGCTGGCTCATGAATGCCACACAAAAATGCGCTCTGCTGACCTTATGTCACCCCCCCCCCACCCCATTTTTCCTTGAAGGGCGAAGGCTATGGACCAGAGTGGAAGCAAAGGTAGTTTCCCAATCTTTGCCATGGTCCCCAATGGGGCAGGTGGGAACTCTGCTCTGCTGTAAATGTGTCATTTGCAGAAGAGAGTCATTCACACATGGAGTCATTAAGCAGGTCTATGACGAAAGGGGCGCTCTCTACAGAATCGTTTTGGTAAAGACAACACAAAGGTAATAAAACCCCGATTAGCAGACTTCTCTTTTGGGGGCTCTCTTCAGACAGAACCGCTTGCTAAAATAAATCAAATAAAATTAGACCAGCCGTTTGAAATTAATGTTAAATTGTATATAATCACTTGGCAAATAATTTATATCGATTTACGATACTTACAAGTGGCACATTACTAATTAGCCATTTATATACCGTTATTCACGCCAGATTCAGGGAAAATAAGCAAAATGCGAAGCAACTTTGTGCCACTGAAAAACATGTATATGCACCCCACACAGCTCTGATGAAAAGCTGCTTCATTTCATGGTCTCTGGTCAAAATTCTCATATTCATACCCTACGCTTGGGAAACCCTACATCATTAATATTCTCTCAGCCAAGGATTCAATTATCAGTAAATAATTGTGATATTGTTGAAATAAATGACCCAAACAAGAAATTTTTATTAAAAACACTTAAGACTTCTATTATGATGCTTATATTAAGTATAATTTAAATAAGCTTTCTTTCTGTCCCCCAGTACAAACAACAACTGACTGAATGGTGAAAAACAACTTTAATAATAAATAGAGCAGACAACACTTACAAAACACCCACTGTGCATGCACACTGTTTTCTCAAACTGCTTAGTTTCTTCTGATAACGGGCCTTGACGTTTGGTACAGCGGCAACGGGACGTCCTTGAAAATTATATTTTCGATCACATATAAAAGGTCTACAAATGACACTCCATACAAATAAACTGAGGTTGGAGGAGACACAAACATATGCTGTTAAGCACAAGACAACTTCACAAGCAACAAACAACTTCACTTTTAAGTTAAAGCACAATGTTCCTGAACATTTTCTTTTGTTGGGACTCGTATTAAAAGATGTAAAGACTATGTAGTGTCTCTCACCAGTTCTTCTTCAGTTGGAATGACTCCATGTTCTCAACACAAGATAAAAGACAAAAGCACTAGCAATAACCTTTTGGGTTTCTCTTGTTAAAGAATGCAGGCTTCAAATGACCCTGATTAAATGACTCGTTGATTCAGTTTAGTCAAACTCTGAGGGGTCTGAGACGTGCGTGAATGACCGATGCATACTGGGTTTAAAAACTTCCGCTAAAAATCTTGCAGCACGCCATTAAAAGTGACAACGACAGAAACGGGAACAGTGTGATATCTGAAGCATTGTGGACTCTACAAAGCAACACCCCACTCCAGTAAATACACTTAAATCAACACGAAAGTGATGTAAGGGAACGTGCTGTGGAAAGGTGAACCCGTATGGAGTAGAAAAACAGTCCCATCTTAACCGAACGATGCAGGGGACCCATCAATGAATGACACGGAGTATCAAATGTGCCCATGGTCCACAGAATACCCACAATGCCTCAGTGACAATTCCAGCAGTAACACAGGACAGAATGAGGAATGTTCAAAATGGTGATGCTTGCCATGTTCAGTCTCCTGCTCCTTTTTGCCTACGCGGCCACACAGAGCGCTACGCGGTCACAGAGCACTGTGCCACTGTGCAGACAGGATGCTGTAGGCCATGACGATGCAGCTACTGCGCAGACAGGATGCTGAAGGCCATGACGATACAGCTACTGCGCAGACAGGATGCTGATCGCCATGACGATACAGCAGCAGGCCACGTACGGGCTTTTCCGCTCACCTGACACAAAAGGGGGAGGGTGTTAACAATACAAAACAATCGACCAGCCAAAGACTGTACAACGTTAATGTTAATGTTATGTATAAATGAATAATGTAGCCGAATATGGTTAAAACTAACATATCATCAACATCGTAAAAACATCTTGTATCTCAATTTGTGCCCTTTTTCAGTTTGATACACAAACTGAAAGCTTGCATTACAATTTTTCAGATTTTCCTGGGGTTCATTCTGAAAGCTTATGTTGGCTCTATTCCAAGCTGCAAGTAGACATAAATTCAAGTTCTAAGTAGACATACATGGTTAATAATACAACTGCAGGATGAACTACAGATCATTTTTGTGAAACAGCCCAGAGGGCTGTGTAAAGCTGAATTAGTGTGTCGCGGGAAACACCAGAGAGGCAGCGGGTCCATTCATGCATGCTGTACACACATTTTAACACCGAGTCTCAGGAGGAACTCTGACTCACCGTGTCTCCTTCGGCACATTTCACAGGTTCCCAGAGGTGCGACTGTTCACAGATCAGCACCATTTCAGATTGGGTTTCCAATACGCCAACACACAAAGCTCTCCTGAGTTATGCCGGTAAGGAAACTTTGTGACATTTCGAGAACTTTGTGTTAACAGAGTTCTTTGTGCCTGGAATTATTTCAAAAGAGGCGTCGGCTGGTGGCCATTCGGGAGCCTATTGAACGTTATCGTATTAAACTATTTAGACTATTTAAACTATTAAACGGAATTACGGTAAATCGTATTGCATTGCAAACCGTCATTTCAGAAAATGTTAACTTTTATTTCCTGTAAGCATGAGTTTCCGGTGGAAAATATATGAGCCTCAACGAGCAATCATTTTCTACCACAAGTGTTCATACATTGTTGAAGAGAGAAAAAAATAATATATATACGGGAGAAAAACGCACACAGACGAGGTGGCTGGCTGGCTGGCTGGCTGGCTAACCGAGGAGCTAGTTACCTCAAAGGAATACAGACACAAGAAAAATAAACAGGGCTTACCTATTCTCGCACATTTCCAGAAAATTCCCAGAACTCTGCAAGAGAAAACAAAAACAACTGAAGCACAATTTCAGAGTGTATTACGGGCACTGAAAACAGCTTCAGGCATGCTTGAAAGATAGCCTCCTACGCAATCAGAAGTCTACAATGCAAGTCGAGGGTCTGCAATTGAAGTCAATGAGGCCTAGCGGGTGTGGCTCTTAAAATTCTCACTGGGAAGGAGACACTGAGGCTACAGTCATCGCCCTCATCAGCGCTGTTTTCTATCCTGTTTGACGGATCTGAGCGGCGTGACCTGCCAACAAAGACACAGTCAATCTTAATCCTGCGGCCCGCTTCCTGACTGAGTGGGCCACGCCGTGCCCTAGAGTGCCATATGTTCTGACCGGCCGTGGGAATGGCACTGGCTACATCCAGGCTTTGGCTTCATGCACGAGTCAAGCTCATCGGCATGCTGTCCAGAACGGTTCGGTGGCCAAAATACCCCCACGATGGTAAAATAAATGGGTCAGCTAATGATGTGTGACACGTATATATTTATTTGAATCACTGAGACTGGCATCTCTTGCCTGGGTATTCACTGTGTGGACCGTATGTACAGGTAACTGCCAAAATAAAGGCAACACTTTGGTAACCTTGGGGGACACTCAAATGACCCTAGCCCGGGCTAAGAGGTACTTAAGGTACTTACACTCACGCTACTGCACCCGTTTAAAGGATCCCTCATTTACTCAAGTGTTGCCTTTATTTTGGCAGTTACCTGTATCAGAGCGTGTGTATTTTTTTTATATAAGTGCACAACCCGACTGTGAAATGTAATGCATTGCAGATTAAAGAGCCATTTTCTACAGTGCAGTATCTTATTATTAATACTGGTTAAACTCCAGCAAGACAGATTTCATGAGAAGTCTCCAGGTATTAATGTTTAAAGGCCATTTGATTGTACTGGCTCCTCTCCTGTACTCACTGTATGTCATATCACCACATTAAATAAGACCCCTTGAGGCACCGTTATGTTTCTCCCCATGTGCACATCAAAATTCTGAATCAGGCACCAAGGACGCCTACGCCATCTCTGTAAGACCATTTAGAATAAAGGCTTTATTGGGCTCAACAGAGGACTGCTGTCAGAATTAAATTCACTCGGCTTTCACCGGTTACCTTCATATGGGAGCATACTGTACAGGTCATGGAAAAATGAACAAAGCATGGATGAGAAAGAGTGAACACACACACACACACACACACACACACACACACACACACACACACACACACACACACACACACACACACACACACACACACACACACACACACACACACACACACACAGACACACAGACACACAGACAGACACGGCCCTCGGACTAATTTATTCAATCTCCATTTTTCCAAAGAAAAATAAGCTATAAAGTCAGAAGATGGTGCCCAAGCGCCGTCCAGACTGTGAGGCAGAAAAAAGGCTTTGCTAGTCGAGAGCATTAAAAATAACCAGGTGTTGGAGAGGAGGTGGTGAAGGAGGAAGTGGCAGCAGCCTCCATTAGGGCTCCACCCTGTGATAGCAGATAGAAGCTGGAAGAGAGCGGAAACTGGCCATGTAGGGTCCTGTGTGGAAGGGGGGAGGGCATCAAGTGACCAGAATTGGAGGAGAGCATCACAGCACCACGAAAAATGGCTTCCATGCTTTGGTGGGTGGTACACATTGGTGGTGGTTGAGGTGAGTCCTTTGGTCATTGGTCCTTAATTTTGGCACTGCACCTTGCTTTTTTCAAATTCCATGCACAATTGTTGTGACAGTGGAACTTCCCAAATGGTTTGTGAATTTTAAAAAACTAACAAAATCAAAGGACAAGTGATTGAACCCAGGCCTGTGAACATGGTTCACTGATGCCGGTTAATACTGGTCTTATGTATTATGGTCTGCTATCAGAAATAAAAGCAATTTTGATTTTAATCCATAACTTTAAAGGTCAATGCATTTCGCTCAAGGATAACTGTTTGGTAGAAGTTTCTAAATAATTTCTATAATATTTTTACAGCTTGATGTTGATGGTTTACAGTTTACCCAGTTTATTTGGTGCAATTCTGAATGGACATCTCCTAACTATTATGGTTGTTCCTGCTGCTCCGGTCATATGCGGTTAACACAAAGGCTGCTATGTGTTAACTGCATATCCCTCCACACCCTCCAGACTGAAGCTGTGATCAAGAAGACTGAAGCCAAATGGCTGAGAAGTTCTTCCTCAAGCTTGGGAAGCTGGAGTGGCACATGGGACACTACAGATCACACATATTAAATTAGTACTTAAATTAGGGAAAAGACACAATCTGTAGACTAGAGTCCCAGCTCATGACGAACACATACATGGCTAAAATAGTTTGTTGACACGAGTCAAGATGTAGGGAGCGCATCAGTTCCATCATTGGCATTTAATTTCAATGTGGCTTCACTCCGAATTAAGACCAAGAAGGTGTTAAGAAAGTGTTACAAAAGACCCACAAATACAGAATGCTTCAGTGGCCGCTGGTTTGGAAGGACACACCACGCCGCTCTTCGGTGTCACCTTTCACCAACTGCTATGCCATTTCAGCCCTTTAAGGCCACAATCGGTTGCGTGTCCTGTCAGTCACGAGACCTCTGATCCCTTGACCAGTAAGGTTGAAGGATTTGAATGATTATAAGGGACAATTGCACTTCCATGTCAGTTTCAGAATATGAATTCCCAGGAGAGGGGACCCTGTGCCACTACTGATGACCGGCTGCCTTTGTGCACGTCATTGTCGTGGCCGTGATGCGCACGTGGCCAAAAGGAAGTGTGCCTCAGAGGCCTGACTCGGGAGGATAAAAATGGCAGCTGAAAGGGAATCCTCTAGCCCCTGCGTGATTGGCCACTGCTGAAGCAACAGAAAGCGTCCCCAAGCACAGCGCTCTCACATCCTGCGAGGCCTGTGGAGCATGACACCGACATCTGGAAAGCTCCCTGCGGCTGCAATTCAAACACGAAAAGCTTTATTGTCCATTAAGTGGAACATCAGCTGTCAATCCAGGTGTTTGAGAGAAGAAAAAAAAAAAAAAATAAAAACAATGTTCAGGATATATTGAATGTGAATGAGATTACTGCACCACGGACCCTCATACCATGCGATTCCACTAATTTTACGAGCCCGCCGCCTGCAACTATCCAGCCGCCACCCTGGGGTCGGCAGTGGCGAGCGAAGCACCTCCTTCGTGACGGACCCCGCCGAGCTGTTGACCGTGAATCCGATACATGTAGGGAAGCTTTCTGTACCTGCGACAAGCTCGTGCCAGCTTCCCTCCCCCTCCCCTTGGGCGGACAGCCAAACGCCGCCCCAGAGTCGCAATGGGCAACTTGCACTCTGGGCAAGTGCTTTTACCGGTTGAGTCACCCAAGGGCCCCACATTAGGAAATATTTGTCTTTGAGAACAGTTTATACATTTTTAAAATTTATATTTAGCTTAATGGTCGACTTTGGCCAACCTTCTCAATTTGATAAACCTGGTAAAAACACAATATTAACAGACAAGAGTACAATAACTGCACAAAGGTTTTGAACTAGGTAAGAGGGAAGCTAGCTCTGAATGTGCCGAGCTGTCCAGTTTCACAACTGAAGTGTGTGTGTGTGAATGTGTATATGTGTGTGGAGGGTCCATTTAAACATGAACTGTAATTATGTAATACCTGCGAAATCACATGCTCTTCACATGTTTAACAGCTGAATTGGGCACGTGGCACACAACAGTCTGAAGCTAAGGAGGTTATTAATGTACTGGGGTTTGTTTTAAAGGAGCACCCTGACCCTGATATCCATATATTATTTTTTATTGTATTTTAAATGCAGTGTCAACTGAATGAAAGATTACCCAGCTTGCCCTTGCAAAGAGTGTGATCAATTGTTTGAGTTTGGAATCCATTATTGTTATAACTTGCAGTTCTGCTGTTTTGTTTCTCTGTAAGAGTCAATATGGTACACCACTGAAGACAAATAAGGCAGCAGGCCCTGATGGCATGTATAGACTGATATTCTTATGCAATGCCTAAACACTGGAGAAATACCAGATGACTGGAAGCAAGGTATTATAATTCCAATATATAAGAACAGGGACCGTACTGACCCAGGGAACCATAGGCCTGTCAGTTTAACCTGCATCTCCTGTGATAATACTGGCACTAATGTATCATTAGGGAGAAGTTGGAATTATTCCTGAAAAATAATAGTATTTTAGGGGAGAGCCAACATGGTTTTCTTAGGGGGAGGTCATGCCTAACAAACCTCATGCCAAAAGACTTATTTGAGGAAGCTACAAAGTGTTTTGACTTGAACCAGGCTTATATTATATATTTGGACTCTCAAAAAGTATTTGTCAAGGTTCCACACATGAGGTTCATGCCAAAATGTATGCAGTAGGAATTACAGGAGTTACAGGAGAGTGGGTTCATAACTGGCTGGTCAAGTACAAAGCGTAGCAGTAGGAGGGGACATATCTGACCTGGGTACTGTGGGCAGTGGAGTTCCGTAGGGATTGGTGCTAGGACCTCTGCTTTTCCTTAGTTACATAAATGACCTTGATAGGGATGGTAGCAGGAAAATAGCTACATTTTCAGATTATATAAAATGTGGGGGTTTAGCAAACAGTTTGGAATTGACTATGGTAATCCAAGATGATTTAAACAAAATTCAAAAATGGGCAGAAACATGGCAGATGACATTCAATATCACTAAATGTAAAGTTATGCATGTGGGAAATAAAAATATAAGATAGGAGTATGTCATGGGAGAAAAAAATGAGGTGGTGTTCAATATGAAAAAGACTTTGGACTTGTAGTTGATCCATCAATCAATCCATCCATCCATCCATCCATCCATCATGAAGTCCACCTGCATCTACACAGTGTGCAGCAGCTGTGAAAAAGTCCAACAGGATGCTGGGATATATAGCAAAAAATACTGAATATAAATCAAAGGAGGTTATATTCTCGTCATTATGTAATCTTATGTTCTTATGTACACCCTACCTCCTCTTTGGTGTTGGTGTGGTGGAGATGGCCCTGTTCACCCATACATACCCAGTCTTATTCTTGTCAAGCAGGCTGGGAGCCATGGCTCGAAGGTAGGCACATGTGCAGATGAGGAGCAGGATAACTGTTAGCAGGCTCTGGAAGTTGAAAATGGCAGACTGCAAAGACAAATATAAATAAACACAAGTCAAGCATAAGAAACGACACAAAACCTTCCTTAGCGCCTGAGCAAAGACAAATAGAATTACAGCATTTGTTACGCAGGGATATCCAAAGCCAGCACCAAAACGGGTGAGGATAGAGACGGACTAACAAAGTGGAAACTGCATTGACCACAGTTGCCCATCACTGTTAATAATAATAATATACGCCATTTAGCAGACGCTTTTATCCAAAGCGACTTACAGTAGTGAATGCATACATACATGTGGTCCCAGCGGGAATTGAACCCACAACCTAAGCGTTGCCAACGCCGTGCTCTACCAACTGAGCCTCACAGAACCACCAACAGAACCACCAATCTCAGAAGCATGCAAATGGTCATAAATGAACTTGTGAGGCCACAGCAGTTATACGCTGAGCACAGAGCCAAGGTTTCACCGATCTTCCATACAATAATGTCTCCAGACATTGACATTGACTAATGACATCCAGGCCGTTAAGAAGCGACATATCCCAAACTGCAAACTCGGAGCGGAGTGCTGACGGAGGCAGATCTCTGCAGAATGTGCTCTGCCAGATTTGGCCCCCCTCCTTCCAGAAAGTCTTGGTCAGCCCCATTGGGAATGGAAATGGCGGTTGGGGGGTTCCACTCAGACCCCCAGGAGATGAATTGGACTCCAGAGAACTAATGAATGATCTGCGATCTGCCTCCCGTCTCCGGAGCGCTCGACGCTGACATTTTCTCCCCCTCGTGCTACTCACATGTGCCAGCTGGAGGGGTAAGGATTCTGCTGACTTTGCAGAATCTGTTTTGCAGCTCTCCTCAGGTTTAGTCTTGCCAGCTGCAAAGGCTATCACATCCCATGCATCAGTTGGACTTTCATGAATGATACACTGACACTTTTCAAGCTTTTAATGCATCTTTAAAAGGTAAATATTTCTATGCTTTAGGCTATATAAACAAACCCAAGCAGCTGCAAAAGGACTTAGCAGCTATGGAAGGAGTTAAACGCTTTGTTTGCTTTGAGTATTTTAAATTGATGTTTGGGGCATTTTTTTTTTTTTATAAACCTCCCTGTCTCCAGCTTTAGAAACCTCTATGACATGTGACAGATGTGATGTGACGTCACAGATGTAGCTGGCCAACAGCAGTTCTAGTGTACATCTTCTCCTCCCCCTTCGTTCACCGTTTCCAGATGTTCTCCCTGGTGTTTTGGCTGGATAATGACAGGACAGGGCCCACCGGACGCCCCACGCTGGCAGGGACGAGGCCTGCAGCGATTCATTCCTGACCCCTCAGCGGGTGGATGCAGCGAATCTTGGGTTACAGAGCCCACGTTGCAATCTCCCAGCTCTCTCTCACATACTCTACAGACCCCATTACGAGGAAGGAAACATGACAGGATGAAAACCTTCAAGTAAATGTACCGTAGAGTAGTTCCGTAATGTGAGCTTGCACACAGACATCACAGAAGGTGACGTCACCCCCTAGAGCCAGAACAAAAGTTTGCAATGAACCTGCTTTAACATTTTATCATCAGGTCTCAGGAATGGCAATTTATGACATTAGACCCCCTTTTTATAAACACAATGAGTGCCACTGTATGTAACCATCGCAGATATGCAGCTACTTACCTCAATACCAAAAAACTGAAGGAAAGGCTTCTGTTTTCCATGACAATCAGACAGCAGAAAATATGTGTTTGTGTATATGTTATATTAGCTACCCCATACTACCATTAATTTCATATTATAAATTCGTCAGAAATGTTAATGTTATTTTCTAAACTGGCAACAATGAACATAACGCTACACCTATATTGTACGGGGGTGGATCTTGCAAAGAATGGGGCGAATGATTGGTTGATAGAAACAACGGATGTGTCTGCGGACAGTCACATACTGGGATTCCTTAGCACGATCCACCCCCCATAATATTGAAATAAACAAGACCTCGTGGCAGCAAGCAAAGAAGAGTCAATAGCCAGTGACATCGGCACTTGTATGCTTGTTTGACTGTCCAGGTGAAAACAGACCGTGAATAATTCAGCAATACCTTCTACAGGCCAAAAAAATAACTAGGGAGCTAGATAGTTGGTTACATAGCTACAAATTAGGAAGGTAATTAAAAGTGTTAGTGAGCAAACAACCCTAAACAAGATATTACATTTCTAGTGTTTCTAGAAACAGCAATAGCGTTACGTGGTGCTACATAACCGGCAACTAGCCAGCCAACTTAGAGCCAAGTAACTTGGTTATCTGGCAATTGGCATGTACCGCTTAGCTAGCTTAATATACGATACACCCATCTTGTCCGCTAGAATGGGTAAACAATTTGCTACCTGTACCGTACAATGCACCGTTTGCATAAAACAATGCATAAATAGCAAACTAGCGAAACATGAAAACGACGAAAGATTACGTTGTCGAAAATATAAGTTAGAATGGTTAGTTAGCTAGCTAGCTCGCTGTCGTGCGAATGCAAGGCATTTACGGTATTCGATGTTACGGCACACTTCTGAGGGACACAACCAAAAGTTTAAAAATGTGAACACGTGCGGTATAACAATTTACTACATTTTGCTTTTAAAATAGCTTGAAATCATTCTTACCATTGTGGACTTCTTTTTACAGCCACATCACACTTCCTGTTTGTCCATGGAAATGACGTAAGCGCTTCTGTGATTGGTTTATTAGGAGTCCGCGCTAAAGAGCCAATGACGAATGCATAGTTGTTACTATACAAGGTGACGCATTTTAACAGTCAAATTAATTGGTTCTTTTTATGATAGACTCGATTTTGACACTTGCAAGAACGCGGAAGTGCCTAGAGTTTTAAGGTAGGCTGGAAATCATGAAATGTTGAAATTACAGTAGCAAGAAACGAGAATGAGCGATACTACAATTATTATACGTATATCTAATTTATGCAAACGTAGTTTACTATGCACATTCATTACGACACATAAACAGACGCATTGTTGGCAACTTAAAACCGAGGCCGAACATGCCTGAACAAGGCAGGCTTGATACACAGTATGGTCATGATATAATGTTTTTGGGCTAGCTACGCTTATAAAACCTAAAAGCAGTTTTTAGGATACAGTTCGGATAATGCAAGAGAGAGATAGATAATTTAGTTGGGGTAGCGTATTACGGCCAGCTGAGGTATTGTAACGTACATTATGTAAAAAAAAATATATATATTCACGCCCCCTTTTGTCATCACGCCTCATAAACACATTTAAACCAAGCAACGGACTCTCCTTAAATACAAAAATAATAAATAAATAAATAAAAACAATAATGCAATTTCGTTACAGGAAAGTGACCATTATGTGTGTGCACAGAATGCCAATTTATGATTCAACGGTTCATATTTGGAATGGAATTGGCTATATAAGTGGTCCTTTTCGCCACATCTAACGTTAGTTGCATTATATGGCTTAGTTATATCTAAAAACATTTAGAAAATATATAAGTATACTGTATGGGCGTTGTATCCTTCTTAACTATGGGAAAGTTCGTTACGATGCTGAAATTATATTTTTTTCTTCGTTTTGTCCTTCCTGTCTTTCGCCACCCAAATAATTATCCTGCCATAATATGCAACGTGATCACGTCTTATGGGGGTGATTGGTTGAGAAAGGGTCCGCTATGGGTCCACTATGACTATGGAAGGGATAAGAACAATAACAGTCAGTCTGTAAATCAAAACAAACTTAATGAAATTTTTTATAAATATTACAAAATCCCCCCCAAAAATGATGTACCAAATGATACACAAACAATCTTCTGATTGAATGTTCTCCCTAAAACCTTTCTGTGCCACACAACAGCATTTCCACCCACCTCCCCCCAAAATAGTTAACATCTTGATTACATTTAAAACATGTTTTTGAGAATCCTCTGTGCCCCATATATTTGAGGAATTCTCGAGACATAACAAAATGTTTATAAAATGTTTAGTGTATGCTGGATTGTGAACCACAAATAAATCAGTGGTAATTTATAAGAATAGTGGCGCTGCACTTTGCTCAAAGGGACCAAATGGTTTTGAGTCTTTGGGGAGCTGACTTGATGCTCCTCCAAATACTGTATGTGCTATAGAATCCTACACTCGAAGTTTTTTGTAAGCAAATACGTTTTCAGTCAAACTTTTAGGGAGCTGTTTATAGTTAGCTGTATTGAATAATGAACAGAATATATGTTGATTTGGTGACTGGACAGAAAATATTATGAATCATTACCAGCATGTTGAATTTGACAGTGTATTGACAGTGGACTAAATACCAAATTAATTTTCAGCACATTGGAAGCCATTCAGACACTGCCTGTCTTCATCTTAATGGGCAAATGGCAAAGTGAACAAACAAAAAAAAGTTAAACATAACTCAATTTAAAGTGAAATGCATTAGAAACTGGAAGCAGGCTTTACAGATTTAGTCTCCTATCCCTCATGTTTGTGTTTTGAAGACAGCAATACAGTGCATTTATGAATTATATTTTTTATTTAAAATGAGAAGAATTAAGAATGTTACCCTTGTGGACCTGAGTGACTCAGTTTGTCACAAGCGCAGTCTAAGCCCTATAGCCTAGACAACGCTGGTTCAAATGCGCACGTCATTAGTTGACGACGGTATAACTGCAGCGGTGGGACATTATAAGGTGGAGTTATGTCGGCCAGGTTTCCCTAGTCACTGCTGCAGAAGCGCCCCCTAGCTGCTATATAGGTTAGCCGTTACTAGGGCTGGGCGATATGACCAAACCCCATACCAAGATATATTGTAACATTTACCTCGGTTACAATAAATGTAACGATATTTTTTTAACCTGGGTTCACAATACGCATTTTTCATTAGCGTTATGACCCTGTGCAAATCGGGACCATGTCCTTAGCGAGGTGATGGGTTATCGCATCAGTGATCTCATTCCAACGGTGTGAGTTTTTTTGCATCAGGAATTGCATTAGTAAATGGTTCAGCAATAGACAGTTGCTTTCGTGATTCACTGCTTTTGGCAGGTGTGCACTTGGCATCTAACTCTTTTTTCTTGGCCATGCATCATATTGTATGACGTAGTTATGTTTTAAGTGATGGAACAAATTGCTCGTGTTCCCCTTTGAAACCGCCACTGATTTTCGGCACTGCTTACACAAAACATCAGTCTGGTCTTTATCGACTTTTCTGTATCCAAAGTAGGCTAATCCCACACAACAGATAGAGTCCCCTTTTGATACCAGTTTTTCGTCTTCATTTGAGACGTCGTTTCCGCGACCTAAGTTGGGTTCGGCACTGATTTCTTGTCCCTTTTAAATTTACGATGCACACACAGTCGATTGAGGACGGCTGATTGTTGTAGGCTAAACTTGGCTACTTTTGGTTTCAGAGGAGCGGTAGATGAAACGGTGCGCAGTCGCAAACGGAATACGGATGTCATTGGCTGAATTAAAGGCATAGATAGATGAAAGAGTTTAGTTACTACTTGCATTGGAGGAATGTTGTCTGTCGGCGGACATACTGTCATGTGCAAAATTAGGTCGGGAAGAGATCTATTATGTCGGTATCGTTACATTTTCGGTAGATCACCCAGTCCTAGCAGTTACCTTTAGTGCGAGATGCACCTCTCTTTCCCCTTTCACAGAGATAGTACACTGTGTCATTTTTGATTGTTGAAAATTGTCACTGGCTCTGGGGCTGCGTATTGGAGGAGTGGATCTGCCTTAGCTGCAGTGCTCCCTGTGCAGGTATTGGTGGCAAGGCAAGGTTCGAGATCGCAGCTTCATAGTTTCCAAACGAAACAAGAAAAGTAGGCGGAAAATCATTCATTAATTTGTGTAAAGAAAAATAGACTTAGATACAGAGCAGCATACATTTTCAGAACCCCACATCTAACGAATAAACCTTATTGGAACTTGCTATTCCAGGGAATCGTCAGGGAATTAATTGGTAATGGTAAATGGCCAGTTCTTCAATTGGCCATTTACAATAAAGAGGGCTGGCATCGTTACGGTGCATGGCTCACTTGAGCTCAGGATTGATAGCATGTGTGGCTACCAAGGGGGGAGTCAGGAAAAACAACATCTATGTATAATTTATAAGACAAACTAAAACGTACTCCATGCGATGGTGTGAAAATGGACAGCTCATACATGGCTGGATTCACTGTGTTGTTTTTACTGGTGATGTAAGAGACTGTGACAGAGAGACAGAGGCAGGCAGCCTGTTGTATGCGCAAAAGTGCTTGCTGTGACAGTGGCTGGACAGAAACAGAATTAGTGGGACACAGACCATTGAAAATATAGAGGAGGATGGAGAGAGAGAGAGAGAGAGAGGGGAGGGAGAGAGAGAGAGAGAGAGAGAGAGAGAGAGAGAGAGAGAGAGAGAGAGAGAGAGAGAGAGAGAGAGAGAGAGAGAGAGAGAGAGAGAGAGAGAGAGAGAGAGAGAGAGAGAGAGAGAGAGAGAGAGAGAGACAGAGACAGAGACAGAGACAGAGACAGAGACAGAGACAGAGACAGAGACAGAGAGAGAGAGTGGGTGCAGACAGCAGTGTTAAACCTGCCAAGGGAGAATGCATTATCATTTTCAGACTATTGTGCATTGTGCTAAATAGAAGATCTTGTAGACTTGTGGCTAGTTAATCTTGATAAACACTTAATAGAAAATTGTTGACCCAATGACTGTAGTGTTTCAGGATTTTGATTAACCAGTCAGATTCTGTTGCCCTGTACTTCTCATGTGCATTGAAAACAACAAGATTATGTCATATTTAGTATCTCACATGATAGTGAAACAATATGCTGTAATGACAGGTGTATTATGTTCATATTTGTAGATGCTTGCAGTCCCAGTGGTGCCAGGAAATGTTTTGGGGTTGTGCGTATCAGGCTAATATTTTTATTCCTTATCATACATTTAAAGAAATTATTTATTTAGTGGTGGGGCAGTTGTTTTAAAGCACATTTGAAAGCTTACCAAAAAAATGTGATGCCTTTTGGGGAGGTGTCAATAAGGGAACGTGTTTCAGCACTTTAGAAGTGAAATGATGGCACTTGATTCTAGTCTTGTGTTTGTTTTCAGAGATTTTTATTTGCTTGTTCAGCCTTGTCAAGTAATAAGCACATCATATTTCCTTGTATTTAGCCCCTACAATGCCATCTGATGCTGATTTAAACAGACGCAGCTATGCCATAGATCAAGGTAAATTAACCTTAGTGCCAGATTTTCTTGTATGCATGCTTAGCAGTCAGGATCAACAGTAAATCTGATGGTCCCAGTCCACTTCAGCCCTATAAAACAAATTATCCAAAATTCTGTGCTGTCAAGTGTCCAACATTTTAATTTGACTTATTCCATACCAACGCATATGTGACTCAGCATCTAGAAATGAAGCAAGTCGAAAGTGATAACACTACATTTCTTTAGGTAATCAAGAGTAGCACATGGGTTAAGCCTACTTCTTTTACAATGCAATAGCTTATACTAGCACATTGAATTAGGCTATCTCAGCACAAGCAAACTGTTATAATAATGGTCTGTTGGTGGTCAGACATGGAACTCTGCAGAGATCAAAGCTAACAGTAACGAAAGTTAGTGGGAGGTGCCCTTATTATTGGCAATCAGGACTGTGTTGTCCCTGACAATGATGATGTCTAGTTTTCTCTGTGATGTCATCCTTCTGTGTTTCACCTTGGTCAGGTCTAGAAATTCCTATCCACAGTCTGAACGTAGACTAGGTTTATATTGGGAGAAACCATTCACATAGACCACTGTCAAATTGTGAAGGGAACAAGTTATGAGAATGGAGAATGGCAATATTTATGGTGTGGAAAACGTTTGAAAAAGTTTACACAGTTTTGAAAACTATAGACTTGAGAGGGATGAAGGAGACCTGAATACACACTGTTGTAGAAAATATATAAAAATCTGAAACCGAAAATCCACAATATTAAAAAATATTTTTGCTCAATTCATTACATAAAGTGCACCGGTGCAAAGAGTGAGGAGCACATTTCAGTCACAAGAACATCATCAGCTGGAAATTAATAAATAAAAACCAAACAGCTCTTTGAAACACCACTAATCTTATCCCTTTGGTGTCTTTACCTAAAAAGGCTGTTCCAGACTTGTAATTAGTTCATTGTTTAGTGACTTAGTGAGAGTTTTCATTCAGGTCTAGCCTTGCTTTGCAGTATATGTGTATATTTTGTGCTATATTTTCACTTGTGCTTAGTTACTAAGGACACAATGATATAACCTAAAATGCTCTAGAGAGGCATGATTCTTGTTAAGCTCGGTACTTCGTAGTGCTATAGCTTTCTCTGATGTTTCTGCCTGCAGGCACATCATAGTTTACAAGCTCAAAGCATGTTGGGAATGCTTCTTAATTATACCACCGTAGCTACCATACAACGGAGGCTGCATCTATTATTAGGAAACCACTAATCTCTGAAAAACACCTTGAATTAGTGGCCGGGGCTATCTGCGGTTTGACCCGAGTTTCTCACAGATCTAAATCTTCCGTGCCGAGTCTGACCTCTCATCGCCGCGCGCTGCTCAGAGCTCGGGAAGACCTGGCACAAATTGGATGCCATAGATCACAGGGAGCAATCCCGCAGCGACGTCTCCTTTATTTCGGGGAACATCATTTTTCCCCCTGACAAAATGATGACACTCACATCGAAGGAATTTCCTTTTTATCAGCCCCATCTCTGCTGGTGTCGACTGAAAGTTAGCTTTTATCTTTGTATTTATTGCGGCCTGATTAATATCCAAGGGTCTTTTCCTTCTGACCTGAAAAGACAAACTTCACAAAAGAGTGGAAGTGCTTTTATTAATTGCATCAATATGAACCATTTCAAAAAGTCCAGCACTGAACGCTGAAATTGGGGTTTAATTGCACCGGAAGGTGTGTGTCTTTGCGTGTCGGTTCACGTCTTGCTTGTCTCTGACAGATAAAAGACAAAATAGACGCAAGCAGGGTGTATTGGGACGGTTTTAGCTATTGCTAATCCCAGGAGCGTGGTCTAATCTTGTTAACGGGCCTCCCCTCCTGCTGATGAACTATCTCTCACAGAATTTAGAAGGTGGTGTCACATGGTCACATGGACTGTCACTTTTTCAGCTTCTTCTGACCCCCCCCACTGTGAATCCTTCTGAGACCTGACATAGAGGCTTTGCAGACAGCACCAGGCTTTGATACCATGCAGGGGAAGGCTTGCTGCTTAGAGAGAGAGCGGTGATTGAGTCTCTATGGGGCAGGTGACAGGGGTGGGTGGGATAGGGTACAGGGTTCAGCAGCATGGCACCAATGCTTGGATCACACAGCCATCTGGCTAAAGTAGGGGTTGAGGTTTATATTATGTTGCAGTCGTGAATATGAAAATTGCAGTTTCTTTTTCTTCATCTGTTTTTTTGCTCGACATTTAACCCTTTTTTTCCATCCACCCCTCAAGCATGTGCACATTTAAATTTTAGGCATTTAGCAGACGCTGTTATCCAGAGCGACTTAAAAGATGTGCATTAATACATGGTAAGATCAATCATTGATCATACCATGTGTGATATGTGTACCTGGACAGTGCATTGTGACAGCGGCTAGACAGAGCACACTCATGTGTGCGCCATCATTTGAGTGTAACCGAAGCCTGTTTTCAGGCAAGAGATTTGCATTCCGCAGCCGATTAAGTGCCAGACCCTAATGGCACATTCTTGGATGCTTCTCACCGGCGCTGAATAGACCGTGATTTCTTACCTTGCTCTTCTGACAGATCGTTCTTTTTGGCTGCCCCGTTTGGGTTGCTTGTATTGATATCATGCACAAAGGCCAAGGGAGAGGGAGGGGAGGGTCACAGAATGAGCCACAGGGATATTCCACTGACCTAGTTATTGCCTCCTGACAACCAAGCTTTTTTACTTACACATATTTAATGAAAACCTAGTCATTAATATCACTCCAGAGAGAGAACTTCAAGAAAGAGAAAAAATAACAGCATAATAACAATAAAATATTTAGACAGCAAAATGGTCAGATGGTACACGAGAGAAAAAGTTTGATACTAAATTGCCAAGTTACTGTCATGTTGGCAGGAGTTCAAAATGTTGTTCATTTCACGAATTATTAGATTTTCTATAGTGGACATGAATAAATCGATGTAGTCTTCGGCAGACGGCAGATTCTCAGGTGGGGGCACAGAATGCAGGTGAGAGAGGTGATTTACTGCCCCTACCCTAAGCACTGAGTTCCTAAAGACAGGCCACCGCGGGATTCCTCCAATTAACTTTGAAGCCCCCCCGTACCCCTCCTGCAGCTGAATATTTGTTTAATTTGGGGCGCACGTCTGTCATTACGCCTGGTTGACCATCCCACAGGCAGATGTTACAGTAACTAATGAATAGGTGTGCTCTTTTATGGGGTTAAAGTTGAACCCCCGCCCCCAGACCGTAGGGGGTCAGGTTTAATTTGCTGATGGGATGGCTATCTGTCCCGGTTGATGCTCTGGCACTCATTTTGAATCACCTTGGTCTTTGTCGAAGCTGACTTTCAGTTTGGACACGTACCTGTCTACTCTTACAGCTGGGACGGCTCATTTCCATTTTTCTCCTAATGGGTCCAGATGGCTGACTGTCAATTTTACTGTCCATGGTGACTCAGGGGACTCACCGCAGTTCAGCTCCTCGCCCTGTACTTAGAATAAATACTGATTCACCTCTCCCGCAAACAGATATCAATCATGCCATTCCAAAATGTGTAATTCAACTGAAATTTTAAGCATGCATTTGAAGCATTTTCAGTATGTTGATCACTTATGAAATGGTGTGCTCATTCATTATATTGTACTCTCATACAATAGTCATGAATGACTTTGGAAAGTACCAGGAATATGGATACTATCCATCTAAATAGGCTTCTGATTACAAAATTGATTGCGCAGCATCAGTAAAGCAGAAATCTGTTTAGCAAAGTTTATTGCAAGATACAAAACTCCAGACAAAGGTTTCCACTGGGCTACAGTTTTAGTGGAGACAAATTGTTCTCCGTGTTGGTCTATATGCTTCATACTGCATTGCGCTATCCCAGTGGCAGGCTAGCTGCCCCTGTGGTGAAACCTAACGGTGCTTCCTGGTGGTATTCAATAAAGCAGAGGCCTCCAGCACAAGGACCTGTCATTACCAGATCCATGCTGTGTGGCACAGCACTTAAAACCGATTCTGCACTCCCATGGGGTCCTACTTACAATAAAACTTATACTCTTTCAAATAAAATATAGCGTTTCAATGAGGCTGAAACCAACTGGAATGAAAGGGCACCTCAGTTGTCTTTTTCAAGATGTGCCAATTTTATTTTCCTTTTTTTGTTTGCGCTGAGCTTGTTTTAAAGGTCTAGGCATCTGCGGTGGAATTTTTATGGCTTGATGCATGTGTGCTGACACGCACGTTCCTTTGCATTGCACTGACGAATGATCAAACCGAGTGTGGAAAGAGACCCTCGCACTTTGACCCTCTAAAGCCAAAATGATCTGTCAACCCTGTTAACCTTTTCATCGATCGAAGCTCCGTGTCATGGACGTTCAATTCATGTCCTCTCTTTTTTTTCTGCTAAGAGTGTTGTATGCCAGTGTCCAGACCAAGACATATTTTTACACCTGCAAACGCACTCACTCTGCACATATAGGCCTAAGCCAATCATCTTCCTCCGATAAAAAAATAAATAAATTCAAATTAGATTATCAATGTAGAGTAAGGATTCTTCCATCCAAAATACAAGGCACTGTTTAGTGGCACTGTGAGATTTTAAAAATATATATTACAAGGGTATACTATATTGGTAAATGATAAATATACTTCATGTGAAGACAGGTCAATGTTCCATGAATGTTCTTGGACAGCGGAGGTGTGTGTTTCTTGCTGCAGGTCAGCCGTCACATTCGGCAGGGATTGGTGGGATGAGTGTGAGCGTGACACAGATCAGCGTGCCCTCCGAATCTGGCGGAAACTTCTTCCTCAAGGTGGACTGGGTGGAGGATCTGGGGGCAGGTTTCACTGTAGCACTCTGCGATGGCGAGTCGGCCTGGATGGGAGAAGGTATCTGAGCCATGCAGCCAGTCCTACATCACTCCAGGGGTCACAAATCCATTTATATATATAGTCAACTCCAGAGCTATTTACACCCTTAATAAAGATGAAGTAAAAGGCTGTATAAAATAAACAATACAGGTAATGAGTATGCTCAATTTTTTTGTCACAATAATTTCAGTACTTTGTACACCCGCTCTTATACAAATATAGAATACTATCAACAGCCATTTGTCTCGGTTATGTGGAGCTCACAGGTGGCATGGTTATGCAGCTTGTTAGCAGGTGCTTAAGTAGACACCTGGCTCAGATAATCAGACCAGTTTGTCCATCACTGAGAGCAATGACCCTGATTCAGGTTCTCTGTTCACTCTGGTGTTGGAGCTTACAGGTGTGCTCCATAGAGCTGGAGTCACAGGGGATGTCTTTGTGTCTTCCTGTGCCAAGCTGGTATGGGAGGGTGGTGTAGAGAGGACATGCAGTGTGTGTGTGTGTGTGTGTGTGTGTACGTGTGCACGTGTGCGTGTATGCGCTGGCCTGTGTGTGTGTGTGTGTGTGTGTGTGTGAGTATGTGTGTAGCTGTGTTTATGTTTGTATGTATGTGTGTGTGTGTGTGTGTGTGTGTGTGTGTGTGTGCATGTATGTGTGTTTATGCATAAAATGCTTAATGCTTAATGCTATAAAATGATTCACCCCTTTTGCCATTTTCAAATTTGTTTTCCTTACTTCATGGAATCAGAATGGTTTTAGTTGGGATTTCTGATCCCACTGATCAACAAAAATACTCTATAATGTCAAAAAAACAACAACACATCTAGAGCTTTTACTTAATTAATTACAAATAAAAAACAGACAATAATTGATTCCATAAGTATTCACCCCCCTTGACTTAATACTTGGTAGAAGCACCTTTAGCTGATAATTATAGCTGAATTATCTACCAGCTTTGCACATCTGGACACTGCAATTTTCACCCATTCTTCTTGACAAAATTGCTCAAGCTCCATCAGGTTGGATGGGGATGTGGTCAAATCTTTCCACAGATTCTCAAAGGGATTGAAGTCTGGACTTTCAATTGGGCACTCGAGGACATTGCCTTTTATGTTTTCAAATCACTCCAATGTGGCTTTTGCTGTATGCTTTGGGTCATTGTCCTGGTGGTATATACATCTAAAATATAAGTTCCAGGTCTCTTGCAGGCTGTAGCAGGTTTTCCACCAAGATTTGTCTATATCTTGCTCCATCCATTTTTCTCTCCATTTTGACAAGTTTTCCAGTCCCAAGAAGAGGAGCAGAGAATCATCCCCATAGCATTAGGCTCCCACTAACATGTTTCATGGTAGGAACAGTGGTCTTGGGATGATGCGCAGTGTTAGGCTTGCGCCAACCATAGCGCCTTATGTTGAGGCTATAAAGTAAGATCTTGGTCTCATCAGACCATAGAATTTTCCTCCACTTGGTTTCAGTTTCCCATATGCCTTCTGGCAAACTCTAGGCAAGATTTAATGTGAGTTTTCTTCAACAGTGGCTTTAATTTTGCCACCCTCCCATAAAGCACATATTTGTGAATCCCCTGGGCTATTGTTGTCCCATGGACAGTTTCTCCCATCTTTGCCATGGAAGACTGTAACTCTGTCAGAGTTGCCATAGGCCTCTTTGTGGCCTCCCTAACAAGTTCCCTTCTCGTACAGATGCTCAGCTTTGGAGGATGGCCTGCTCTAGGCAAATTCACAGATTTTCCATATTCTCTCCATTTATTTATGATATGACTGGACGATGCTCCGTGGGATATTCAAAGTCTGAAATCTTTCGCCTGATTGGTGCTTTTGAAAAACATTTTCTCGGGTTGGCTTTGAATGTTCTTTGGTCTTCATGATGAAACTCTTGTTTGGAAATGCACTAACCAACTGTGGGACCTCTTACAGACAAGTGTATTTAATTAGAAATAATTTGACACCTTAATTCAGTGCTTCTCAATTATTTTCTGTTACGCCCCCCCTAGGAAGAAGAAAACATTTCGCGTGGGGGCGCGCCCCACTATTTGAGAAACACTGCCTTAATTGTACACAGGTGGACTCCAATCAAATAATTATGTGACATTTAATTGCACCAGAGTTTATTTAGGTGCGTCATACAAAAAGGGGTGAATCAATTGTTTGTTTTTTAAATTTGTAATTTGTTAACAAAAAACTTTAGTTTTTTATTTTGATTTGACATTATAGAGTATTTTGTGTTAATCAGTGACAGTAAATACCTATTTATTCCATGAAGTAAGAAAATTAAATGTGAAAAATGCTGAAGGGGGGGGGGGGAATACCTTTTATACCCACTGTATGTGTATGTATATAGGTATGTAGGTATGTGTGTGAGTTTGTGTGTATGTGTATGTGTGTGTTTGTGTGTGTGCGTGTATGTGTATTTGTGTGTTTGTGTGTGTGTCCAGTGGTCAGTGTGAGTGTTTGGGGAGGAGGTTGCAGGTGGTACACACAGAGCTGTCTGTGTGTGATGGAAAAGTGCAGTGATCAGCTTCAGGGCGTAAGTGGGGCAGCCTGATCACTAACGGACACCTGGAACACCTGAAGACATGGTCATCTGTGACTGGATGGTAATAAAAGCCCACCTGTTTATCAGCAGTGCTGGGTGTGCAGTTCATCTGGACATAACGGAGACCCTGGAAATCAGCCCTGCAACAGGCCGAGGGTTCCCTCTGCTTCCCAGCATGCTTTGCATATTGCTGCTTACCATTATTGGTTATCGGTTGAGACCTCGGCAAGTCCTTGCTTTGCAGGAGGCATTTTAAAGCACACAATGCTCCACTGTGATTTCGGATTTGTTATCAATGCATGCAGAAAAAATCTTTTTTGAAAACAGTTTTTCATCTCTGACCCACAAGATGTCATACGGGTCAATAATAACTATCTTTATCAATATGTAGCAATCAGATGTCACCAAGTACACAGGCATCTCTGCGCGTTTGTTTTAATGTCATGAGGCACAATTCATAAAATCAATCAAGTAATCTTTGTTTTTGTATAGCACCATTTACAAACAGGTTGCCACACAAGTACTTTACAATGTACATGTTCCAGAGAGAATCAAAAAGTCCCCCAAAACATAGAATTGAGCCAATTTGGTTAAAATAGGAAAATGATTCCCTGGCCCCCTTAAAAGCTGAACTCCCAGAAAATGGTGGGATATTTTTTTAGAAATCAAGCTGTAGTGTTGGCGTGTGGGCACAGTTTGACCTTCGTGCCTGTGCGTTGTAGTGTCGGAGGAGGAGGTGGCGCGGGAGGCAGAGGAGCTGGAGATGAGGAGGGAGAGGTACGTGGAGGAGCTGCAACTGGCCCTGACCAAATCGGGACGGCCCGGTGGGGACTACGCCTTCCAGCTGTCCCCCAAGAGCCAACTTCGTGGCCGCGCCTGCCGCCTGACCTACGACAAGGTGCAGATGGACATCTCGGTGAGTGGAAGTGACCCGCAGTGCACTGCGTACGGGACAGGGGACACGGGGAAGAGCCGCTTGGCCTCGGCTCAGCGGGCGACTCAAGTGACTCAGCTGGTGAAGGGCCGGGCGGGCCGGGCCCTGTATTCATCAGTCGACCGGGACCGGTAGCCGACCCCATCAGTGGACTGTCGCCCCGCGGCGCACAGTTGCTCTCATCCCGCCAGGGTTACGGTGGGGTTTATCAGGTTATCGCTGCGGTCCCTCCTCCCAAGCACACCCCTAGTCCATCCATCCATCCATCCATTATCTAAGCTGCTTATTCCTGGTCAGGGTCGCGGGGGGGGCTGGAGCCTATCCCAGCATGCATTCCGGGCGAGAGGCAGGAATACACCCTGGACAGGTCGCCAATCCATCGCAGGGCACACACACCATTCACTCACACTCTCATACCTACGGGCAATTTAGACGCTCCAATTAGCCTAACGTGCATGTCTTTGGACTGTGGGAGGAAACCGGAGTACCCGGAGGAAACCCACGCGGACACGGGGAGAACATGCAAACTCCACACAGAAAGGCCCCCGGCCTGGATTCGAACCCGAGACCTTCTTGCTGTGAGGCGACAGCGCTATCCACTGCACCACCGTGCCGCCACACCCCCAGTGTCAGGGACAAATACACCTCTCTTTGCTTCAGCTCCAGCACTGCTGGTGTGCAGGTAGCGGGTGGCATAGCGGTAACTCCAGAGGCAAACTGGGGATAAAAACGAAAGAGAAGTCGAAAAGTGACACACAGTTATGTATTATGTAGTGCTGCATGTGCCCCTGTCACACCGCTGAACTGAGCTCTTCTGAGGCAGTCAGTATCGTTACGCATTAGGGAAAATGTGCAAAAAGAGAATGAGAAAATCTGACAAACCCCATTAAAAGTGCACTTCATTTATCTTTGATTATATTTGGTTTTATCCTTCCCTATGTGTTTGGTATTTACAGTATTTTTAAAATATAAGGGGGTGTGCCTATCAAACATCTATTAATAAAAGAGCAAACTCAAATTAAGGAACCTTTTTGACAGATTGTTTAACAGATAACAGATACCATTCTTGTCTTATTAGGTTCCCACAATAAAAGCTCAGGTCACTTCCCCTCCAGGGGCCTTTGAAGAGGGGCCCAGATAAAAATCAGGACACACAGAGCTTTTCTGCCTAATCCGCCAATTTGAGCTGAGCCCACATTCAGCCCGGGGCCTGTAAACGCGGAAGGAAATCTCAGATTCTCTGCCTGGTTCACAGACCTAGTTTGTGGTTTCCAAATGTTTCTGCAGTATTTGTTTTTGTCTCCACCCATTGCTGACCAGTTGAGCGGACACTAATGTGTAGAAAGACAGGCCTGGTCAGATCTGGCTGGGGTAGGGTCGCATTTTGTTGGCTTGAAATAAAGGAAGCTGAAACCCATACCGTTAAAATGATAATTACTCTCAATCTGTTTCTGTTTACATACAAGGAATTCATAATCAATACCAATGGGTATAGCTTCCCAATGTTATTTTGTGATCACATTTTGTGATAGCACTTTCCTTTACATTACAAAATTAATGCAGTGTAGCATTTTATTACATCTACAAATTACATGAACTTGTGGATAAATGCACATGACTTAAATATCCGTTAATCTGACCTGTGCAGATCAGACAGTTTAATGCTCATGAAAAAACCCCAATGTTTTTGGAGGTTCGCCGAATCAAAGTTTATTTGCTAGGCTTCATTGTACGTTTCTCAAAGCCAGTGCGCTATACAGTTAAAGGAGGGAATTAAGTTGTTTTAAATTATTCTGTTGAGGTTTACTGAATTATTGTTATTATTATTGTTATTATTATTACTTATTGTCATTTACATTCTCTAACGTGCCATGAAGAAAGAGATCGCCAAAGTGTGAGACACAATTAAGAGGATGTTTTGTGACTACTCAACAAAGGATTATGCAATTAATTGGCATGCTTGTTAATTAAGCAGAACAAATGAAAACAGGTTGAGACCAAATAAGATTTCAGCCTCCTCTATTCCCAGCCCCCCAGCCACCACTACTGGGCTATTATGCAGGTTGGCAAGCCTTCACAGTTTGTACAAGATCGGCCAGCGCTGTCCTGCTCCAGCGTGATTTATGAGCTCACATGTTGTTGTGTCCATAAACCTGACATCATTTGAGGCATCATTCTTCCACTTATATTATAAGGGGAAGATTTTACTTGTTTGTTTTCAAAGAGGTTACTGTCAAGTGAGGGTCAGCAAATGTATGGTTAGCAGTGGACTTTGTGTTGGGCCATCTGGCCCTGTCCTGACCCCCAGAAAAGCCTGAGTTGTAAATCCCTAAATCTGAGGTCTTCTTTTTTGGCACATTGATGGAATTTCAGTCACCACACAATCTTAAAATCCTCATTTCCACACATCGCCTTTGCATCGTTGCTCCTGTGATGAACTGTTCTGCCCCAGAGGACCAGGAAAGGAGCTGTCTGGGTGTGGTGATAGTGGTGGTGGTGGTGGGGGGGGGGGGTTGTGGAAGAGCCAGCAGTCTTGGGTGTCACAGGTCATATGCTCCCTTCGAGAGCTGACCTGAGACTTCTGTGACAGACCGACAGTCGAGACGGATTCTCAGTCAGAGAGACGTTTAACGAATAGCGGGTTCGGCCCCAGTGTGTGTCAGGAGCTCACCGCTGAATCCCAGAGAAATATTCATAAAACTTTTACAGCCGTGCTGAGCCAACACCTGTTTTCATCCTTCTTCCTTCCCTTTGGAGAACATCACAAAGCAGCTGAGAAGGGGAACATAAGCGGACAGAACACTAATGTCAGGTTGTGAGAGGAGGTAACATAAAGTGAGCTTCCTTTGTTGGACCGGAAAGCAAAGCGAAAAGAAGCAGGTGGTGCACTAAACCTGACATTAATGTTTTATGAATACGACCACAGGCGTTGTGTTAATGCGCGTAATGTGTGCTTAAGCTCTACAGCTCTCCAGCAGGTGTTCGAGAACTCCTTCCTACGAAACCTTGCTCAGAAGCCCTTAGACTTGTCCGACTTATTCATCTTGCATTTGGATGAAAGGTTTCGATTTTAGAACTTGTCTGTTCTGACGTGATGGAATGTGAAGAAATTGAGCAAATGGTTAATAAAAAAAAAAACGATCTTCAATGATATTCATTTTTAGTGATCATATTTAAGTTTGGATTGCAATGAATGTGTGATATATTGAACTACGTTGGTATTCTTGATCATACAACACTAATGATCTATTGCTAACAGGAGAAAATTGCATTTTCTAGTCTCCAGGAGCATTTACTATGGCCTGAATTTAATCAACATTTGTCCTTAACTTTGTCTTACTGGACAAATAAAATGGAAGTGTTTTTCTCTTCATCATGACAGTTTCACCAAAATTAACTTGCCAAGAAAAAAACCCGCATACATTTATTCTCAAGTCAAAACGAAGTGCAATGCTCACTGAATTAAGTTGCTATGTTTCATATTTAAGTCATTTGTATTGTTTCTTTTTACATTGCCATTTAAATGCACATTAGCTGAGGTTGATTTTATTACTACTGACGGACGAAAGCTTAACAAAGCCCATAGCTCAGGCCCATGTATTATATCTGTACAGAGAGTCTCTGTGTGCAGGTCGTCGTCACCTGTGATCAGCACACTGTCCCTATGTTATCAGCAGTCAGCAACGTGGCTTCTGGCTGCTGGAAAGGGGGTTTGGGGGCTCTGATAGCCATTGGCCACACGTGGGTGACACTAATGAGGGCTGTGTCAGCAGGCTGTCGTGCAATGGAGTGGGGTGGGGGAGCCAGTGTTTGAGAGAGAGAGCCCATTCTTCGATGTCACCTGGACGGTAAGAACGTGAACCCTGCACCTGTGAGGCGTCCCGGGTTCCTTGTGAGGGGCCCCCTCATTTTGGGGTTCAGGGTCCACATCAGCGCTAGTTGTAATGAATAATATATGGCTTAACTGCTTATCTGCGAGGCCCCCAATTAGAATCTATGGAAAAAAAGACAGCTGCATTGACTTGGCCACCTTGTAGCTGTGCCATATACGCTGCACTGATTGTCCCCAAAGTGCTGATTCAGCACTGACATATTTTGTACGAAAAGCTTTAAGCTGATCTGGGATCAGTTTCCTAGGATGCTGTTTCTCAGTATCTGGCTGAGGGGACGACGATGACGACACATTAACATTAGCGAATGGACAACAAAAGCACACTGTCCACATGACAATAGTCAGACGACTGTGAAGAGCTGAAAGTTCCATGTAAAAATAGCCGCGTCTACAAAGGGCTCAGATAGGAGAGTGTGTCTGAACTGAGACAGGCCACCTGACAGGACCCCAGAAAGAGTATCCCCAAAAAAGAGAGAGAGCCTTTCCGCCTAACAAACAGACGCCCACCGTCCGCCACCCACTGTCTTTCCTCAATTTATGAAGATGGAGCTCGATGGAACTACCTCACCTCAAATGAACCTCTGCCTCCTTTTCCCTTTGATTACGAAACTCTTTTCAGCGAGAGACAGCAGAGCTCCATTTCTTCTCGGGCCCTGACATCACCAGGTCCTAAAGGAACCAATCAGGCGGTAATCTGCTGGATTACGGCGGGCCCTGCGTTCTCGGTCCCCTGGGCCCAGTCTTTCCCGGTTGGTCGCTGAGCGGAAAGGCCCGACTGCTCCCGGCTCCGGCGCCATCGCCAGGCTTGCCAGGGTCGGATGTTCCCAGCCCAGTTTCACACGACCGTGAATCAGGAAACTGGCACAGAGCGGAGTTCTGCTCGCACCCTCAATCAGCCTGAATCAGGGCCCATCCCAGGGGCGATGGAAGTTTAGCCCTTCCGCCATTTTTCACGATTGCTGCTTCTCTTTCCCCTTTTGGATTTTCTTGGGTCAACAGGGGCACATGTTGTCGACAAATAACTAACAAAACCAGTGCACTTAAAAGTAGAAAATGAATAAAAGTACGCTGAAATTGTATTGTGCATGCAATAAAAACACAAGAACAATACGACGTAATTTTAAAAATCAGTACAACGGAATTTTTATTCCGTTTTTTAAAATTTACGGTTTATTTTTTTATGAAAGTAAATGCAAACAGCTGGGAGGGAGTCAGGCCCATCACCACCTCAGATGATGACCGCAGAGGCCTAGCGAGACCACCCTACTTCAGGGTGAGGTAGAAATGGAGACCCCAGGCTAATGGGTGTACCAGGAAGACCCCGGGCTTTGTCAAAAAGAGATTGCATTATCTGCCCACTGGAGACCCTGGCCACAGTCCCCACACTTCTCTATGAGACCACCTTGGAGATAAACCTCAGTTGAGTTGGGTTGGTCATCTGTATTTCCTTTTTTAGTGCAAATGGAACCCTGCATGCCTGTCCTGTCATCTGGAGAGTGTGTGTGTGCGTGCGCGTGTGTATATGTGTTTGTGTGTGTGTGTGTGTGTGTGTGTGAATGTGTGAGTGTGTGTATTTGTTAGAGATGCACCGATCGATCGGCCTCTGACCGGAAATGGCCGATTTTCAGCTGATCGGCCTCAATCGGTGACTTGATCCCGATCACTCCACATAGCCGATTCTGTGTGCCGGTTGTCTCCTCGCCCCCCTCTTTTTCACGTGACGTGCGCGCACCCGTGAGCCAATGCAAACAGATCAGATGAGCGCAGCGCTGAAAACGCCTCAACATGTCCTTAGTATGTGCGTTTTTGTACAGTCAGTGAAGACGACTTAAAGCTTGCAGTTTGTCATACATGTCAATCGAAAATAAGCCGCGGAGGAACAACCTCGAAAACGTTCGGAACGACCAACCTAATCAGACACTTGAAAAGTCATCACCCAGGTACCAAGTCGATGCCCAAATTCTGAAAATGTGACGTAGTCGTTTTTCTACAGTACCGTAGGTACCGGGGTTAATTAACAATTAACTTCGTTGCGCTAGTTCGGTTCCTCTGAACCATTTTCCATTAATAGAACATAGTGGTAGTGCATAAACTTGACGTAATAATGCCCTGCTGAAGCACTGAATTGCACTGAAATCATTATGTTCGCTAATGAGTGACGTTATGAAACAGTGCTATTCACTCATACAAATCAAACTTATTAGACCTAATGATAAATTCATCTAACGATTTCTAGCTAAACCACAAATGGTGTATTAACTGTGTTGTGCATGAAGGTGCCAGCTGTGCGTTTCCACTATCAAACAAACTCAGAAACAGCAGCATCGCCTCTTTTCCAATTACTCCTAGTTTGAAACATTTTTATCTAGGCTTTGAAGCTAGTTAAAGTCGTAGTCGTTAGGCTACCTGACTCACGCAAATAACGAAATTCTGCTGAAGAGCGGCTTGTTTCAATGCCTTTGACAAGCTCCGCAACTGAAACATCCGCCCTTATATCGCTACAAGTGTTTTCCATTGCACTATATAGAATTGGGATCTACTCTAATCCACCTCTAGCAAACAAATTAGTCTAGCGCATCATAGGTTCGAACTAACCTGTTTTCCATTAGCATTGTCGCAATAACTTTCTGATGCACATCAAGTTGAAGCCATATAATTATTTAATGGAAAAAGGGCTTGTGTCATCTGTCATCAGAATATAACGTTAGTGTTTTAAAAAATATTTCCGGACTAATGGTCTGTCACCCTGTCAGTAAATTTAAACTACTCTTGTTTCTTTTTATTTATTACTTAAAGGCTACATGCCACTGTTGTTGGATTCTCTTTTATTCATCATTGAATTTAATTTGCACAAAAAAAGAAAGCTCTGTCCAGTAACCTGGAACACTTTTTTATTTTGAAATGTGTTTTAGTGAGACCTACCTAATGCTTCTGACCTACCTCAGAATTGTCAATCTTAATTTTCTATTAAAGCAAAGTTACAAAAATGTTTGTGTAAGTTGTCAATTATTGTTTTTAGGAAAAAAATCGGAATCGGCCAAAATCGGTATCGGCAGGTCAGACTAATCAAAAATTGGAAATCGGAATCGGCCAAGAAAATCGCAATCGGTGCATCTCTAGTATTTGTGTTTGCGCACATCAGTGTGTCTGTATAAATATGATATTTGTGCACACTAATCATTTTTCATTTTTTTAGTAATCCTTCTGCTGTTTGAGTTATTCTCTGTTGAGAAGATTTTTGAATGTAGTTTCAGGCAGCGAGCTCTTCAGCATGCATTGATAAATTCTTGAGAGCTTTTTCTACATGATTCCTGGTGGTTTTAAGTGATCAGGCAGCAGTTTCGAACTGTGCTGAACTGTGTCTCTTCAACTCTGGTGGTAAGAAATTGAGAGCTGAGATATGGTTTTACTGACAGACAATGTGTATGGAAAGGATGTGTTGGAAAGGATTCAGAAAAAATCCCCACTGATTGTGAAACAGATCTGTGTGCTTCATATTTGGAGAGCTTTCTGAACGTACTCACATATGGCGACTACCCGCTTTTACAAATAATTTTTATCTATGCATGCATGTATGTGCAAGCATGTCTTTATATGTGTGTGAGTGTGTGTGTTTGTGTGTATGTAGCTGTTTGTGTGTGTGTGTGCGCGCGTATCCATGTGCATGTTTTAGGTGCATATGTGTATATGTGTTCATACATGCCTGTGTGTGTGCGCATGTCTGTATGTAAGTTTGTGCATTTGTGGGGGTGTGTATATGCTTGTGTGTGTGTGTGCGTGTACATAGGTTTCAGAGCTGTATCATGTGTCAGCTGTTGTCTCCTGGATCTGAAATGCTAGCCATGAACATAACAAAACAAAACAAAACAAAAATAAATACAGATAAAAACAAAGAAACTAAATAAAAGAAGTCTTAATAATACCGTAACTGATTTTCTTTTTTTTTCAATTTAATTGCTTTGTTTATTGAAACAGTGAAGCCCCCTGTGGACAACCAGCAGGCTGGGCTGCGTATGTCCATGTACGCACTTCTTTGTGTGCGGTTTCTGCTCGTTGATAGCTCTCTGTTTTGACACGGTTCCACAGACCTCACTGTAATGAATGTGGGTTCTGCCTTGGCACGGTTCACAGCGCAGCCATACATACACGCTGACGGCATGAGGCCCGTCTCGCTGGAGACAGCTGAAATAATTTGGCGGAGATTTCGCTTGGAATTTAGGACCCAACCCAGCAGCTCTTATAGCAGTTAGGCCCAGCATCTCTGCTCTTTTTGTCATGTTATCATTGTTGAGGTCAGTGAATTCAAAGACGGGGATCCCCTCACATGGTTCACCATTGTCATCCCCTCTGTGGCCTGTGCAGACCGCTGCCGAGCAACATTAAGGGACTAATGTAGTATCTCGTGCCCACAGAATTTGTGTCCAGTCTGGTTTTGTGCTTCTTTTCAGTTACTCTTTTTAACTTGATCACAGTTATGGTTAGTGTGTGATGTGTGGCCCAGGGATTTCTCATGAAGTACATGAACATATGTGTGACGTGTTTTAAGAACTGTGAGGAAACCACAAAGGATACCACAAAGGACCACATCCGAATCCATCTGGAAATTATAGACATTATTTCGGAGGACTCAAAAGGTCTTCAAAAACTCCACGCTCCTGTCCCAAAACAATTTAACATTACATCTGAGAGAGAGAGAGAGACAGAGAGACAGAGAGACAGAGAGAGAGAGAGAGAAAACTTGCAAAGAAGTCATTTTGATGGGTCATGATAAAAACTAGCATTATTACTTTGTGAAATTCACTCAAAAAATCCCCCAAATCCACTCACACAGCTTTGAAGGAAAGCAAACAATCAAAAACCATGAGCTAATTTAATATATATACCATTGTCCTAACTGTACACTCATTCCCTCTTCTGAGAGTTGTGAAAGCCTCCTTTTTGTCTCCCTAGCCTCCCTAGTCCTTCTGATTGGCTGCTGAGGAAGTTGCCTGGCACCTCCCAGTACCTTCAGCGGTGTTAGAGCCGATGTCCAGGAGGTCTTGGGGCCCTGCCTCATTTGGTTTCTCGCCTCACAGAGAAACTTCTGTGTGCTAGTGATCCATGCTTGGCTTGGGAAAGTTCCCTGCTGATATCTGGCACGGTGTCTGTACATAAACATAAACTAAGCCTGCGGTCTAAATGACAATGCAACTTTCACCCTTGCAGTCACCCAGACAGCGTGGCTGATTGTTACATCTTCCATATTTTGGGTCAGACACTAAACCAAGGTCCTGACTCACTGTGCTAATTAAAGATCCCAGGGCACTTATTGCGTGTATAAGGGTATGAGGTTTCCCCCATGTCTTGGATAAATTCCCAACCCAAGCTCCCTCTCTCTGGCCATCTAATCATCCCTCATTTTGATTGGCTTAAAGATTCCATCCCTCTCTACCTCAGCTGATATGTGGTGAGCATTCTAGTGAAAAATGGCTACCGTGCATTATACAGGTGGGTGCTACCCATTGGAAAGGGAGCTGAAGAGCCTGGGGCATTTCATGTCAATTCTCAGCCATATAAATGTGGTGTAGGCAATGAGAGGTTGCAGGTTTGAATCTCAGACCGAGCATTGCTGGCATGGGCAAGGTACTATAAACATATATAAATATACATACATATATAGCTGTGCAAATGGATACTATGTGAAATGTAATCTGTTTAAATCACTAATTAGATGTATGATTGCACACACACATAGGCCTATATATAGTATACAGTACACACAGGTAACTGCCAAAATAAAGGAAACACTTGAGTAAATTAAGAGTTCTGGTGGCTCTGTTATGGCGTGCATGCATTTTCCTGGCATGGTTTAGGTCCACTCGACCCCTTAGAGGGCAAGGTAAACGCCATTCTGAGTGATCACCTTAATACTATGGCGAAGCATTTCTTTCCTGATGGGAGTGGTTTCTTCCAAGATGTCCCAATCCACAGGGCATCAGTAGTCACTGAATGATTTGATGAGCATGGGACCGACATAAACCATATGCAATGTGCCAAAAAGCAGTAGAGTGAAATAGACTTGGTTTCCACGTCCTGCTGTTGTAGACTGAAAGACCTTTGACGACTAATGATTCAGTCAGCTTGCTCAATTGAACACTTCTCTTGGTATTCTTGTGTTGTGGGGGGGGGCATGAATGCACTGTAGTGTAGCATCAAGAGTGAGAGCCAAGAATCCTTCATCCTTTAAGTGCAGGGTTCTTATGCCAGGACACCCGCAGCTTGGACATCGCCAGCCCTGCCTAAAGCAGTACCGCCGGAAGAGACCAAATAACTTGGTTTGTGTCGGTTTTGTAAACGTAATGTCACGGAGCTACTGTAACTCAGCTTGGGATAAACAATAAAACCACTGAAGCCAAAAATGAAAACGGAAGCCCCGAGAGGCAAAATGAATACAATTCTGAATATTTTAGTGTGTTTTGGCTCAAATTCCAAAGCAATACCACTGTGACAGTTTGTATTTTTCTCACTGGTGATGAGTGGTGGTGGAAATTGAATTTGCGGTGGGAGGAACAGCCAGAGTTGGCCCTTGTTGCCGGCCCCAGCTACAGAACAAGGAATCACACACATGACTCACAGACTCATCCACCTGTTCTCTCTGGACACTGCTATATCGCTGATCCTATGCTTGATCCACTGCTACTGCTTGCCAATTCCTACCTTTATTTCACAATCCTACCTTTAGGTGCCCAAAGGCTATAGTGACTTTAAGATCATATTAAATCAATGTATGAACAGCACAGGGACCTTTCATTATAACACTATTTCTTAGTTCATAAAACAAATGTTTATGAATCAATTCAAAAGGTGATGCAGTGTTTCAGTTCTATGGGAATCTACCTCCCCCTCCAAAAAAAGAGAAAAGAAAACAGGTGTCCTTTCTGCCTCTCTCTGGTGAGGCCAGAGCAATGAAATGCATGAATAACAGCTTATGCATATGCATTGTTTAATTATGTTTATGGCAACTGGTAGTTTAAACGGACCCTAGAGTGGAATGTGTTGGACACCCTCGGCCGTCCAGGTGGTGTCCATGGTGCATCTGTGCTCCTACGCTGAGGCGTGTGAGTACCCAGAATGCACTGCAGTGGTTTTCCAGGAAGAGAGCAGCCGTGCCCATCTGTACTCTTTGGATCAGCTGTCTCCTCTTGGCTGCTGCCCAGGAGCCAGGTTTAGCCCCTCTGCCTTATCCGGTATGTTTCCATGTTTTAAGGTGCTTAGGACACACACATTACCATCAAGTGGGTAGCATTCATACACTGAACGCAGCACTGACTTACCAGGAGCACCAGAGGGCTTGAAAACAGTTTTCTCCAATATACCTCAACGTCGATGGTAACCATCTTGGTGTGAAATTTGTATCCTTGTATATTTACATGCATCTTATCACCATCATGCCCTGGTATCGATTCCCAGTCACAAGATGCAAACAAAATGTGATTACGTGGGGCTTAGACCTTGATAAAACTTTACATTTAGTGTGGAAATAAATGCACTTCTTATTAAGAGGCAAAGCAGAGCCCATTTAAAAAAAAAAAATGGAATAAATACAATTAATCAGGATTTTTTCTGAGTGGGCCAATCACATTACTGGAAATTGCCCCCTCTTATTGAATCATCAGGAAATCACCACACGTTTAATCCACTGATTATAAAACTAGTATAATTAAATAAATGTCAGTGTATGAACATAATAATCCACTGCACAAGTCCTCTCCTGACGTAACCCAGGATAATACAGCTGTTTACAGTATATGGGGGAAATCAATTTCATTCTGTATATGTACAACGTTCCATCGCTGGAGTATTCCCATGGTTCCCCGTACACAGAGATGGGATATCATAACTGATATCAGAGAGCCAGATGGATGTGTGATCCTAATCAGTGCAGCAGTGTAGTGTGTTGTGGTTATATCGACCCATCATTCACTGGGATTGTGTTGTTATATGATATGTCCTGTAATATTGTCAAATCAGATTGTATTTTCACCGACACCTTTAGGGACAGTGAAATATATACTATCGGCTCTCAGTAGGTCTGAAGTCTCTAATATAACAGACTAGGAGTTCTTCCGGTGCCTATCAACTGTGCCCGGTCAGAACGCATTCTTGTCAGTTTTCTTCTTGTCTTCTCAGTCTCTCAGTTATGCTCACGCTTAACAGGAGACTCAGTTAGTATCTCAGTTAGGCTCACGCTTAACAGGAGACTCAGCTAGTCTCTCAGTTAGACTCACGCTTAACAGGAGACTCAGTTAGTCTCTCAGTTAGGCTCATGCTTAACAGGAGACTCAGTTAGTCTCTCAGTTAGGCTCATGCTTAACAGGAGACCTAGTTAGTCTCTCAGTTAGGCTCACACTTAACAGGAGACTCAGTTAGTCTCTCAGTTAGGCTCACGCTTAACAGGAGACCTAGTTAGTCTCTCAGTTAGGCTCACGCTTAACAGGAGACTCAGTTAGTCTCTCAGTTAGGCTCACGCTTAACAGGAGACTCAGTTAGTCTCTCAGTTAGGCTCACGCTTAACAGGAGACTCAGTTAGTCTCTCAGTTAGGCTCACGCTTAACAGGAGACTCAGTTAGTCTCTCAGTTAGGCTCACGCTTAACAGGAGACTCAGTTAGTCTCTCAGTTAGGCTCACGCTTAACAGGAGACTCAGTTAGTCTCTCAGTTAGGCTCATGCCTAACAGGAGACCTAGTTAGTCTCTCAGTTAGGGTCGCACTTAACAGGAGACTCAGTTAGTCTCTCAGTTAGGCTCATGCTTAACAGGAGACCTAGTTAGTCTCTCAGTTAGGGTCACACTTAACAGGAGACTCAGTTGTTGGGAATATCAGCTGATGAGCAGTGACGTTGCATTGAAGTGTACAGTATGAGTGTGGCAAGGAGAGCCAAGAGGCTTGCTGACAGAAATCCCCTCCATCCTTCCCCCCCAGCACTGATTAAAACTCAGTGCTGATGTGTCAGCCGCATCGGCGTGGAAACGATAATGAGGCCTTACCTTGTTGCCCTCTCTCTCGGGCAGGGTGCCGTCCTACTGTGCTTTACACCTCTGATCCCTGCTGTCACAACTGGGACTGATCATTGTGCTGTTCCCTCCTTCTGTCTCGTGCCAGGGCAGGGGACTTGAATAGCGTAGCGGTCTAAAGAACCTTGATTTGCGTGAGAGTGCAAGCTGCCTATCACAGCCGCAGTTCAAAATCAGACTGTGCCAGACCGGCCCTGGCATTTGGCTGTCCGCCCCTGTGGGAGGGGGGAGGGTGAGCCGGCATGAGCTCGCCGACCGAGGAACGGAAGGGCATCCGTAGAGAGTAGGTGGGCGAGTTTCGTCTCAGAGGAGGCAGATCATCGCCGGCCTTGGGGAATTAGCTTGACCCGGAGGACAGGCGGCAAGTTCGTGGGGGAGGGCGAATTGAAATAAATAGAGGATATAATTGGCCACTAAAAAAGGGGGGAAAAAAAGATTTATTAAAAGTGGTTTATTCACTGAGCTAACACTGAGAGCCGAGTGGCAGGGTGAATTGCACATTGCGGAAAAGAGCCAAAAACATGTAAACATTCTTTATCCACAAATGATCTCCTGCTGCGGAGCTGAACAGTGTTTTTTTGTGCTTTGACAGCATAATGCGTGACTTAATGCCAGATTCTCTGCGGAATCCACGGCAAACTTGGATAATGATAAATATCCCCTTTGCCCCCAAGCTTTTCACAGCCGAACATAGCCAAATCCTAATAACTGTTTCACATCAGCATTTTCTTTTTTTTTTTTGTGTTTTTTTTCCCTCCTCAATTTTTACAGTCTAAGGTGAGAGGCCCTCTGCCGTTTACCAGAGCCCAGTGAGTGCAGTTCGGCCACCCTTGGTTTTGGCTCTGGCTCTGCCTATGGCTCTGGTGTTATTATACTTTGCCCTGATATCTTCTCTCTGTTATGACATAAAGGGACTTAAGACTGGACACAAGATCATCATTGTACACTGATGATTCCTTGGTGATCAGGAGAAATGGATAAGCCACCACTGCTTCTTTCAACACAGGGTGAATGCACATCGGTGCCATTTGCACATTGAGTGGCAGCTCCACGCACCTCGTATTGAGGGAAGAGAGACCACCAGGGTGGGAGGCACAGTGTGGCTGGCAGAGGGTCGGGGGGCTGGGCGTCCTGATGTGACTCAAGGCCCTGCTTACTGTTCCCCATCAACCCTCGAGCCCGCAAGATTAGTGGGTCCGAAGCCGAGTTTCCACTCCTTATCATTGCAGCGCCTCTGCAAGATGGATGCTGGGATTCAAGGGGGTGGGGGTGGACATTTCCCGTTTATGCACAGCTTCCCGTAAAAGAAACATTACCCATGACAACAGTACCCTAGGAGGAGATGTCAGTTCCAACATCCAGTTGCCCATCCCCGTTCAGAACATTCGTCATGAAAGTCAGAGAGGCAGTGTTCTGCAGATAGCGGACCTCTGAGCTGCAGCCAGCGGATCGAAGATAAAACAAAGTCCTGTTCAAGAGGCTTCATTATACTTTCCCAGGAACTCTCCCTTAAAATCCACACTTCTTCTGGGTGCCTGGTTGTAATCTTGCCTTCAATTTAGAATCAATGGAACGTTTTTCTTCTGAAGTGAGTGTGACTTGGCAGACTATAGGTTCATATGATGTCATATAGCTTGGTGCATTGTGGGATTTATTGGTCTCCCAGTGAGGTAATAGTCAAGACTAGATGGCTTCTGGCTGAGAGTGCCCATGTGTTTAAACATGAAGTGCAACAATCAGTTGCCTGCAGGGTCCAAAAATGATGACATATGATTCCTTCCTTTGAGAATCCTTTCATCCTTTTATCAGAAGGAAATTCAATGAAATAATTCTTCTATATGTAATATGTGAAATATATTGAAGGTTGAAAGAAATCTTTGCTTAGTTTTGCAATGCGAGAAATGTACCAGAGCTTGAAAGCAGTTCTACTTAGTTCTGCAATATGCTAAAATTGATGTCGCTTGAAAGCATTCCCTGCTGTTTTGTGAGCAAGCCTTCAGTAGAGCCCGCAGATGGTAATTTCCTTCAAAGAATGTGACCCGGGACACGGAGATTAAGGAAGCCATTCAGCGCCTCATTCCTTCCAGTGCCCACTGTATCCTGCAGCAAGAACTGTCCTTATTTCCACACCTACAGTACACCCCCCTGTCTGACCCCTCCCCGAGGCTGACCTTAAAGCTTGTGCCATGAATCTGTCCCGCGGTCTTGATAAGGTGCTGTTTTATGTGCTTGTGTTGGCCATCGGAATGGCGCAGGCGCCCGCCACACAGAGGGGGGTGCGCAGTTCTTTGTGCGCCCCAAGGAACCTACACTATCTCCTTCCTGAATTAGTACGCAAAATCGAAAGACTACATCAACGTTTGTGCGCTGAAGTGCTTTTAAAAAACGACCGGCTAAGTTTGCCTGCGTACCTTACCTTCTCAATTTAATGGGATGAAGCGAGAATAAGTTATTTTCCAGATTCTCTGTGACTTTGCTTCCTCCTCTTCTAGACTGACCATGAAAAGAGAGCGTTGCTTTGTGATGGTGTTGTCGTAGAAGGGCTGACCGGAGGAAGTGGTAAAGGAGAACTAGATGCATTGACTTGACCCTTGCTGGTTGTTATCTTTTTGGATGTTTTAAAGGGGTTTATCTCCTGGAGGAGGGGTAACAATGCAAGCGTCTATGAGGTGTTATGTAAAGGGTTAAGCCCTGGGGGGGGGGTGACAGCAGGGGTTATCAGCTGAGCTGCAGGTGGGGAGGGGAAGGGCACATTGTGGGGTCTGGCTAAGACACCTATCTGGAACCTTTGCTTTGATTAGCGGAGTGTGATCACGCTCCCTCATGCTAATATGCTAATATGCTAATGCCTCTGTGCAGTTGCTTCCTTGATCTGTACTCCTTTCTCTTAGCTGGTGATGGTACCGACAGTAAGCAAAGGGTCCGGGGATGAACCTGCCTGCATTATGACTGGCAAATCAAGGTGGAGATTTCCGCCATTAATAGCTCTTATAAGGTAAAGCACACCAGTTTTTGATTTTGTCATTACCCAGCATGCCAAATGTGACTGTGTATTTGTGACTGTGACCTTGTACTTGTGGTCCAGTCACATCAGTTAATTAGAAGGTTAGTCATGGAAAAAAAAGTGATTCATTTGATATTGTGCTTATACTGATTCTAGTGGTCAGCGAAAGCAAGAGCTCCTCCAGAGGGGTAGCCCTCGTTGATCCAGGCGTGCACGACTCAGCATTAAGGCTTGGGTATGGCAGTATCTCTGATACACTTGCATCTTCAGTCCCCAGCTTCACAGATCCGATCCGAGACCCGCTCCGACTCAGGTGGCTTGTCTCAGTCGCCCACAGGAAGTCTCAGGCGCTGTAGACAAACAAGGGTGAGTCCCAACATTCCTGAAGCGGGGCCTGCTCCAGGCTGGTGGTTTGATCCACCATGTTTAATGCAGAGAGACGGGAAGAGGAGACAGCCGTAGAGAGAAGGTCGGAGGTTGGAGAGCTGCCGGCCGACTCGCGATCCCACAGTGGCTGTTTTGCAGCGCTGCCCGGCCATCGCCCACGTCTCTGAGGGCCCTGGCACCTACAGAGGGATTTGACCTTTCACTTTATCGGGGGGTATGGGAAAAGAAAGCAAAAAAATAAACAAAGACAAAGAGTGCTCTCTCATTTCCGACAGTTGTTTTCAAATCCAAGAAAATGAATGTGTTACAATTGTACTTCTAATCTTGTGAGCTGCACAAACATTAGACGTCTGATAAGAGGTTTCCATTCCCCCACATTAAGGTACCTGAATGCTTCCTCATGTTATAAACAAACAAACAGGCATACAAAAACAAGACAAAATGAGTCAGAGATCTCAAAGTCTGCATAGTGCTAGATTGTTGGCGTGGGGAGGGGTGATAGGCGGGCATTTCCATAAAATATGTGTAGAGCTGTATCAGCATGATTTAATCATTTAGAATGATCTTAGATGATTTAGATGATTATACATTTTTCATAATTATATGAGTTTATATCATTTAGAACAAGGGCATCAAACTCCAGTTCTCGAGGGCCGCAGACTGCTTACAGGTTTAACTCCACCAGAAACCAGCAGACACTGCAGCCTTCCAGGACTGGAGGCTAACACCCCTACTTTGAATCATATATCTTGCATTCTTGTTTCCCAGCTTTATATCAATTATGGCATATTTCTGCACAGAAATACAAATAAGTAATGAGAGAACAAAGACATCTGCATTCAGTTCACGTGTCAAAAATGAGAGAGTGAGGTGTGGTCCAAATGATTGATTCACACCCTTAATTCATCTGTAGAATACGGGTCACTCTGTATTTGAGGAGAGCAATTGTGCAAGCATATATAGACAGCAACTATGGCACTTGGAGGAGGAACCTGGCTTGAAGCCATTTTAGCATTTGATAATGAGTTGGGAGGACCAGCGTTGGCTACACACCAACAGCAGTTTACTTTCTTAGGGTAATGTTAGGTTACATTAAGCGTATTGTAGTGTGCGTATATATACATATACATAAACTTTCTTAATTAAAGACCTAATCACCATTTTGGAGTGCATGCAGTTTGCCGTGGGCAATTTTCCACTTCAGAGTCAAAATTAAGATGATTCCACTGTTTTCTCGCTACTCTAGGGGTGCCTAGAGGATAACAACTGTAATGTATACACAGATTGAATGGCAACCATACAAATTCAATCCTAGACACAGATAGATGATGGCTGCATTTGAGAGAGTTTCGGAAAGAATAGTGGTCAGCAAAAAAAACTGTCTTCGGGACTTTAAAGAGGGAAAAAAAAATCATACAACCAGTCAGCTCTATTTTACATCCAATCAAAACAAGAGTTGAGGCAACGAGACCTGGAATTCAGGTCAGTACCCTGGAATAATTGTGTCACGGTTACTCTTGGAAATATCCCATTGGAAACACCAATGTCCACTGTAGCAGTTGGCCTGTCAACTCAACGACATATATATACGAGTCAAGTGTTTATCTGTGGGGTTTTGGGTCATAAAAAAAGAAGCACTCATCTATAACATTTGCGGTAAAAAACACAAATGACAAAAAAGATACAGCTCTGTGGTGGACACGCATGAATTGTATTTTTCCATTTTCATATAGCTTAAACCAACAAATCAGAGTGCATAATGTGATGTGAAATACTCAAGGCCCTGGACGCCTGAAACAGAGCCTGCTTTTTGTAACACCGGTAACCTGAGGAAATAACGGATGCTGTGGTCAGAATCTTTTTGTTTCAATCAGGTTTTTGTTGTGGTGAACTAACAGCGCCACAGCCCCTCGGTTTGTCAACAGACAAATTGGCACTAGCTCTTGGATCAAGTCTCTGTAACGTTTACAGCATGTCAAATTCCCTCTCCCTCCCTTTTATTTCATGTGTGTCTAGAGAAATGGGGTAATGTGGACTGCATCTGACACCCCTTCCCCCCATTGTCCATGGAGTACTTCAGACAGTCTCGAAGTGTCCTTCAGTCCCTCCTTGGGTTTAATCGCTTCCCTCTGTCCCCTTCAGCTTCAATATTTTCTCGATTCTATTAATTGTGTGTGTCCGTGTCCACGTGTGACTGCTTATGTGTGTGTTTGCACAAATCATTCTACAGTTCTGGGGGCGTTCTCCCTGTCTGTAAAACAGCGGCTGCGCTCCAGACTTTCTTTTACAGCTTGATTAGATTATTATTTTTTCTGGAAAAAATTTAATGCTTTTTCTCCTTTTCTCACAATTTGGAATGCCCAATTGTATTCTGAGCCATGCTCCCTGCAACCTCTGCTGTCAGTTTGGGAGAACAATCACATGCTCTCCCCCAAACGTGATGTCAGCCACCACTTCTTTTCACACCACAGTTCACAAGTCAAGCTGGCACAGACATAGTCAGAGGAAGACACTACATGTGCAGCTTTATACCGGCAGACTGTGGGCACCCGATTGACCAGTGGGGGTCGTGGTGTGCGATGAGACACTCACAACCCGGCCAACTGAATTCCTCCCTCCCTGGACGACGACGCCAATTATGCATCGCCCCTTGAGGCCGCTGGCCACAGTCGACACTGGCACGGTCTAGGGATATGATACCAGACCGTGGGGCTCAGCCACACACTAGAACACACTCAACAGCCCTTTATGATGGCTTTATTCCCTGTGTAAGCTGTCCCCATCGTTAAATGGTTCTTCCAGGACAATGGACAAATCGCCTAATGGCCACATTCAGCTGTGAAAACAGAGTGATACATTGATTAATTGCTTTGATACAGCTGCTTTCGGCAGCTCTGTGAAAGGTTATGATTTCAGCTCCACAGCTGCCTGTGTACTGAGAACGCCGAGTTAATTAGAATGATTAATGTAATGAGCCCCGTGGAAATTCAACCCAAGGCAAGGTCTATGGGCTGTCACCGAGGTGGAGAGAACAGAGGGATTCCTCTTTGTATTTTATTTCTGATCGGACAGTCTCGCACTCTCAACTCTCCTATGATTCACTCCAGAAGGTGTTTGCTCATCTTAAGCTTGGATAAGCATTACTAAGCACCTTGCCTGGAGAAACATTCTTTTCGGCGGTGGAATGCCTGTGGAGATTGCAGGTACTTTGTCATTACCTGTGTGAAAGAAAGGGAAGGATCAGTGTCCACAACGGTATGTGTGCTCTGGGATTACCTGAGTAAAAGAAAGTGCTGCCTGTTGAATCAACTGGTGTCTGTCTTAATTTCCCATTGCTACTGCTTTTTCCAATATCTTTTGCTCAGCTTTATTGTTTCAATGTAAAATAAAATTAATTAATAGAAGCAAATAGTTATATAGCGTTTGGGTGAGCTATCTGAAATTTGGTTTATTAATTGTTATTGTGACGCTCATCTCTGTTGAGTTGATCGTGTAATCCACACCAAGTGATTATTTAACAGAATGCTAGAGCTTGTGAAAAGGATCCCTGAGGAAGGTGCTGAAACATGATCTCTTTATGAATAAGTGCAGTTTTGTGCTGTGTTTGTACACATCTAACGCAGTGAGCTGTTCTTTATTTGAGGAGTAAAGGGAGGGCGAACCGGCCGCACTGGGAGATGCAACACAGCCGAACACAGTGTGTTGCCGTAGCGATGCTTACAGAATGGAAAAGCAGAATTCCAGGAGCAGCTGTCTGAAGGAAAAAGGAACCAAAGCATTGCGTCAACTTTCCTCTCCAAGGGCTCTGAGCTCGAGAGAGAGAGAGAGAGAGAGAGAGAGAGAGAGAGAGAGGAGAGAGGAGAGAGAGAGAGAGAGAGAGAGAGAGAGAGAGAGAGAGAGAGAGAGAGAGAGAGAGAGAGAGTAAAGCAAGCTTGCAGTCATCATTAATTAATTGTATTTCCTGATGGTTTTCCCTCTTCTAGTGAATTTGGAATTGGTTCCTGTCAGTGACAAGCCATTCCCTGCACCATGACCATCCTTAAATATTTTTTTCTTATGGAAATATTGAACACTTGCTGAAATACATCACAGCCAGCCCCTCCCAAAAAGTGATTTCACAGCTTCTCGCCTCTCATTGGCATCAAACAGAGAGGAAGCCTCCACAGAAGGAGACAGGGAGAAGAGAGGAGTAACAGAAGTAGCGTGTGAAGAGAAGGACAAAATTATCCTCATCAAAGCAGTCAGACAAAGGAGCACGCCCCTTTGGGTTTGGCCGGGCTCGGGTAGGCAGGCGGGTTAGGGTAAGGTGGGGCAGTGATACTCGTACGATTGTTGAATAGTTCTAATGTTTATATCCATCATGTTAGCGCCACACACAAAAGTAGTCACATTCGTTTTACCTCAGAAATTAGTCGGTTGAGGAAGGGACCTATAGCCTTTCTGAATTAGGGTGGACACTTACCCACCACTTTATCATATAAGGTCAGGGCCACTGTTTCACTGGTGCAATATTTACCAAAAGCCTCAACTACAAAAAAGCATTCTGACGGAGATTGATTAACTATGGCCCTTTCAGTTATCAGTCTAGGGCCTCACAGTGCTACCATGTAACAGAGGCTGTGCCTTGAACCCATGGCTGGGCAGCCACTGAGAGATGTGGGGCTGGTTTATGTGAACTGACTGCCATATGTTCTGTCCTCTGCTGTGATTGGATCTCTGGCTTAGAGGTTAAGGCTCTATTCGTTGTAGAATATGATGTGTGCCATCATCAAGGGCCCTACTCATTTAGGAATTTTATTAAATAAAAGTGTATAATTCTCAGTATATAATTGTAACAATATAGTTTTTCTTTTTTTGTGTGTGCACTCATAAGGGCTTGCAGCTGTACTTGTTATTTTATCCCACCCTGGTGATATGGCTTGTCATCTATACCATAAACCAGCTGCTGTTTTGCACACACTGCTGCTCTGATTCTGTAAATGTATGTCTCTGTGTGTGTGTGTGTGAGTGTGTGTGTGTATGCATGTGTGTGTGGTGTGAGTCAGTGCATCTCCCCTAAAGTTCATGGAAAAGGGACAGGCCGAGATAAACAGACTGACTTTGTTTAATCTGGCGTGGCACGAATACTTCATCTAATGGACCTTTTTACTCCCTGGGAAATTGCAGATTTTTCAGTGATTATTGTGCTTTGCAGTCATTTTGGTGGGGTGTGGTGGTGGTGGCAGAGGTGTGTGTGTGTTTGTGCGTGTGTGGGTTGGTTGTTGGGGTGTGGTGGTGGCAGTGTGTGTCTGTTTGTGGGTTGGTGGGGTGGTTGTGGTAGTGGTGGTAGTGTGTGTGGCTTGGTGGGGTGTGGTGTTGGTGGTCTGTGTGTGTGTGTGGCTTGGTGGGTTTGTGGTGTGTGTGTTGGTTGGGTTGGTGGGGTGTGGTGGTGGTTGTGGTAGTGGTGGTGTGTGTGTGTGTGTATTGATGGGTTTGTTGGGTGTGGTTGAGGTAGTGGTGGTGTGTGTGGGTGTGTGTATGAGTGGGTTTGTTGTGTGTGGTGGTGGTGTGTGTGGGTTGGGTTGGTGGGGTGTGGTGGTGGTTGTGGCAGTGGTGACGTGTGTGTGGGTGTGTGTGTGGGTTGGTGGGGGGTGACATTATGGGCCAACCTCTGCCATAGGATCAGGTCCTCCTCCCTGTTATTATTCAGTGACCGATGACACAATGCCTTCTGGAGTGAATCATAGGAGAGAGTTGTGTGAGAGGGCCATAGAAAGTGGTGATTAGAAACCTGCTACTCAACTGTTCAATCAGAGATCAAATTCAAAGGGGAATCCGTCTGTTCTTTCGACCCCAGTGACAGCCCCCAGACCTTACCTTGGGTTGATTTTCTACTGTGATTTACAATCGGGCTATTTAATGGTGCCATTCCTGACACTAAAGTGGTACTTTCCTACCAAAGGGAGGACAGAGTTTTAGACCAACGTCCTAGTAATCAGTGGGTGAGCAGGGCCCTTTTGTTTTGTGTGTGAAATTTGGCTATCCATTAGCAGTGGTATGTTTGAGGTGGATACGCTTTCCTAAGGGAGTGCTTGTCCAGAGGTAATGCCTGGTTTTGGATCAGCTGATTATAGTGTTCGGGTGCTCCGGGCCTCCCCAGGTGGAAATTTCCCATATTTCCCATATAACTGACTGTCCCATCCCTCCGGGCACCCGGCAGCCGCTCCTCACGGTCTCGCCTCTTCTCTGTCCTGACCCCTCGGTGGTGGAACAACCTTCTGCAATCGGTCAGGACTGCGGAATCACTTGCCATCTTCCAAGACTCCATGCTGGAAATGCCAACCAATTGCTCACTGGTCTGTGCATGAATTCTGTTAAAAGTCATTGGTCAATAGAGAGTGAAGTGTACCTTTGTAGTAATGTAATGTGATGTGTTCAAAATGTGTCTAGATCACAAAAGCTCTACAGTTCAAAGTAGCCGTGACTATTGTACCAAAAATAAATCCTTAAAAATCTTTATCCTTTATCCTTCAAATGTCATTTCAAAGTCATAGAAAACATAAATGAAAGATAAACAAAAATCTTATTTGAGCGGGTGCTGTGTGCTTTGCTTTTATCACGTGAGCTGAAGCAGGAGCCACTGTCGTTGGGGAGGGTAGCCAGTCAAAAGAGTAGCCAGTCATTCTAAAATGTTGAGAATAAAACAGGTGTGTGACCTGCCGGAACAGTTCCAACCCCTGCAAAAATGAGAGGCATCTCACTATCTTGTTTGAAGCAAGTGGGTTTATTATAGTGGGGGTTCGACCCCACTGTAACCCTCTGAAGATTTAGGACCATCCTGCCTTCTGGTCTTCCAAACCATGATTACACCATATTGTACTCCCAGCAAGGTGCACTCTGACCATGGAACATCTACATCTTCAAGAATGAGAGCTGAAATACATACATACATGCATGCAGACACACACACAAACACACACACTAGTGTGACCAGATAACAAGAGTATAGGAATATACATTGGAAATGCAAAAATGTACAACGTAAAATTTTGTCCAGCTTTTCAACAATATCAATTTCAATGGATGCCCCTCTCTCTACAGTAGACTGTTCCCGTTTTAGAAAAGCTACAAGTCAAGATAAATTGTGAGGACTGAGGGCCACATTTACTAAGGAAATAGTCATAGCGCAAAAACAGTCACTGCAATGCAGCTCTTTTGCGGTCACAGATACTGATACATTAACGACTAATTTACTAAGATTGGATATAATTACACAATCAAAGAAATAAATGCCCTCATTTGCAATGTTGCAGTAGGAGACACTCATAAAAAGCCAGGCATAAGTGAGCCTCTAGAAAAAGAAAACTTAAATTCACAGATCAGGAAACGGTAATGGTCAATGAGGTATAGTCACTAAAAAGTGACATCACAAAAATATTAGTTCATTAGGCAAAACAAAATGAACAGTAGAAGATGCAAAGCTAAAAGCTAAAAGATAAACTTTTCTACAACATAATGTTTGGGATTGGGATTGGGATTGGGATTGGGATTTCTTACCACTGATATTTACATTTACATTCACATTTTAAGCATTTAGCAGATGCTCTTATCCAGAGCGACTTACAAGATGTGCATTAATACATGGTATGATCAATCATTGTTTGCACAAGAGATCAATGCAGTAATACAGCGATAGACATCGTTGTTGGCAGCTGCATACCTTACCTGTCACACCAGGAAGGAATAAAAACCATGAGCAGAGATGACAGAACCAAGTGATTTGGTGACCAACACAAAATACTCTATAATGTCAAATTAAAAAAAACCTACAAATATATCATGAAATGGAGAGAATGGCACAACTGTGACTTTGCCTAGAACAAGCTGTCCTCCAAAACTGACGATCCGTGGGAGAAGGGCACTTGTTAGGGAGGCTATCAAGATGTCTATGGCAACTCTGACCATACAGTTACAGTTACAGTCTTCCATGGCAGAGATGGGAGAAGCTCTCCATGGGACAACAATAGCCAGGGTGCTTCACAAATCTGTGCTTTATGGGAGAGTTGCAAAAATAACCATTGTTGAGGAAAACTCATATGAACTCTGACCTAGAGTTTGCCAGAATGCACCTGGGAGACTCTCAAACCAATTGGAGGAAGATTCTATGGTCTGATGAGACCAAAATGTTTGGTCTTGAACGTTTGACTTTTTGGTCTGAACGTTAGGCGCTATGATTGGCGTAAGCCTAACACTGTGCATCATCCCAAGAACACTATCCCTACCTTGAAGCATGGTGGCGGGAGTCTAATGCTATGGGGATGCTTCTCTGCTTCAGGAACTAGAAAACTTGTCAACCTAGAGGGCAAAATTGATGGAGCACGATATAGACAAATCTTGGAGGAAAACTTGCTACAGTCGGCAAGAGACCTGGGACTTGGAAGAAGATTTGTATTCCAGCAGGACAATGACCCAAAGCAAAAGCCACAGCAAAAACAACAAAAAATCGATCTCCTGGAGTGGCCCAGTCAAAGCCCAGACCTCAATCCCATTGAGAATCTGTGGAAAGATATGAATATTGCTGTTCATCAATGATCCCCATCCAACCTGATGGTGCTTGAGCAATTTTGCAAAGAATAATGGGTGAAAAATGCAGTGTCCAGATGTGCAAAGCTGGTAGAGACTTACTCAAATAGTCTCACAGCTGTAATTGCAGCTAAAGGTGCTTCTACTAAGTATTAAGTCAAGGGGGGGGGTGAATACTTATGGAATAAATTATTGTCTGTGTTTTATTTGTAATTAATTAAGAAAAAGCTGTAGAGTTGTTTTTTGACATTATAGAGTATTTTGTGTTGATCAGTGTCAAGAAATCCCAACGAAATCAATTTTGATTCCATGAAGTAAGAAAATAAAATGTAAAGAATGGCAAAGGGCGAGAATACTTTTTATACCCACTATATATAGGGTCAGGGTTAGGGTAGGATATATATTTAAAATTCTGAAACCATACTTGCAAGGCCTTACCTAATAGCAATATTTATTGGCCTAATTGACTAAATCTTCACCCTGTTTTAGTGATTTCACCCCCGGTATACATATGCATGAACAGATTTAGCCATGCATATAAAGGAAAGTGAGTGACGTAATCCCCGCAAATTACATCCTAAAAGCGATTTTACACATTGCAACAAACAAAGACACACTCATACACACAGACACAATAGCAGACACAGAACGTCTGAGAGAGCAGTTTACATATGCAGGGTGTTAGCTGATGTCCGTGAAACAGGAAATGGGTCTTCTCATGGGCCTTTGTCCAGGATTGGGCCTAATTGTGGTTTTGTTGGCAGTAATTTTCCATCAATTTTCTTAGTGGGACTTTCTCCCATCTGTCTCTCTCTGGCTCTCCCCCTTTCTTTTCTCACAAACAAAATGAGTCCACTGAGCCAGTTCCCACACATTTAGGCTTTCTCAAATCTATGATAAGCTCAACCAACACATTTAAGAACTATACAGTACCACCCAGTCTTTCAAAGAGGAAGAATTCTTACCAAAATCATTATTAGTCGATATATCGTATTCTGTGATTTTTTCCATATAGGCTAAAAGTATAAGCACTCACAATTCCAGTCTTACAGGTATACTCACTGCAGAAAACATTTTGAACCAATAAAACAATTTATTCATTAAAAGGAAAAACATATATAATGTATTACATACACTTTGAATATTGAAATACTCCATTCACAGGTTCTGTTTTAACTTATAAGAGCTTGGGTCTGGAGGGTCTTCCAGTGCGCTTAAACTTGCAGAGGTGGGAATGGCGGGATTAGACCAGAGTAAATTAGTGTCGTTTCCAGCTGCTCTGATCCTACTTTGATGTTGGAGATAAGAAAGGCTCTTCCAATTGACCACAGATGCCAGCGTGCTGAAGCAAGTTTGCTTTCGCTTCTATGAGATCAGAATTTGCTGGTAAAGTCCTTGAAGCAGGTTCTTCCCGGTTCTTCTCTGATGCACTGCTTGTTTTATTTAGTTGCTCTAATCATACATGGATGAAAAAAGTGTTCGTAATTGAATTGACATCTTATTCCTACGCCAGTGTGGATCACTGTTTGAGATTGTGTGCAGCCTTATGCTCGTTTCATTGGGTAATTCAGTTAATTTCACCCAGAGGCAAACCATGGACCCAGCAAATGCTGTGCAGCACTGTGTCTCAATCGATCTTGTGCAGCGTGGTGAAATGCGCCTGTTTTTAAAAGTGACACGTGTAAGCCGCTCCTCAAACTTTCCATCCCTCCCGTTTTGAAATTGTGGCAACGGTTCTGCATTGTGCAGTATTATTAGCAATGCGCTAACCCCGCAGGTCACAGAATGTGCAGTGTTCCGGGAAATACTGCACTCCCACAATCCCTCTGCTGTAACCCAGACTCATGCACAAGTGTCCCATTCTCTGATGGCAATCTCTCAGTTTACTGTCTGATTAAATTAGTTGAAAAAAGTGTGATGACTTTCAATTTCCGCCTCAGGATTTCTGAAGTGCTTTTCATTGGCTGGCTGTTTTCACTGAGTAAGCACCTCCTGTGTCTCACTTCCGGAAAGTTCATCCACATTTACTCGATTGTGATTCATCATATTACATCGTTAACAGGGGGAATTCACAGGGCTCCTCCTTGCAATATGGTTGGGGTTATCACCAAGCACAGTGCTTCATGGCCAGGCATTTTAAAAAGATTAAGTAGTCTATACACTGACCTTAAACTCTTCCTATTTTTGAAGAGCATCACAGCATTTGTAATGATCATAGGGAGTCATGTACAGGGTTCAACATCACATTTAAAGATACCGGTTACAGAAGTTAAGATGTACACCTCCATGAACAACGACACAGAAGCTTAACATTGATGCTTGTGGCTTTGTGTTTTCCTTGACATTGCATTGTGGGTAAGGCCACTAAGCATATAATTAGTACTAGATTTAGTACTAGACATAGATTTTCTCATGGATGGTTTATCTTGACCAATAATCACAGTGAGGAATCAGAACACAGTCCCATACAGCCAGTTTAGAAGCTTAATGAATTACATATATTTACTTTATGTTTATTTTTGACTTGAATCTGTAAAAGTGCCCTACATGGTAAGGTCTCCTTAGTATCTCCATAGTATTTCCAAAGTGTCTGAATTTCCCTTTAATTTACCCATGATTCAAAATATTACAATATTATACAAATGGCTCAATTTATATTTCTTCTGTTAAGTGTATTTTCCTAATGTATTTGTCTGGTCACACTTGAGAAAGTTGTTGTTATAGTACAAAGACATAACATTTTGCAAGGAGTGCTTACTCTGTGTGATTGGTGGTTTGGTATAAGATCCAGCTGTGCGATTGGTGGTTTGGTATAAGATCCAGCTGTGTGATTGGCTGTGATTGAGTTTAATCCTATAAGCCATCTGCTCAAATTAGTATTCCTTTTGTGTTTTGTCTCAACAGTTTTTATGCTTCGCCTGACCGGAATGTCTCTCGTTTAAAATGTTCCCTCAGTTTCCCTGTGATAATATGAGTCAAAGTTGGAGACTGCAAAACTCATTGATTTGTTAATTTTTGTAATCTGTGTGATATCTGCATCTGATAATCTTCATAAATGTGCCGCATGACAAGTCTCTTTTTAAGAATTTGGAAACCCCAGGCAGGAATTTTGTTGTTATCAGTTTTATCACGCTAGCGGTGTTATTTCTTAGAAACCCAAAACTGTGACATGGAGAGTGGAAGACATCAATCAAACTACCTTTTGATGTCTCACCTGCTCCAGGATTTATCTTTTCCAGTTGTTCGCTCTCCCCGTATGTGCATATGTCACTTTTGTACTGTAGCAATTTCCACCTTAGGTAGTCACCATGAAGCAATATGTAATTAATCTGTCTCAAAATGTTTCCTGGCAAATGTGGCCCACCTAGACTTACTCTTGATCATTGAAAGAAAAAAGAAATATTAAGATTGTTGATATGTCCAGGTCCGCATCTGCACAGTGTCAGAATACCTCCCACTAGTGACAGAGTAATAAGCGACAGCAATGCATATTTTATGAAGGAATCTACTTTGTTTAGGCATGTACAATACATTGTATTAATTATTTATTCATAAATATTATGTGGAAAATGTTTGGCCTTTAGGTTCAGTTTTAAAAAAGAATCTTGCCCTCAGGAAGACGTAGTTGAAGAACCCTGTTCTGATGAGACAGTTTTAGGATGTTGTCAGAAGAAAATTTGTTCAGTGTGAACTACCGGGTATTAGAACATCTGCTTGCGGCTGCTGTAGTTTACAAGATTCCACATGTCAAATCTTGAGTCCAGAGTTAAAAGACGAGATGGATCCCTTAAATCACCTCATAACTTGTGGTTATGGAAACAGTCATTTAATTTGTTAAGCATCGTTTTGATGTGAACTGCATAGTCCTTATTCAGTAACGTTCTACCTTTTTGGGGAAACTCACCAGATGTTCTTGCATTTTTGATCTGATCTGGGCTTTAAAGTTGAAAGCTGATCTTAAGCACTGGATTCCGAGGAAGACATAGAACACATAAAAGATCTTATCAGGGTCAATTACTGTGTGTGTATGAACCCTCCCTTGCACTTGAACTGAAGTGAGAGATTTAATGCAGATAGCCCAGCTGATTCCTCATGAGGAATTACTACGTTTCTAAGTTTAGATAACCCTGCTTCTAGTCGCCTATCGTTCATGTTGTGCAGTAAAGCTCTTGGCTCTATGCATCAAATCCACAGGGAACAGTCCGAGCCCTGTGTTTCATCAGCTGCACTGTAACAGGGCATTCTGGGTAACAGTGCCCACCTAACCACCGGCCTGTGACCTGGCTGCAAGGTGATAGATCAGGCACGGACGTTCCACTGTTCCCCTGTAGGGGGCGAGGGCTGGGGCCGGAGAATCTCAGAGGGGAACCAACGCAGTGGAATCATTCCAGGTAATATTCAACAGTCCAGAACAGCTACAGAAACGGTCACAATATGCACTCTGTCTGAAGGGGTTTCCTTTGTGCCACTGCTGGTCATCCTTAACGTTCAGGCCTTTTATGTAAATGTCGCTGGCTTCCCTGTTTTTTTTTCCTTTTTTTATGACTCTTTCTTCTGTTGTTTGCATCCTCGCAGGGAGATCTGGGAATGATCAGAATCATAATCTCAGGGCAAGACTTCAGTTCTATTAAATGGGAATTTATTATTATTATTATTATTATTAGTAGTAGTAGTAGTAGTAGTAGTAGTAGTAGTAGTAGTAGTAGTAGTAGTATTAGTATTATTATATATTTTTGAATGAATAGAAACTTTGGGATTCCCTCTCATTTCATGCCCCAACCCCCCAGAAATAATATCGCTCTTGAAACACCCTTAAATAAGGACCTCTCATGTTAGTTAAAGCAGCTGAGCATCAGTTACATGTGTGTTGTGAAAAGCAGTACTGTATTTTTTTAATCTCCACATGTTTTTTTGGCACAAGCAAACAGAATTTTGATGCGCCTGTGATTTATTGCAATTATATAATTTGGAGGAAATGAAATAATTTGCGGCAAATTGTGATCATTCCAAGTAACTCAAATGAGAGACTAGTTTTCTGGGGTTTTGGCACCGCATCGGTGAACTGAGACAGGGCGTTGCCGATGGAGTGCTCGCGCGAAATTGGCAAACAGCGATGAAGCCAGGCCCCTGGGAGTCAGGCCACTCGTGACAGGGAGAGAGATGGACAGAGAGAGAGAGAGAGAGAGAGAGAGAGAGAGAGAGAGCACTCAGCAACCCTAAATTTTTTATGTGGGGCGTGGACTGAGACAGGCCTGCAGTCTGAGTCTTTAATATTGATATCAATGAATTGGCCACAGTGCTGGAACATTCTCCTGCTCCCGGGCTCACTCTACATTATAACAAAATAAAATCCTCATTCTATGCGAATGACCTGGTTCTGCTGTCACCCACAGAACAGGGATTACAGCAGAACATATCATATCTAGAGCAGTTCTGTCACACCTGGGCACTAGCAGTAAATCTGGACAAGACCAAAACTATGGTCTTCCAGAAAAAAGCCAGATCTCAGGGAAACAGGTACCACTTCACCTTGGGAGCCCACCCTGGAGCACACCACCAGCTACATTGACCTGGGTCTGGTGATTAGTGCTTCAGGGCGCTTCAACATGGCAATAAATGCTTCAAGGGACAAAGTAATCAATCAAGAAACATCTCTAGAAACAACTCCCATAAAGATCTGGCTGAAAATATTTGATAGTATTATCCAGCCCATCCTCCTTTATGGAAGTGAAATATGGAAATATAAACTATTGAATAAAACACAAATTTAAAAAAAAGGTGGGGTGTGTATACATATGTGTGTGGGGGAGGTGGGGGAGTTGTTGTTGTTTTTTTTCCCCTTCTAGGGAGGGGCTGTTGTTATTGTGATATATGTTTTTTCATGGTTTAGCAACACAAGTTCACTTGTCATGTGAATAAAACATAATTTAATTTGGGAGAGAGAGAGAGAGAGAGAGGGGGGCAGGAACCGTAACTGACTCTCAGGAAAGTCCCACCATATATCCTCAACTGTACAGCTATGAAACTAGGGCTAGGTTGGACAGGCAGAGTGCCATGACTCTGTACAGCTCACATTCAGCGTAATATATGGTAAAGTCCAGATATTGAGTTCCTGATGTGATGGATTGCAATTACAGTGAACCCAGATTAATTTCAAATTACATTTATTTTGAGTATAGGATTATGCTGTCTGGCCTATGTCCACTTTTCTGAATTACTCATTTTGGTGTGCAAACATTTGTCATATGAACTGATTGCAGTATCTTTTAAAATTATCCTCAGATTTACCAGTGCCTATATTTTGTATATTGTCTTATTTCAAGGTTGAATTGTAAAGAGGTTTTTGTGCACCATACCATAACTTTCCTCAAAATCACAAACCACAACGAGAAGGCTGACTTATTTTGAGTCTTTATTAAGGATTGAACCTGACTTTACTGTGCACGTCATGACCAATTACCCATTATGCACTTTGGAAATATAGACATTTTTGATAGTTTCAGTGGGAGAGGAAAGACACCCATCACTTAATGCTTCCTTTACATGGAAAAATATATTTGAAAGTAGATGCCACTCAAGTACAGATATAGACTGCAGGTTGGTGAGGGAAGTCCAGCATCCTCCGGAAAACTGTGGCCAATGGGGCAAATGCGATTCGCGATATGGGGTAATGCGGTGGATGCACTTCGACGTCAGTGCTTTTTGAGTGGCTTTCAGATGGATTCTGATGGATAAAGGAGGAAGCGTTTTATTCCTGTTGAAAGTCTGGGCAGATTTTCAGGGCTAAGACACGATTATCTGGATCCTCCAGTGCTTCACCTCACACTGGATAAGAAAACTGTCAGGTGGAATTTAAGTTATGCAGTTCATTTTTTCCCACATCTGTATTGACTGAATTTAGTTGGTTAATCTATGAGTATCACCAAGTCAAAGTAGGAGGGTAGGGAGACAAACACATTCATAGATAAATAGATAGCTAGATAGATAGACAGCTAGATATATGTATATAGCCTACTGTATATATATATATATATATATATATATATATATATATATATATATATATATATATAGAGAGAGAGAGAGAGAGAGAGAGAGAGAGAGAACCAGGAGCATTCATTACTGCAGTGTCAATCTACTGATCAGCGTTAAAGGTTTAACATTAAGGGCCCTATTTTCTTAGTGCAAATGCTGGCGCTCTGTGCAATTTGGTGACTTTATTGATGCGCACATATGAACATCAGGTTATCTGAAAGCACATGAGAATGTTTTGTGAATATTGTGAATTTCCCCCCACGTTGAGGCAAATCGTCCAATCCATGGGTAACTTGCAAGCGTAATCAATTAAGCTAAAAACTATTTCAGGGTTAGGGTTAGGGTTAGGGTTAGGGTTAGGGTGGTTATTCAATGCACGGACATGAAAGACTGAAGCCAGCAGGCCATCCATCGCTACCGTTCAGTAAGATACACCTATTAAATAAATATATGTTTGTATGCACATTGTTTTTCTTATATGAAAGGGTTTTATTCTTTCCATTTGCACTACAGAATATGGAGTACATAATTGGACACCGAAGGCGATACCCTGGGTTTGGTAGCCGGTGTTGGCCAGATGGCTATCAGTTCGGCTGTACATGCAGTTTCTTCCAGTCTTGTCCAACATGCAAATGAGTTTATAACTTTTCCTACACCCGACAACCAGCAGAGAACTAAACAGGATTTGTATACGCAATGTGGATTCCCTGCACACATCTGATCACGGTATCATTTATGTGAATCGGAAGGGGGTCCACTCCATTAATATCCAGGTGGTTTGTGATGCACACTCCAGGGTGACGCATGTAGGCCTACTGCATGACGAACATAAATGAAACAGGCCTAGTTGCAGTTGTGATTTTTAATTTATTTCTTTCCATTTAACAATTACATTAAGTTAGAAGAAAATAAACATTGTTTTTTAAGTTGGAAAGCCTACAAATAAGGAAAAAAATATGGTAAAATAAAACACTTTCTTTTAACAATGTATGTCTCAAAATATAAACTCAAATCATGAAAATAACAAATTAATGTGCACCTTGCTCCTCGCGCAGCCGCGCAAAACTGTCATCCATGTGAGGAAATTGCCCAGTGGCTATAGCGTTAGCGCACTGGTATTTAAAAGGATAGAAAATTGGTGCTCTGATTGGCCATTATGAAACCAAACCCCCACCACACCCACGTGTCTTTTTAAAAGTTAATCCAACCTCTTTTACAACTGCGCCGGAGGTGCGCTATCTATAATGTCACGAAATTACCAAAATTGCGTTAGACACGCCCTAAAGCACCACCGTCTTTGCTTTGCGTCTGCGTTACCGACACCGTCCTAATTCACCACAATAGGGCCCTAAGTGGGCCATACCATTCTCAGCATGAGGAAAAAACAGGTAGCACATATTGTGAATATGACACAAGTATCAAAGTATTTCATTAATATTATGGTGACTTCTTTCCACAAGTTCAATAGCCACATTTAGACACCAGTAGCATTAGCTGCAGACGCACCATTATTGTACTAATCAAGTCATTCAAACAGGTTGTTAAGTTGAAATATGAAGTTGATTTATTTACCAGTTGGCACAGACAGATCCAGAATGATGATAATAATCCAGTGTGAAACGTTCAGTTGCTGAGCGATAGGCTATTGATAGAAGAAAAAAAAACAGCTTACAAACAGCTTATAGCTAAAAAATAGTATTAGTGGTTAAGAAACTGTTGCTATCGGCGTATTCCATGTACCAAGTTCAAAAACACAATTTGCCCTGAAGTCATCTTTAAATCCCCTACAGGTCAGCTGCTGCCCCAACCAAAACGATGTCAAAAATAAAAGTCCTCATCCAATAATACCAAATAACTAAAATGCAATGTAAATAATAAACCATACACCATGATTAAACTTAAATACTCCATTTTTAACCAAAAATGGCTCCAACAAATATCTTTGTTCATTCCCTTTATTTCCTCACTGTCACAGACATTAATCACACTGTAAGGCTGTGGGTTAGTGAAGTGAACGCCTCTTCAGTGTCACGTTTGTTTTGTGTTGTGTCACATGACAAGATTGCAGTCGCACAGGATAATTTAAAACCACCTTTCACTGTAACAGTAGGGATCTGTGAATGTAATTGGAATGGGGCAGGGTTCTATATATAGATCAGTGAATTTACATAGGTGAAATCCAATATGGTGCCTCGGACCTGTTTGGATGTGATAAATTCTCATACTTGTGGCCACTGCTGCTCGTCGCCAGGGTGACCTCGGGATTACCTCACTGGGCACAGGCTTGGCTTGTCAGGAAAGCTGCGCCTGGCAATGCCTGAAAGCTGCTCGGCTGCGAGTGAGTGCTGAAGGGAAACGGTTTCCACTAGAAGCTCAGACGTAGTCTTGTCTTAACCACCTCAGCTTTCATCACCCTAATTGAATATGATTGATATGATGATGCGCTAATCCAGGGGTGGGAATAAACAGGAGGAAGATGTGTACCTCGCGGTAATGGCATTCTGGGACAGAACCAGGCTCAGGTGGCAGTGGTCAGGGCACAGTGGCACAGAGCCTTCTTCCAGCGACGCAGACGTCCATCAGCCAACATCATTGCAGACAAGGCTTCTCCCAGCTCACTGCCAAACCTCAGAGCCTGTCTTTCCCAGGAACAATGGGCCCTCAGTACCTCCTCACTCCCAATGCCAAGTTAGTGTGCATATAAAATTGAATACAAATCATGGCTCAATTTAAACCCCCACCTTGCGAACATGGCCCCTGTGCTGCCCTGGCCTGTGAGGAGGACGGGGCTCAAAGAGGTGATGTCACTACCTCAGTCTGGGAAATGGCAGCAGTCACTGCACTGGGAGTGAGGGACACAATTTCTGTCTCTTTCTCTCTCTCTCTCTCTCACTCCCTCTCCCCTCTCTCTCTCTCTCGCTTTCTCTCTCCTTATCTCGCTCTTGTTGTCTCTCCATCTTTCTCTCGTTCTCTCCTCCTTTTTCTTGCTCTCTTTATCTCATCCACTCTATATCTATCGTATCGTGTCCTCTGCTTTACAGTGCCTCCCGCCTGCAGTGTTGGCTCTTCACTAATGGTGAGCCGCTGCAAAAAATGTTACACACATAATAGTGCTCATACGACTGGGTTAATTTCACTGGCACTTAAAATTATTATGTCTACAATTACAAGGACTCTACTGCTTGGCTGCCTTTGGTGAAAATTGCTAAAAGTTGGAAAGAACTTTAATTGGTCAGTTGTGTAAACAGGCCAGCCAGGTGACGTCTCTGTAAGATTCCATTGGATGTGTTTGGGAAAGGGTCCAGGCGGTGTTTGTGGAATTGTCTTAGATCAGAGGTAAGTAGGTAGTGTGAGGAACACAGTAGATCACTATGAAACAGGGAAGCTTTGCCAAGCTCTCAATATTCCAACGAAAGTTTGGCTTAAGAGCTGAGAAAGTTAAAAAAAAGTGTTTAATAGCCGCTTAACCATTGAATCGGACACTTGGGGTTGGAATATACATTACAGTTTACAGAGATGTGTGTATGATGTATGTGTGTGTGTATGTCTGTCAGTGTAGCATGATGACTCCCGAGAACTGCCTTTAGGGCAGTAAAACCCTTGAGATATGCTCCACACATTATCATCTGTGAGCTTCTCAAAAGGGGGTGAACAACAAACCCGTGCCTAAACAGGCCTGTCCCAGCCATTGGCTCTCAGCAGCCCCAGAGCTCTCCTAAGTGTCCAAATCATTTATCTCTATGGGAACAGCTCATTGCCAGGGCTTCAGCACGTTCGGGCATCATATTCAATGCTGAGGTGACCCTGCACAAAGAGTGATGAAAACCATCTTCCTGGAGGCTCCAGCTAGGGAAGAGCGAGTGTGCCAGACACTTGTCTGATAGCAGACTCCATTTTGGAAAGACAGAAAAAATTGTTGCAGTCCTTCAAGGCCTCTTATCTCTGTTAGAGCCCTTGCATATGAATTGGGTGTCCATTCTAGGATTATTCCAGGACAGCACACAGAGGGATTTGCATTGTATTCATTGCTCAATTTTACTTTGTTCATTTGTCCATTGTTTGCAGTTCTACCTGCACGTTCTGTATGATGCCTAGCTCAACAGACTATATGAAATACTCTGCGCTACTGTATGTATGTGTTTGTGCCTTTGTGTGCCTGTGTATGTGTGTGTGTGAGGTTTTTTTAAAAGTTTTTTTTGTGACATTTAGCGTTATCCAGAGTGACTTACACAGTTTACATTTCTTTACATATAATCAATTTATACAGCTGGATATTTTACTGAAGCAATTCAGGCTAAGTACCTTGCTCAAGGGTGCAATGGCAGTGCCCCACCTCTGAGTGCCCCACCCCCACCTCTGAAACAGCAACCTCTGAGTTACGAGCCCAGTTCCCTAACCATTACACTACACTGTCGTGAGTGTATGTGCCTTTGTGTGTGTGTGTGTGTGTGTGTGTGTGTGTGTGTGTGTGTGTGTGTGTGTGTGTGTGAGTGTATGTGCCTGTGTATGTGTGCGTGTGAGTGTAGGTGCCTTTGTGTGTGTGTGTGTGTGTGTGCCTGTGTATGTGTGTGTATGTGTGGGCATGTGTGTGTGCCAGTGTGCCTGGCTGAGCTTGACAGTCCACCACTGCCACGATCATTCATTTTATAAGCACTATTGGGTTGCAGGAAGGATTTGTAATCTTGGCATGTCACAGCCCCTAACTATAATCCAAAACCCTGGCATGTGCCAGTGTGAGAATTGTTAGGGATTGTTATAGATACTTTACACTTTCCTGGACAACTTGAATGCAGTACATATGACTGCTATCACACTGACATTGACTAACAATATCAGTCTCTGGCAAAAAAGAGAGGTTGCTGCTTTGTTCCAGATTAAAGTGAATGTTTGGTTGTGAGCTCCACACAGAGCTGCACCTGCTCTCACTATGGGCCAGAGTGTGGATCCAGAGACATGGAACCCTGTCTTACATCTCTACTGCTCATTTGTTTTCTTCTCTTTTGGACCGGTGTAAACAAATTCAATATTTGCTTTTGGACTTCAAATGACTGGTCCTCTTGTTTTAGTTTATGACCTTAGCTATGGGAGCCTTGAACCCTTAAACATCTTTGACAAAATGTTACATTACATTTACATTTTGCAGATGCTTTTATCCAGAGCAACTTACACAATTGACATTTCTTTACATACAATCCATTTATACAGCTGGATATTTATACTGAAGCAATTCAGGTTAAGTACGTTTCTTAAGGGTACAATGGCAGTGCCCCACCTGGGAATTGAACCAGCAACCTCTGAGTTACAAGCCCAGTTCCCTAACCATTACACTAACACTGCCACCAATGTTGTTCATTGTCAGTGTGAAGTGTACACATTTGGGCTGTGACAGTATGGAATTTTCACAGTATCATAATTGTACTACTCAATATCACGGTTTTCGGTATATCAGGATATCAGTTTTTCAGATAAAAAAGTATCACACAAAGTAGAACTCGGTCTGTTTATTGTATGGCTCTTTGCAGATTTATATACCATTTTAATTAAAAAATAAAACAAAAAATGTAACTGAATATAGTTCACTCCTTGTAATTGTATGTTTAAATCAATTTAAATCATTCACTTTGCGAATTAAGCATCATTTTGCTGTATTACGTTATCAGCTTCTCGGATCTAGTCCTATTTTTAGCTACTCACTTTTTCCATTGTGGCATAATGTGAAGGATGATGTTCACGCAGACGGAATGCAAGGTTTGATGTGTTCCCTCCTCTGGCCATTACATGTTTTGCACCTTCTCTACAGATGGGAGATATGTTCTCAGCAACCATCGCTTTGTCTGAATCCAAAGTGAGTCCACGCAGATGAACGAGTTTGCTTTTTTGGGGGATATAATTTATCATTACAGACCGCCTCGGCATCGGAATCAGTGTCAGACATCGCAAGTTTTATAAGGGACTGCAAACTGAGATTTATGCCATGTAGCTAGCTAGCTAATAACAGCTACCTACCAGGGTTGGGAAATGAGGGAGCTGTCTGCACGTGTACAATCGCGTTGTAAACAAACCAAAATGCAAGAACAGCCGAAGAGGTGGTGGGATTAAATGATATTAGCAGACACCCTAGGTCCAGTATTATATTATTTAATTTGGGTTATTTAGACATTTTAGTAGGGCAACGTGATTTACTATCACGGTATTACATTAAGTTCATGATAGTACTGTTTCATATTTCAATATCATGGTATACCGTCATACCAGTATACTGTCACACCCCTAATACACAAGCAAAACAAATATTCATGAAACATGGTTGCGTGGTACACCAGGCCAAAAGGTTACTAAATGCAAGACTTGGTGTGGTGACATGGTTGAGATTTCTAATTTCATCCTGACTAAATAATACATTTTTAGTTTAAATGATTTTAGCACCTCTGAAAAAAGATGCGTTGGTGAGACAATGGTTTTGTTTTTTGGTCCTTGGTTCACCTGTGATGTTTTTGAAGTAATAAATAGGGTATTAAAAGACAAATGTCTTTATTCTACTCTCTCACAATCCCTTTCACTTTTTCTCTTCTGCTCTCTCTTTCTCTCTTCTGCTCTCTCTTTCTCTCTCCCCAGTTCAAACTTGGATCTGTGGAGCTTCTTCCCTGTCCAGAGCCCAGCCGGGTCATTATGGAGCTCATTAGCCATGGGCTGGAGAGCAGCAGTGAGCTGAGAGCCAGGAACCAGCACCTGCAGGAGGAGAACCAGCGGCTGGGCCGGGAGCAGGACAGAATCACTGCAGAGTATGCGCCCCACTGCCATGCTCGTCTCTGCCACTGTGTGTGTGTGTGTGTGTTGTGTGCACATGCGTTTGTGTGTGTGTGTATGTGTCTTTGTATGTCTGTATCTGCGTGTGTGCCTGTATGTGTATGCATGTCTGTGTGTGTGCACGTATGTGTGTGTGTGTGTGTGTGTGTGTGCACGCACGTGTGTCTATCTGTGTGTGTCTGTGTGTGTACGTGTGTGTGTGTGCATGTATGTGTGTGTGTCTCTGACTGTGTGTCTGTGTGTGTGTGTCTACCTGTGTGTGTGTCTGTGTGTGTGTGTGTGTGTTTGTCTACATGTGTGCCTGTGTGTTTGCTCTTTTCTGGATCTCTTGCTCTCAATAACAGATGCCTGTGTAATGTTACGCCTCAGCGCCCCTGCCATGGGGCAGTCATGCTCCATCACTACGCAATTACGAGGTGGGTGTAACTTGGTTGCTTAGGCGCATCATTGTGGCCAAAATCGTTGCCCCCTCCCAAAAAAATACAGTGCCTCTGTTTTCACTGGTAGGAATTCTTGTTTTTAAAAAACAAGGGAAGAGAGAGGGAGGTTATGTTGCAGGCTACTTAATGGCATGTTGTGTTACTCCGGGTGACATGGTCTGCTTGCGTCACACAGGGCCTTGTTTTAACATGAAAGGTTGAGTTTGACCCTGGGACCGCTCAACACACAGAGAGGGTCAGAGAGTGATCTCAGCCCAGCAGCATCACCCTGCATCCTTCTCTGTCACCCATCACCCTGCGCCCCTCACTGGCACCCCTCACCCTGCACCCTACACTCTGTTTTGTGCCACCTCCCTGCGGCAGCAACACCCACTGCCCCTCCTCTTCCCTCTCCAGCTGTGTGCTGTCTAGAGGAACAGTGACATCATCGGCCTGGCCCATGTGAGGCTTGCCTGCCCCGCCCAGGACCAGAGTAGGAATTTGGGTGGGGGGGCTGTGTTTTGCTCTTATTTTATTTATATTCATTAGGGTCATGCCAAGCCACGCCACAGAAGTCAGACGGCCGTGTGGCTCATGTCTGGCCCGCCACAGATGACGTCATCCCCCA